>WOVY01010111.1:0-497500 GCA_013436015.1 Rhipicephalus annulatus | reverse complement strand
GACGGCCATAAAGAGGTAGAACTGGAATTTCACTGCCGGCCACATGACAGCAAGGCATTATTTCTCTGAGTTATATCTGATCTCGCCTCGACAGAGAAGCATAAACAGCAGAAAGAGAAGAGGCAGTGCTTTTGACTATATATAGTCTAAAGAAAACTTTCTCCAGCTCCAACTCCCTGCCCTTCTTTCCCACCTTGAGAATAGGGTAGGGGAATTTTAAAGCTAGAGCTTGAGAGATGAAGAGAAAGGGGGGAGTGCACAACAGTCTTAAACTATGATATCCTCAATGTCATAGAGTCGTTGTACAAGGACGGGGCCAGATCTGATGTCTTGCATCTGTGTGGACTTTTGTAGCGGCGTCCTCACCAAAATGTACAAGAAAGGGTAGCTTTCGCAGAGCTACGGCGTGCAAGCCTATATTTGCTCTGAGGTCCAGGCAAAAGGTTCATCATATCGGCTGAATCACATAAGCGGGTCGGCTATCTACTAGATGCTGGCAATGAATTGTCGAAAATAATTACCCAATCCGAGAAAACAACGCATTGCTCTTCTGCCAAAAGGCGACGACAATTGCAGCCTTGTCTGGACCAGTCCGAACTCCATCCGCCCTGCCGACATGTCCCAGAAATTTCAGCTCATCATGGCCGAAATATCTTTTTTTTAGGGTTTCAGCGCGTGTTCGGTTCAATGAATGCCTCCCAGAAACATTTTTATGCACTTCAGATTTTCTTCGAAGCTATCGGTATATATCGCGGTACACCAGGCACTTTTGCCTCTCTGATGTCGCAACCACAGTGTTTTTTTTATATTAACGACCGCTATCTTCCTATAGTTTGAACATATACTTTCTACTTTTTGACAGTAACTATAGAAGCACGCAAACGTCTTTTTTTTACGCTATTAAGGTTCCTGCAATCGACGTATAATCGTAATGTTTATTCTTTTTCCTTACCTTTAGAACTACGGTCTCGAAGCACAGCCTGTTGAATTTTTCAACAATGCTATTTTGGAAGGTTGACTGACCCACATCATCGAGCACCACGTTTACCTCTGTCTGAATTTTATCGCGTTCCTTAGAAGAAACACGGTAAGGTTTCTCTTGAATCGGGTGAGCATCATCATCGGTAATATTCTGGTGCTCCATGAAGAATATTTGACGGACTTTAGATGAAGAGTCGAAGCAAGACTGAAATTTCTTTAGAAGGTCACGAAGTGCAGCCTTCATCTCATCTATAATTTTTGAACTGGCGCTCATGCGGTCAAGAAACTTGACACCATCATTCATTTCCTCGTACGCGAGGAACTTCAAGATGTCGGCTACAGACATGCCATGGTGGTACCACTAAAAGAGGCGCCGGGGTCCGCATTAGAAATTTGTGATGAGTGTCAGTTGCCGTGTGGCCACAGTACGCCTATGACGCATTCAGGCTGCGCATACACCTTGAAGAAGCAAAACTGACACGCTGCTTTCGGTGACCATGCTCCTATCTCGGAGGTGTTCGCACGTGACTTACACGAAAACGGCCGCCCGTGGCGGTAGCGTCAAGACGTCGTCAGCAACACGCAGTGCCGCTTTACGACAGATATCGGCGTCTCACTCTGGCTCACGTTACGTCGAGAAGGTCACAAAGCGCTTGCGCAAATTTACTATTGTACGAATTCTTTGTACGAATTCTTTGTACGAATTCTTGTATGAATTCTTTGTACGAATTCTTTGTACGAATTCTTTGTATGAAATTTACTTTGTACGAATTCTTCGTACGAATTTTCATCGCACTCGCGATGAAAATTCGTACGAAGAATGAGCTGATGAGAATAGTCCCGCACAAATGGGACAAATGTAAGCGCACCAACTTTTTCTATTGCAGTCACAGCGACTCATCGGGATAACACGCCGTCCAGCTGTGCAAATACGCGTTCCTTTCAAGGTCATCTTAAAAATCGTTGCCAGCTTTTAGTTGATATTCGAGTAATCGGCTCTTGCGTCTTCTGATGCACTGACCTGAATAAAGTCGATCAGCCCAGGTATGTGAGGTGATTCTCAGCCACCATGTTCATATATGTAGTTATCAGTTTTCATATTGTGTGGCAGCCAAACAGGGATGTAATATATTCGGCGTTTCGGGGCAGGCGCCGATGGGTGGTTTCCCGCATCTCATCGACATTCCCCTCGAAGATCATTGATTGATTTGTGGGGTTTAACGTTTCAAAACCACTATATGATTATGAGAGACGCTGTAGTGGAGGGCTCCGGAAATTTCGGCCACCTGGGGTTCTTAAAGTGCACCCAAATCTGAGTACACGGGCCTACAACATTTCCGCCTCCATCGGAAATACAGCCGCCACAGCCGGGATTTGATCCCGCGACCTGCGGGTCAGCAGCCGAGTACCTTAGCCACTAGACCACCGTGGCTGGGCTTCCCCTCGAAGATCGATTCCGTCACTTATCCCGATGGGGTCTTGGGGAACGTACCCACGCCGTTGTGCCGAAAGTTGGCCCACTTGGCGAGGGTCACCTCGGAAAAGGTGACCGCAGTTAATTGACGTGGAGTGCCGACGTTACGTCAAACCGCGATCTACCTTTCACACGTTAGTGTAGTATATACGTGCACAGTATGCACAAAACTACCTGAATTTACACAAAAACGCCGATCCACCTCGTAAGACTTCGCTCGATGCCAGCAAATATGGCGTACGCAGCTACTCGCCAACTGCTTCTTGGAAATCAATTCCGACAATGCGAGGAATCTGCCGAAAGCTTTAACATCTTTAATCTAGCTGCGTCACTCTATTATTGGCGTGTTCAATATACGTCCTGACAGAGAGGCTCAAAGTTAATTCTGTTAATATGCTTGCGTCCTAACTATATATTGACTTATTGATAAGCTTCCTGTGAACACCGGTAATTTTGAGGTTATCGGTAGGCGATAATAATGAGTCATCCTGTTAGCTGTCGAAGGAAAAAAACAATTGAGCACCTCCGTCCACTTGTCTTCACTTCTCACCCACTTTCCACGAATATAAACAAAGTAAGCTAGTAACAAGAACTTCCTCCACAGTTTGATTTCAACGCTGCTGGTATTTCGAGCACTTGACCAAAGCAGACTTTAGTTCGGTCATTCCTCCCTATTGCCTGCTATTTCAATATATGCCATCATACATGGGTAATTCTAGACATGTGCTACTGGTACGAACCTAGATTTACTTAATTACGCCATACACACCTTATATATATATATATATATATATATATATATATATATATATATATATATATATATATATATATATATATATATATATATATATATATATATATATATATATATATATATATGGCGTATGAGTGCCCTATAACATTACATTGCTAATATTTATGCTTCGCTATATTGGAATATTTTCAACACAAGCCGCAAGTAACTTGGAGCCACAAAAAAAACTATGTGTTGTATGACTGACAAGAATTACATTTAACGCTTGTCGCGGCGATTGTTATAGCCCAAGCTCAGAACAACGACAAAGGGACAAGAAGACAAGCGCTACATTAATATATAAGTTAGCGCTTGTCTTCTTGTCCCTTTTTCGTCTTTCTGAGCTTACTCTATAACAATCGCCACGACCTACCAACTAGCGCAAATTGCCACGCTTGCTATCAACAGGTGTCAGAAAGCGCCGCTACGTGAACTACTAAAAGCCAGATTTTACCGTATAGATCTCAAATGAAGAGCTAAGAAAGAAAAGCGCTGACATTTAAATGAAACAACCAAGTCATGACTTTGTCGCAAACATAATTTCGATTGCCATATGCACGTAGTTACAACGCATGTGCGCCGTTACATGCACTCTGCAATAATAAGTACACAACGATGATAACAATGGCTCTACACAAAGCTACAACAACATTGACAGTTGCTCGGGCCGAGAAAAACAAAGGAAGCGTACGAAGAACGGCAAGGGAAGTCATTTCGCATTGTGCTTTACCGTTCAGCTAGTGGGCAAATTAAAAAAAATATTAAGAGAAAACATACAGCTAACGTAGACAGCGATTGTACACAGATATTTTACAGTCTCACGACAGCAAGCAGCGCTTGTACGAGCATTGGATAGGACGACTCGTTACATCGGCAGCAGGGCTACATCCTTGCGACACTCTGATTATTCTATGCGATGCATTCACATACATCTGAAGTGGGAACACAAACGTGTTATAGAAAGAAAAATTAACCAAAACACAGCAGATTTGTGCTACCTTGTAGAATGTCAACCCACTTTGAACAAAAACTGTCGCTTTGGAGCAGCTGCAATAAAGAATTTCAACTGTCTGCACTTGATGCCATTCTTAAGAAAAGCAAAAAAGAAACACGACTGCAGGTAGCCGATGTTTAATTCATGTTGGACTGTCTCATGCCAGAACCAGAGAGAGAGAGAGAGAGAGAGAGAGAGAAAGGTTAAGTTTAAGTCAGGCCAGATAATGCCACGTAGTAAATACACTGTAATAAAGTAGTTGCCTGTTGTTTCTTTTTGTACTTGGCGTATAAGTGTTATCTTTTATATATGCGGCATCTCGTCGAATGGTCTCACTGTGACAATGTACTCGCGGTCTCGATATAGAGACTGGAGGCCAACGCAAACTACGTCATACTTCAGCCTCTGTAAAACTAACAGCTTATAAAGCGCTTATCAGTCCAAAGTTATATAGTATGTAGACCTGATTTGGGCTCCCTGTCAGAAATATTTAATTAAATAATAGAAAGGGTGCGAGACCTGGCTCTGAGGTTCATTTATTCAATGTATTCTCATTTCGCGAGTATATATGCCTGTCGCGAGAGGGTAAAGCTAAAGACACACGCTCATCGTTGAATAGTTTTTCGTTTAAAATTTATTGATCAGCTATACCATGGCAACTTCAAAATACCACCCGTACGTTACATAACCTTCCCGCCCATGTGCTTTGATCGCATTCATAATAACAAGACAGTTAGGCAACCATTCAGTCACCTCAACGTATTCATTATTCCCTCAATCTCTTTCAGTATGGAACAAGTTACCGGGAAAAGTGGTTAATGTTGGCACAACACAATTGTTCGCCCATCTCGTCAACAATCTATGTTTTAATTTTTACTGGACTGTTATATCTTATTTATGCTCCTGATTGGTCACTTGTGCATCGTCACTTGTCTGCAGATGCAGTTTGCTTGCGCCATGCAGCCAAGAAAGTTTAAGTGATATAAACACTCGAATAATTCGAAACAACGTCATCAAAAACGCACGTGTAATTTAGAAAAATGCAACTGTGAATTACTTAAATGCTCAATTGCAGAGAAACTACTTTCACCTAAAACAATACATGCTCGTCAGGATAATGTATACCATCGATTACTATTGCTTATCTTGATTATACATTCAAATTCTATAGGGGCTTTTTGAAAAGGCCTGTAATATCTAGTAGTTTCCGCTGTTACTAACTGCTTGGAAGCCACTTGAAAGCTTTTGACTATTCCTTATTACCTAAGATACACTGAACAAAATAGAGTAAAAAGAGACACAAGTTATGGTTAACAATGTGACGTCGTTCACACGGCGCCTATTGTCTTAGACATGTCCCTAGGCATCATAATGTGCAAAGACAAGTAACAATGGATGTCGTTAACAATACAACGTCTTTCTGATCATGCCTATTGTTGTAAACCTACGCAATGCTCTGTGCTTGCCTCTTGAAGGCTTTTGACTACCTCATATTGAACACTGTGCTAGACAATGTATGTGCAGACACACGAGACAACAGTTACAGTTAACAATGCGACGTCCCTCTAATCGCACGAAGTGCCGTAAACCAGCCACAGGCAATCACAACGTGCCCATTCATAAAATTTCCTTACAGCAACAGTGACGCCATCTATCGGTGTTCATTTCTGGAATAACGCAGAACCAGCGATTGTTCTAAACTAAATCCTACTAATCTCTGTGGACCAATTTTGTTATACTGGGACATGCACAATTCCGGTCTAGATATTTTTTTGGTGATGAAAAAAAAAACCATTACGCCTGGGAAAATGCTACCTCCCTCCCCCCCCTCCCCCCTTTTCCCCTGGAAACTGTTCTTGCAGCAAGTACTGCAAATACAAATGCATGGCGCCCTCTGCGCCCTAAAACATCATAATTTTTATGAAGTGGGGAACCACCCATATATGGCATTATTCATCCTTTTTTGGAGAAGCGTGGTCACGCGTATAAGGCGTTATGTACACTTCGTTAATGCTGTGGCTGATGACGACTGCAAAGAACGGCTGAGCATTTTGTAATGGGTCGGGAGCAAACACTAAACGATTCACTAATCATGAAATTCGCATTGAGTAACGCCTGGTTGTTTCTTTACTCCTCTAAAACACTCTATTACACACACTAACCCCATTGTGTACCCGACACGAAGCCTGCATAGGGTCCGTTTGCAAAGGACTTGCGAGCGCCGGCTTGGCTCCGTGAGGATACTGGGCTGACACGCACAGGGTTCAGTTTCGAATGCCATTGAATAGTCAATATTCTTATAACTGCGTGATAGTGCTTACAGACACCAGCAGCAGCCAACTACGGCACCAATGTCGGTCCTTGTTGTTATGTCCTAACAGCTTTCTCTGTAAAAATGACGTTTGTCCGGATGAGTTCATTTATAATGAAAATGACCCATTGTTGGTTTTGTTGATGACATACTGTGGGCAAGTGCTCTGCAGAAGCGCTCACGGTGTCACAGCAAGGTCATTTAGCTCTCTTCAAGAAGTGAGGAGCATCTAGGCGTACGTTGATTGAGGTTTTGGCACCTAAAATACCTGAATAGATCCCAGGAAGTATAGAGAAATTTCGACGCGTATTGCACTGAACCTATCACGTAGACACAATACATATATGCATTGCAAAGCGTTAAAAAAATGAAGACGAATACTATTCTACTGAATGATTACACTAAATAATAAAAATTTGTGTGCAATAAATGTTTTAGAAAATATAATAATAATTGACACAGCTGAAACTGTCGCCACGCCTAGATATTTGTACCTAAATATTCTTTGCATGAAACTTTTGAAAAGCCTTTGAAAAGGTCGAAAACAGCATTTAAAATTTTGCCTTAAATTCTCAGCTAATGTGCACAAATATTTGCTCTTCAATATATTTCTACATATCCCCTCTAACAATGCCCGATATTGTTCCACGTATAAATTTCAAAAGCTTAAGTTTTCTTTTAAAATCTGTGAAAGAGGTCTATGTAACCTTTCCGAGCCCCTGTATTCACGTTATAAGAGCTTTTTCGTAACACAAAATAATAGGAGGTGAAACGAAGCATTGTATAAATGTCGCTGTTTTGCTGTGTGGTATTATAACGCGCGTGATGCATCGGTGTACGCGCACAATGCCCGGGAACGAATAATGCACATGCGTTACCACCAAAAGGCATAGTCTTTTATGTACGATCCATTGTGTCTAGAGGGTACGAAATGAACGACTATATACTCGGCACTTGGACATTACGGAAGCCTTACTTGTGGTCGCGTATCGCAGAGCAAATCACAAATTTATTCGAAGCGCGACGCTTAAACAAACGCAAGTGCGTGCTCTGGACATCTGGGCTTTTTGGCAGCACAAAGTATGGCGGAACGCTAAAACAAATGTCTTCTGACAAAAACGCACAATGCGACAGCGTTCACAGCTCCAGGAGCAGACTTGCGACATCTTCTGCCAACTATTGCAGAATTACAATGAATAGGTTAACTGTAGTGTGTTCCAAGCATGCTGCTTTCTTGCTGAATGCTGCTTCTTGCTTGTCCAGAAAGAATATATTGTGAAGTTAAATGAATTTGTTACGTTCTGAGAACGTCCTCCATAGGGCATTCTTTGTTTGTTTGTTTTTGTGTTAGTTAACTGCTATACAATGAAGCTAAGGCTGGGAGTGTTTATAGGCTTCGCCAGTTCTGGGCATATACTTTTGGGTGAAATGAGAGCCTTGTTTGCTATCCTGAATTGCGAGGAAACGAAAGGGGGAAGAAAGACAAACTTGCAGGCGGTCAAAAAAAAAAACAGGATACGGCCGCATTATGCACTATTTAATAGGCCAGAACAACTTCAAACCACTCGATGAGGCCTGCAGATGCATGTTGAGAGCAGATGTAAAAAAAACAGAGCAAAAAAAAAACGACATACAAAAGAAAAAAGGACACAAGACAAGCACTTGTCATGTGTCCTCCCTGTTTTGTGTGTCGTATTTTGTGCAGGTTTTTTACATCACGAAGCTTAACCAACTGGCCCACTTTTGTACGCCGCCAAAGAGAGCAGAATAGTGCAAATGAATATGAAGTACAAAAATTATTCACATACGACACCGATTATTGTTCAGGACAGAACCATTCAGATTCTAAGGCCTTATACCTGCACTCCGCGCGTTGCGATAACGTCGACTCTATAGATAAATTCACTACGACCACCCAGCAGAAATAATAAGAACACACGGTCAAAAGAGGAGAGACACCCAACGATCTTCTATCTTGCCCGAGTGTTCTTGTTTTGTTTTGTTTTTTTGCGCAGTCGTACTGACGTTATGAATTACCCCCTTGTCTGAACTGATGTTCCTCTTATGCAGAACTAGTAATCGCAAGACTTGGATGCCGGAAAGCTAAGGGTCTACGTAGCTATAATGAAGGCAAACTAACGCAATCCATAAAACGGAGAGCAAGATGGGTGCTCGTGAAAGGCCCTCAGGCAAGCCGTGTATCTTATTGGTCTTTTCTCCATCTGCGTGGGAGAACGAGAAGACCGGGCGCAAAAGGTTTTTTCCGCCACGCCCACGTTTTGCGCAAATGTTCTAGCTGTGCTTTGGAGTTAGTAGGGCTGGTGATGTTTTAGCTCTCAAGGAAATTGTCTTCATTTATATAGGTTTACAGCACAAAGTGGACACCAACGCTGGTATAACGTGCTCACAACCATCAAATTAGGTACGACACATTGCTTTCATTCAAAACAAAGGTGTTCCGGATGTCTCATGGCCGAGGGTAACCATTGTACAAGTCTGCGGAATTAAGGGTCTTGGCATCATGCTCGTCTAAGACCTTCTAAGGATTCTGTATTGGTTGCTTCCAAAGGTGTCAATTTTATGAACTGGATCCTTCGCTCAAGCTAAAGCTGCCATCTCACCTTTCCCGCTCCGATGCGACCCTGTTATGCCGCCTTTGGTTGGGTGTTGCATTCACAAAGGCGTACTCCTTTCGCATTGGTATGGCAGACACTCCTACATGTGACTACTGCGGAGACGAAGAGACCATCGAACACGTCCTGTGCAGCTGCGCTTGCTACGACACACAGCGATGCCAGCTACGGATGGTTTTGAATCGACTTGACCCCGGACCATTTTGTGCGCAGAAGATACTGGAACCTTGGGCATCTGCCTCAGTTGCGCAAAAAGCAACTAAAGCTCTGCTACTTTACCTTAAGTCAACAAACCTGAGCGACCGCCTGTAAAGTGTGTGTGCTCCCCGAGTGTGCTCGTGATTGTGTGTACCTTCTCATCTTTCTGCAACCTCTTTTCTTCCCTTTATCCCTTCCCCAGTGCAGGGTAGCAAGCCGGATGTGCGTCTGGTTAGCCTCCCTGCCTTTCCTTGTATCTTTATCTCTCTCTCTCTGTATTGGTTGCTAGAGGTCTTAGTTCTGGTGCGTCATGACAGTCCTGAATTTTCAAACAAACAAATAAATAGGTAGAAAAACTTGCAGGGTGCTTGAGCTTTAGCTTCAAGAGTACAACGCCATAGTGTGATGGAACCCTGTTCGCATCATTTTCTCAATCGCTCGCTTCGCTCCGCCTGTGAGCGTATTCACTGTGCTTCAAGGGAAATAACATCTTTGCGCGTAACACTGGCTTTTTCAAACTATCCTGGAATGTCTACTGCAAGTATACAGTTGCGAAAAGCTCACTGCACCATGATTCTTCCTTTTACGAATTGGCTACGTACCTCCTCTGCGCGCCTGCAAGGCAATACGTGCGCAATCGCAGCTGCACACTTCATTGATGCTGTTGCTGATAATCATGTATAATTGTGCGCCTTAGTGAGCTGTTCGACCAAGCACTCGTTGCGAGACTCGGGTGTTTTAACAGCTGGTACTATTCTACGCTTCTGCCACGAAATATTACCGGCGTTAAGGATATAGCTTTTTGATTGATATAGCTTTTTTTCTTCAGAAAGCGCTTTATTTACTGGCGTGATTAAAGTCATTGTATATCTCGATTCACCTCTCTATCTCTTCCCTACACGTTTCCTAGCTCGCCATGCATGTCCCTTCTCCCCTTTCTCGGCGTCTAATGTTATGGTGCATTTCATAATGGCATTGCGGTTTTGGCTTGTAACACTCTTGTGCTGAAAAGAGCACTTCCACAAAGCACACGAACGGGCAAGCATGCTTCAGTGTCAACAGGAGCATCGGACAGGATGCCCCCGCCTGCCCAGACTTCAGCTGCTTGACGCCCGTCGCTCTCCGACGCCACATTCACGCGTCAATGTACCCCGTCACTCCTGGTGTGTGCGCTAGGCGGAGGTGCTGGGAGCGACACTGTAAAAGAAGCGCCCTGCATTGAACTTTGTAAACTCTATTTCGTGTAAACTCTATTTGGTGTCAATTTTATGAACTGGACCCTTCGCTCAAGATAAAGCTACATTACAACTTTCCCTCTTCGATGCTACACTGTTATGGCGCCTTTGGTTGGGTGTTGCATTCACAAAACATCGGTTTCAGCTGGTTTCAAATTTTCGCGCGGCCTCGCCACCCTTCTCTCTCATAGGGAGGAAAAGGCGTAGCCTGTCCTCGTGAGTTAGCGTAGGCGTGGGAAAGGAGCGCGAGTAATGTTTTTTTCAAAATGAAGGCGCCATGTGCAGCGCTGTGCCTGCATGTCGAAAAACACTTCCCGCGCTCCATACTACAGCGCGACGCGTAGCGCCGTAATATTTTGGAAACGTGATTACCGCGGTCTATACTCTACGGATTGCCGAGCTTCGTTGGGGGGTTTAAAAAAGTTAGGGACTGGTTGAATAACCCTTTCACCACTACACAGCTGGATGACAGTGCAATTGATGACAAGACAATATACCACTACATAGTCGCGAGCGCTTTTGTACTGTTATAAAATCAATTACAAGTCACATATATATGCTAATGCAGTAGTCTAGAGAAATAATTAAAGACACATGAGAAGCAAGGACATTGATAAATGTACAAAAATGATAAAAACAAAGCTCTTCAAGCTTCTTGTTTCGCCGGGGACTGCGAACAGAAATGATCACCATGAAGCGGTACGCACTCCATTCATTCCAACTACTGCTCCGCTCCCATAACACGTGCCCAGATTTATCTAGCATGGAATACAAAAACTATGACGGGCGAGTCTCCTACAGTGCTACGTGACTCAAAACGACGTAACATCACGTAACAACTATTCTCATGATCATAATCATGTTACTTCCCGTAACTACTCGCGTAACTAAAAATCACGTAATATTGCGCAACATCTAAGCGCGTGACGTGAATCATGCAACATTGAGCAATACCTATTCAAGTGACATGACCTCTCCAAAAAACACGTGACTGCTAGCCACGTCCCTAAGGTCGCGTGACATGTCACGTGGCATGTTTAGCTAAGTCTAGTCATATAGCTGCTAGCAGAAACATCGCATTTCTAGCAAAAGCATGGCATTGCAACCAAAACTATTTCGCACACTAGCGCGGCTGATGGTATCCTTGCGCCACCAGTGGAAGTTACATACTTTTTTTTTAAACAGTCCAAGACATGCATACTCCTTCTATTACGGCCTGTAATATATATAGTAAAGCTGTCTACGACGCGACGTATACTTAAACAGCGAGCGTGTGATCAGAATAAGAGGCTTCTAAGGAGCGACTCTACAGCCACGTTGTGCGTGGATGAAAATGTCACGTGATGAACGGAAAATCAACGCATCAGCACGGAGTGAATTATGACGGGCGGGTGGAGCACTGAGAAATTGAATCACCCGCCCACTCGCGCATGCAAACTAGTGACAACGCGTAAGTCCAGTTTATAACATGTTTTATTAGTCGTGACTTGTAGGTTGTATAACTGTTTTATTATACGTGACTGGTAGGTTGTGTCCAGTTCTGCATTCCGTTTATAACATCTTTTATTATACAAGACTGGTCGATTGTGTCGAGTTCTGCATTCCGTTTTGCCTTCATTGTTACTGATTCGAGGTCCGTAAAATGTAGAGCCAGCGGTTCTTCGACGGAATTAGACCTTAAAGTGGCAAAGACGAGGGCTGTGCACGTTTTCTTGTGAGCACAATATTCACTGCATTTGTTCTTCATCTTCTTCACCTGTACACAATCATCATCGCTGTGAGAATTAAATAATCTTTCCGAGGCTAACTCGATACACTTTTACTTCTCCTTAAAGTGATTCCGACTCCCGACAACCTCCGACCACCTGCTTAAGACACCTAGATCGTTTACTTAAGAGTCCTCCTGACAATGCACAATACAGGACGCAACAAGAAACGTTCATGTGCGTGTCAGGATAAATGAAAAATGGCTGAAAGTCAGTAGCGTTTCACGCATTGAACAATAAAAGAACTTTAGGTTCGAGCATACATCGGTATATAGCAGTCATTGTTTTAACAGCGTTGGTGACAGCCAAAGAGATTGTCGCGTGAACAGTGCTGAAAAACAAATCACGCATTCTATGTGGTTAAGAACTCGGGGCAAAGTGAAATAGCGCTTTACCATGTCTTTTCTTTTTTTTCAATTCATCACGAAACGTGTAGAAGAAAAATGAAACCAAGAAGAAACAATCTTTACAGAGTGGCTGTTGCATTGTTTATCTCTATTTTTCCACCAAGATTTGTACATCGTCCTTTATTCGCTAATTCTCTTTACCGTGCCACTGTGCGAGCAAAGGGCCGTCGTAGAGATCTGTACAACGGTTAAACGAGTCTTGCAGCCTTCAAGAATGGCGTTTCGAAAACTCATCATTTTGGCCCCATAAGCGCATATGCGTTCTGCGTATACAGACAAAAATGATGTCTACACATATGCGAGGACGTTAGGTGTACACGAACCTACAAACGGATGCACTCGCCAACAACTGCCAGCCTTTTAAATATTTTCGCACATTTCCCCAGTTTTGCAATTACATGCCACATTTGTATGCGAAGCATTTTTAGTGAACCAAAGGCACTTTCAGTCTATCTATCTATCTATCTATCTATCTATCTATCTATCTATCTATCTATCTATCTATCTATCTATCTATCTATCTATCTATCTATCTATCTATCTATCTATCTATCTATCTATCTATCTATCTATCTATCTATCTATCTATCTATCCGCCTACGTCTGGGTGCTCTCGTGATCAACTCCTTGTATAGAGTGGTGTAAACTAAAATTTTCATAGGAGGGAAAAAATCTTTCACGAGTATGACTGCCTGTTCATTGCACGAATAAGATAAATATCCTCTCACGCAAGTCCAGACTTGTGCTGCACATACCCGAATTCCACGAACGAATGTAAGCAGGTGTGTGCCACAGGTGATTGTCAGTTTATATCTTCCCAAGAACGGCTAGAAGAGACACTGGTAGTTTAAACGCGAGAGCGTCAGAAATACCGACATTGGCAGCGTTAATCCGACAAATGAAAAGAATGAAATCAGGATCATAGCGGGAATCAAACTCAAGAATTCTTCGTGGCAGTCAGGAATTCTGCCACAAGGCCACGCCACGTATTGAAAATTCTGTGAAAAAACAAACCTGCAGGCGCATTGTCGCTGCAGCATCAATTGTGCGTGCAGTGCTAGCTATCTAACTTTATAGCAAAGCTATAAACATTAAATATGTACTCCTATAATACAGGCATCATGGCGGGTTGACATCAATGGTGATTCCAGTGTTGACTCCGCTTTCATAAAAGTCTGAAAAATATTACATGTGAATTCATATGACTCAGTAAGGTACGTTCCTCGACCCAGGAATAATACGCAAACAAAGTTTGAGTATAATATAGTCATTTCATCGCACTGTAAAGCACCCTTCGTTTTTTTGTTTTAATAATGCTGATGTCCGTGCTCTAATGCGAGGGCTAACGTTGCGTCAGGACTTAAGTTAGTCTTAAACAACAGTGTAGTCGAATATCTTGGCAAGCCCGCGATGTGAACACAAACACTAAACCTGTAAAAATATGCTGACCGACGTCGTAGCGTTTGGCTCAAAGGTGATAAATGCAGCCTAGACTAAAACTGGCATGGCAGAGCAAAAGGGTTTGCCTAGTATGATTCACTCAACATTTCGCATCAAACATATTTCATCAAGGCGTGGGATCTGCAGAATTTTCATGCTTACCAGGCCTCCTTTACATCTTGCATTCGGCCAATTATCAACTAGGTACTCTTCCATACAAACACTACGAAGAATATTAGTACCTCTATGTTTGCGATGTCACCCCGTACACAAAGGTGGCAGAAGTTTACCCTCCCTCCCCCTGCGCCCCTCATCCACTCCCTTCCTGAAAACTGTGAGCAATGATGAATACTGGCTTACCGCGCTTATCACTATTACCACTAGTTCACACTCTGGCTCACGTCGGCTGGTGTTGTCCAAATGATGCTAGTAAGAAATGGCCAATGTTTTCTGAATATTGCCAAACAATTTATTCTGATAACTAGCCTGGGCAAATGATAAATATCGGCGAATGTCGGCTTGTATAAAGATACGTTTGTAACTTACACCATGCCGTGCTTCCGGATGTGCAACGCGCTTATTTCCATTTTCTCATGGTGTTGCTTCTATACGCGCAAGTCTGAACTCCCTCCTTTTACATCCGTTTCTTATCCTTCGTGACAAAAATATGAATCTAAACAGGCATTTGTGTTTGTGCTCCCTTTGTTCCATGAATTTTGCATTACGTTGTTTCAAACGGAACCACATGATCTGTTAGAGATTATAGTTATATGGTAAAGTATTACGCCCGAGGAACCAGAGAGTCATTTCTAACGCTAATGCGCGTTCTATTTGCAGCTGCATGGCCAACGACGTATACCTATTTTGTCGCGTCTTGTCTACATTTACGTTCCACCTATTACTACTTCTAGATTTGTTCGAAATGTTAACGCTAGCGCTTGCTCTTAAAATACCGCAAGGATAACAAAACCACAAACCAATTACACATTTCCACGTGCTGCTTGAAAAGTGATTTGGAATTCTACTTACCCCCTGTTCATATCGTCGGAACCGTAGCACAGAACGTCTTGTGGGCCGCTGCTACTTTATGCTTAAGGAATTTTGAACCTGACGCCTGATTGCTGACTTGCGCCTTTATAATCGCGAACCGTTGCTGTGTGTTGCGCGTGCTCTGCGAAGAACAGCAGTGCCTTGCAGGAGAGAGCTTATACCTTGCATACAGTGCCGCAGAAGCCGGCATGGAGACGAAACATCGCAGACGCTAGAGGGCGCCGCGACAATAACAACGACAGCCTCCTTGTGAAATTGGTGCACAGGTGAACGGTGTGCTTTCCACCATTACAGGTAATAATCGCTTTTACGAAACCGATAGTATATGCTGTGGCAAAATGCATGCATGACGATTGCGGACTGACAAAGAGGTGGGACGGAGGAAAAGAAAAGCCGCCAGGAGAGGCGATATACAAGTATACGTGGGTATATAATGTATACACATCCTATAAAACGCTTCGATTAAATATTTTTCTGTGAATCAAAGCACCGAGCTCTGGTATGATGTGCTGTAAAGCATCACCCGTCTGAATAGTTCAATGAAGCGCCATTCATTCTCTTGGTATTTTAGTGTGTACGTATATGTCGCAGCGCAAACGCAGTCGATGACGCATGTGTCGCCGAGTTGAACATACGGATCATTCTAGCGTTTCGTTCGCCTTCCAATGCGGCTGTAAAAGACAAACAATGCTCATAAGGGGGCGGAGTCGTTGGAACCAACAAAAAAAAAAGGGCCCAATCGTCTATTTATGGTGAAGTGATCGGTGGAACACGGAGCCCGGTTCTCCGCGTATTTAGCCACATTTCATGCAGTCTCAGCGAGCTTCAACGGCACTTTTATAATACAATATCTTCGTTTGTACCTGTCCCAACCACGATATCACTATGAGACATGCCCCGTAGTGCAGAGCTCCGGAAATTTTTATCATACGATGTTCTTTGACGTGCACTGACATCATACAGTATACGCAGGCCGAACCCATTTTGCCTATATACACCGATATGCGACCGACGTGGCCAGAATCGAACCCGTGACCTTCGGGTCAGTAGCCGAGCAACGTGGATACAGATCCACCGCGAAGGACTTTGCTGATGCTTTTAAAAAAGGTGTGTTTGAGATGATGTTTTATTACATCAGTAACTAAAATATTGGAGCCCTTCCTGTATATGCTTCCTTCTTCTGTCTTTTTTTCTTTTTTTGTTTCTTTCTTTCTTTCTCTCTTTCATTCTTTTCTCTTTCTTTTATTCTTTCCATATTTATTTACTTGTTTCCTTCTTCCTCCCTTTCTTCTTTTTTTTTTTCATTGATCTCTCCTTTATCCAACCTCAATGCCGGGAGTCAGGCCTACACCCATGCGCTTGGCAACAAAGAATGTCATGTGCGAACCCATTAGATGTAACAATGAAAAAATTCGCAGATCCTCCGAACAATTGGAATCTATGGTATGCGAAACATGATTGAGAAAGGTTGACATGTCACTTTAAAATCAGCACAACGTTACGAGGCGGACGGACGGACGTAGTACATTATGCGCACTCAGGTATCTATAGATAAAATGCAAGTATGTTGTTTATAGTCACCTAATGACGGAACCAATAACGTTTGCAATACCAGTGCTAGCCGTGGTAGGCATGTAAATTATTCTTCCATGTAATGAATATCACGTTTGCGCGTGGCGTTCGTGTTGGTCGTCCCCTCTCGTGAATATGGAAATCTAGTGAAATGACCGTGAGCGCGCTATGAGCGTAACATGTAGTCATGTTTTTCACGTACGGGGCTGTCACTTATGTTCGCCATGCATTTATGTCATACCATACCAGTTTTGCGATTGCCATGGAAATGAAACCACCACAACAGCAGCAAGACCATGACAAATTAATCATGACATTCATAACACGCATGTCGTGATTTTTATGTTATGACTAGTCACTTATGCTTGGCATACAGTAATGTTATAACATACCGATATTGGTATAGATCTCATAATCTAAACGGCCACGGGAGTTATAAAGGTCATAGGCGGCTAAATAGACAGAGAGATATGACAAAGTCGCCGAAGATCGCTAAAAAATGCTTCGTATTCAAAAGCAACTACGGAATGAGACAACGTAAAATGACAAGGAAACTCAATGAGCGACTATCTTTCTAAATAATAAACAGCTGATCGCCGACAAGGCCACGATCAACATCGCCCAACCACCAATTGTTGAAAACGCCCCATACAAATACACATTCAACCGACGCTCCTTTTGGGGCCTGTCTATGTACACCCACGAACTGGGCCGTAATTAGGAGCTTCGCCTTAAAAGGCCGTAACACCAAATTTTCGACCATAATCTCAGTGATGTGGATTAATTGTTAAGCATTCGCATATAAGCTGGCAAAATTTTATCGCGTTCGGAGGAGTACCTAACTGAATATTTTTACAACCACGCGAGCGGCCTGAGAGTCGGGCAACAGTGGCCCCCCCTTGCGAGCCGTGACGTAGCAAACAGCTGGCTGTGCAATCGTCTCCATTTGGGTGAACGATAACATTATATCGTCATTAGTCACGTGACCGTAAACGCTAATATCACGTGACCCGGCTCTAGTCTCTCCAGTGTTGAAGACGGAGCTATAGTGCCCCAGCAAACCTAATTGCTAATTTTAGGAGAACAGGTGCATACCCGAAATTAGAAACAGTACAAAGAGGAGCTGAAAGGAGGCCCGTGAAAAATAGTAACACGGTAGCAAGCAGTAATATCGTGAAATACGGAGACACCTGTCTTCTGTCGGCTGTAGCTTCGCAAACGCGTTTGGTTTCCGCATTGGGATTGCTGACAATTCTGCCTGTGTCCTGACTGAAGAAGTGAATAAATTATTCAACAAATTATCCGTCATTTTGCTCGATACAGCTTCCAAATACTAATAATGTCCTTTGTGACAGTATTAGCACGTCTAGACGGCCAGCAGTTTGCCGAGCAATCTACCTCGGAGTGCCGAAAGTTATTGTCATCACGTCAGACAGGATCAAAGGCGCTATACGGAGATCTCGGTGATCAATGGGCCTCGTTAAACAACTATGACATGACTCCTATGTTTATAAATCCACGCTTGTCGATGCGGCTTTGTTTTCCCCTCTTTGAGCTATATTATTATTTTGTTTTTGCTCTTTATGCTACGCATCCATCTATTCGTTTATTAGTTAAAGATAAATTATAAAATAGTGAAGTGTGCAAGATTCGTGAATAGGGGAAAGCAGTGGGGTGGCCAGCTAAATTTGCATAGTGTTCCGTTCATCGAGAATGTAAAGGTTGCCGTTACGCACCAAATAAATGAACACCTCCCGTGGATGTGCCAATGTAAAGGAGACTACGGCCAGAAACACGCTTTCACGGAGCCTTATTTCAAAGAATTTTGCGGACTTTTGAAAGAGACTGCATGCATATCCCCCCCCCCCCAACACACACACACGAGCGCTGATAATGCAGTGGACCTTTTTCGCGGCTGCTGCTATCCTGGACCGGCAATAAGGTAAAAGAAACTTAGTGTTATTCACATTATTGCATGATTGTCACTGCGAATGAACGTACCATGGAAGTGAACAGAGGCGTACGAGCACGTTTAACGAATAACGCTCGACTATGATTCGATCCTCTTCAGCTTTGCTTTGTTTCCGAGTGAAAATACTGCGCGAAAAGAAAAAGGAGGCGAGGAAGAGGTAGTGGTCGTCGTGGAAGAGCTGCGAAAGACACACTACAAAGCGCCAAGTTTTGCCCTGCCGAAGCGAGACGGGCTTGCGATTCAAAGGAGGAAGCACCAGAAGAAGAGGCGTCCTTTGTTGCAACTTGATTCACACCATGAACACAAAGCGTCAATGTATGAGGACCAGCGCAAGCTCGATAGAGAAGGATAAACAGGAAGAGAATCTTTTGATTAACCAGTGAACGATGTGGCAAAGACGGATCTCGTCAGACACTACAAAAGGAGCGCTGAACTTCATACGTAAATTTAAAAGGAAAGAAAGCATAACAACAATAGAGAGCTAATGAAATGACGACGTATTAAAAAGACAGGAACACTGTGAATGCGACAGCCCAAAGGAGACGCACAGATTGAAGCAAAGCTGTCCCGCAAGTGAAGATAAGGGACTTGAAAAGGAGCGCTCGCAATACGAGGTTATTTTATGTGCCTCTTTTTGCATTTCTCTCGTCATCATTAAAAAGAAACAATTTTATTTGCAAAAATTTTCTTGGTTGCCTGTTCTCCACTATCTTAGTGTATCACCTATGTAGAGTATTCAACGGTTGTGCTCCGTAATACACCACAGGCGAACGCAGGGAACTGCCTTATACACTCAGGCAAGCGGCCCGGCATACCACTTTCTCCCTGGCACACCGTTCCTTAGCTGTAAGGAACCTATTGAGTCGATGACAAAAGGTACCTTTTGAAACACAGCTCCCTGAAACAGCTTCAGTCGTGTGAGAGTTGTTCGCTGCTTCCGGAAAGTGACAGTGGCGGCGGCGCAGCGAATCTGTTGCTTCTGGCAGTGCCTCACCACCGTAGGTCCCATTAAAGGTAACATGCTCTGACTGGAGAGGCAGTCTTCGTACGCTCATATATATAGAAATATGTCCACAGGATTTCGCTATGTCGTAGATATTGAACGCTGCAAGGGCTTTGGTGGCGGTAGAGTGTGTGAAAGATCCGCTGTCCGTCCGTCCGTCCGTCCGTCCGTCCGTCCGTCCGTCCGTCCGTCCGTCCGTCCGTCCGTCCGTCTGTATGTCTGTGGATATGCTGTGCTCGCTACGCCGGAGCGCTGCCCTAGACCATCAGGAGCTTAGCCCCTAGAAAAACGGTACAGCTTAAGAGAACTGAAGTCAGTTCTTTAAAATTGGTGAGAAGTAACTGCGTACAACCATCATCATAAACACGTGTAGATTTAATGAGAATTTCCTAAACAGTTTCCAAATTACACTTCCACATACTTTCGTCAGGAACAACATTAACTCGATGGCTCTGAAGAGCTCGTTTCGCCGAAATTTCGGTGTCGGTGTCGGCGGCGTTGGCGTTGGTGGCGGCGTCTTTGGTTGTGAGTCAAAATGCATGGTTCTCCGTGAGAGGAAATTCGGGGTGATGCAAATAAAAACATGAGCCGGGGTGTGTTCGCCCTTAGGCTTTCCTTACTGCGCGGTTTAGGTCTCCAACGAGAAGCTAACACGGGTTAGTGATTGAGGTGGTGACACGAATACGTTTTCTTCGTTCAGCGAACTGGGAGCGCAGAGAAAAACACAAAGGACGAAGCGAGGAACCACACAACACGAGCGCTCAACTATCAACTGATTTATTTTCCACATCGGAAGGACATATATAAACACAAAATGCGCATGTCAAAACAGATTATGACGAAATCAAGGGCAGCATGCGAAGCGTGTAATCAAGGCACTTGTCTAAGGGTTATCTAGGTAGCTGAATTCACAGTCAAGTAGTGAGAAGGAAGGATGACTTATACATTGGTCCGTATTCCTGGAAATGTGATAGGCTTCAGAAATTTCGCGCGTAGTTTGATGAGGATGCCGGAACAGAATAATTGTATTCTCAAACAGGGGTTGGCACTTGCACGAAACGCAATGTGACGCTAAATGGGAGTAAGGTGTATTTTTCAACGAGCTTCTGTGTTCCCTGAGACGCACGTTCACACATCGGCCGGTCTGGCCAATGTACATACGTCCACAAGAAAGGGGTATCTTATATACTACTCCGGTGATGCACTTAATGAACGTGCGTCTTAATGAACGTGCGATGTGTGAACGTGCGTCTCAGGGAACACAGAAGCTCGTTGAAAAATACACCTTACTCCCATTTAGCGTCACATTGCGTTTCGTGCAAGTGCCAACCCCTGTTTGAGAATACAATTATTCTGTTCCGGCATCCTCATCAAACTACGCGCGAAATTTCTGAAGCCTATCACATTTCCAGGAATACGGACCAATGTATAAGTCATCCTTCCTTCTCACTACTTGACTGTGAATTCAGCTACCTAGATAACCCTTAGACAAGTGCCTTGATTACACGCTTCGCATGCTGCCCTTGATTTCGTCATAATCTGTTTTGACATGCGCATTTTGTGTTTATATATGTCCTTCCGATGTGGAAAATAAACCAGTTGATAGTTGAGCGCTCGTGTTGTGTGGTTCCTCGCTTCGTCCTTTGTGTTTTTCTCTGCGCTCCCAGTTCGCTGAACGAAGAAAATGAATTACCAACTGGCCCACATTTTGATCCTTCGACACGAATACGGCCCGATCGGCTATTGTGTCTCACGTTTTATGATACTCCCCATTATGCAGACACGTCTTTCTCAATACTATTGGTGTAATTTGTCAGAATTATGAACACCATGGCAGGGACGTTTCCGGAAATCTCTTTCGGGAGGGGGGAGAGGGGGCTCCATGGCTTTTTTATAAGTATTTTTGTGGATGTGACTGTGTGTGTGCGTGTGCACGTATTCCGAGGCAGTGAAGCAGCTCATATAAACTAACTTTCTTTATAGAAATTCGAAACTAATAGCGAAAAATAGGTGAACACTCCCAGTTACGTTATGGTCTTTACGACCTCAAGAATGCGGTCACTTTTTCTGCCTTGTTTTGTTGGGGTGTGGGGCTAGTCAAGCTCCGTTTGTATTGCAGCTCTTTTCCCGCATTGCACACCGCATATTGTATCTATGTTGTGAGCTAAAGATTGTTAATGTGTAACTCTGTGGTGGAATACACTTCAACTTCAACTTCAGTTGGTCAGGAGTACTGAGACCAGAAACCAGGAAGTTACGAAGGTGCATAGAAGTAATAAAGAAGAAGAAGAAGAAGAAGAAGAAGTTAAGACGTGTTAAGATGTTCATTCTCGCAGTTGTCGTCTAAATACTTCATCCATTCACTCACTTTAGCTATTCAGTGCTTGCTGCAGCACTCCACTCAAAAGCGCTTGAAACAATGACGCATCATACTATTTTTACGGTAGATTTGATAGCGTGCGTCTCAAAGATAGCACCATCTTTTCAGTAAATTAGTCCTGGCCAACTCACCATCTATAGCCCTCAAATTGCACTATGCGCTACCATTGGTTCTGAATATTTGTTCAGAAGCTTACTTAATAAGTCATGCATTTTATATACTGCAATCAATCATTCATTCGCAAGAGCAACCAAGTTCACTGATTAAACTTCACAATCTGTCACAGGCAATAATAAAGAGTTCTGCAGAGTTTGAGAAGAGTGCTACGATCTCCCATCTTAATAAAAAAGCAACACTCGTGTGTTATTGGCTTCCCTGAAAAATACGTACAAGTTCTGCGCGCGTTTCTTTTTTTTCCCCAAATAGTCTGAAGAGCGAGTGACTCAAAATATATCTTTTAGTACTATTTAGCCAGGGTGTTTGCTGTTGTATGGTCGAAATGCGCATGTGAGAGCTTTTTTTTTTTTGCTGGCGGCGAACTTAAGTGACCTTTGTTTGTGCAAATGATACGAGCTGCTAACACCATTTTGTTTTCACTCTTTATCGCAAGTGAGTTTTGTTCAAATTACATTATTATTTTCAAAAACACTACTAAAGTACGCACGCATTGTTTCATTTATGTGTTCAAGACATTTTCAGCCTGCCTCTGTCTCGAGTTGGCACTGCTTATGGCCTTTTAGAAAGGCCTCTGCTGATGCTAACGTAATTGCACTTCGTAACGCGAGACGCCCAAAAACTCACAAAGGCAGAAAAATATTCCTACTGTGCCGATGTACCAGTTTGTGTGTATCCATACCCGCTATAGCGAAGCTGCGGTGACGCATCCAACACCCGGCCTTTAAGATACGTGCATTGAGCTTTGCTCTCGACGTTGCTAAATGTGGTGTGCTTTATTTATTTATTATTGAAGAAAATAACACTCACTATGTGTTTGTAAAAAATACACGTCGCGCGATCTGCTATCGCATTGTCGGAGGCTAACGTTTTCTTAATGACATTACTCAGGTAATTCTAGGAAGCGCTAGACGTCTTTCTGACGTTCTTTGAGGTCGAAGAATACAATCGCATCCTCCTCTTTCCCCTCTCTTTTGCCCTTACAGAACTTGAAATAAAAACAGCCGAAGCTATCGTGTGACAGTTGTGTTGAAGGTCTCTTCATTGAGCAGCCTGGTTTTCCTGGAAACGCTGGCCGATATAGTCGTTTTATTTCACTAGCTGCATGCTTCGGCGACATTAGTTCAGTGGCCTCAATGAAAAAGTGCTCACTGGCAGCTTCAAATACCGGCGAGAATGTCGAGAAAGATCAGCGGGTAGAAGAACAACAAGTTGCGAGAGAAACCTATGCGAACGTATTGACATGAATGGAGCTTTTTCATTGAGCAGAGTTTCACTATATATTCTAGGGCAAACTTCAGTACCTTTAGGTCATTTTTCTGACGCACAACAATAACAGAGTCGTCACATTCATATCGCCACATTCATATCGCCACATTCAACTCGCCACATTCATATCGCGGGTATATACAGACGATTTGTCAGCACAGCTTTCTTGGCCCGGAAGTACACGGCGTGGGGCGATAGTGACGATTATTGCTTTGTGGGCTAAAGCACAGTGTTTCTTATAACAGGCTAGATGGAAATCTGACGCGTTTATAGGAGCTGCCACGGATGGCGCTTCAGGCAGAACGGGAAGGATGAGTAGTACACGGATTTGTCCAACTTAGCTATTTCAGCTTCGTTTGGCTCCATGTGGGCTGTATTCACTTCGTCCTAGACAAAGTTCAGCAAACGAACCATTTGCTTCACCACCTTGGCAAAAACGCTCACCAATTCAAATCGAATCACGTGATTCCCAATGGGTCACGTGATTAACAACGCGATTCCCAACTCTTTCATCGTAAACAAATGCCAAAACACAACCATAAACGAAGCCACAAGAGCGGTCAAAGCCACAAGCATGAA
Source organism: Rhipicephalus annulatus (assembly GCA_013436015.1). NCBI lineage: Eukaryota > Metazoa > Arthropoda > Arachnida > Ixodida > Ixodidae > Rhipicephalus > Rhipicephalus annulatus. The sequence goes on along the minus strand of WOVY01010111.1, from coordinate 473,266 downwards.
GATTAGTCAAATTGACACTACCCATCATCCCCATGTTGGCTGAACGATCACAACGCTACAGCTCTCTCCAGCAAATATCGTAGGGACCTCTATAACCGAAAGACCTCCTCCCCCTTCTTCCCAAGACACGCTTTGTAGTTGCTCGAGCAACGAGTGAATACTTCTACACAGACGTAGCCAGTAATTGAGAAAAGCTCTAATAAGTTTTCGGGATTAGCCCAACGTTAAACACAGTGGTCGCATGTTTCGGCTTTGCGTTGAAGCATCGATCTCTACGGAGTGCGTCAGCGGTAGAAACAACGCGATAACCCAAGGGGCGGAAAAGGTGACGGCAGATGCAAGAAGACTCCTACGCGAACGATGACGTGCCTGTAGATTTATAACCAATGAGAGCGTTCGCTTTCAGCGGGTGTTAATGCCTCTGGATTTTAAACATCCACCGTGTCGTTTCTCACTCCGAACCTCTCTGCGCTGAGAAGCAGCCTAAAACAACCTAACATCCCCGAGCTAAAGCCTAGCGGCAATTTACAAGCAAGCAAGAAACAACCGATTATCCCCTAGCTAAAGCCTGGCAACCACCTACAAGCAGCCAGATTGACCTTCAGAATCGTGCGAACTTGTTGTTTTAAGCCATGAATGGTTTAATGGAAGCTTTACCATTTTTAGATGCGAACCAGTTTGGGATCGAGCTGAATCCGGTGTGCGGCGTGTCCACCCTTGCTGCGAATACGCGTCCGCTCCTCCTCTCTCCCATTATACGCTCACCCTCTCTCGCCTCGCAACGCCGACGCAGGGAGCGTCTGCTAACCTACGCTCGCTCTCCTATCTCCTCTAGACATTCCGCCCCGCAGTGTTTACACCACCATTGGACATGTGCGTCAAATTCACCTCCCTATCCTACCCTTCTCTATCGCCTCGCAACACTGACGTATAGGCAGCGTCTGCGAGCCAGCTTTATGATTGAAAAAAACCGACGGCTTGGCTGCAACAACCGTTAACTGGCCACCCCGTATATACAGGGCGTGGCATCTTCACCTGCAAGGCAGCGCCGGTTGAAGATTTCTCTAGTGTGTTGTTGAAATTGTTTAATTCGCAGCGTGCGCGTGAACTAAAAGCGGATTGCGGGTCTCTGTGTCCAATCGGAGTCTTCTGTCTCTCACTGCCCATTAACAGTGATTGGCAAGTTTCAGTAGGAAACACTGGTCCATCACTGCGTGCTTTGCGCCTCCCCGAGTTCACCGCAGAAGTCAAAGTGGCGGCGTGGAGGGCTCACCATCAGGACCCTTCTCGAAGTTTCCACTACATTACATAATTTCAGATTCCCTGGCTTTGTACTTTACGGATCACAAAGTCCTTATACCAAAAGGAAAACGTTTCTCCCAGTTTATGTGGTCCGTAAATTAGCTCCTGAACAAAATGTATATACAGCATCAGTATATCAGACTATCTGTATATAGTGCATTAATATGTAAATAACAAACATTGTGTATATAACTTTTATGTACAATCACACCACAACAACTCTTATATGTTGATGATTGTTATATGATGATGATTGAGCATATGTACAGAGTATTCACGGTTTACTGGATTCAGCCTGTGGAGCAAGCTCCTTTATCATCGTTGACTTCGTGGATATGCGGGAATGTTTCAGTCAATCCTTTGAAGTGTCAGAACTATACACCAATTTTATTAACCATAACAATAAACAAGGAGCTACTTCTTTCAACCTCTACAGCTGGACTTCTTATCCTTAATTATACTTGCTAACGTAACTAGACAAAATATGTTGAACAGGTATGTATGAGTAAAGCCGATGGTGTCAACGATATATTCCAAATCTTATTAAATGCTTTTTTTTTCAAAACCTCGCCGCTTCTTTATTATTACTTTCCAACTCACTGGTAACATACACGCACGGCCAATTTGAAATGCGTGACACGACATCCGCCACTGCTTATGCACTTGAACAGACCTCCTGGTTACTAGTTACGTATAGACTGTTTTACGGTTCAGTTTTCCTGCAGCCATATTGGGCTGCTAGCCTTGCAGCATTTTTTAACGACTAAACAAACAATGCCACAGTACACGCATGAACCTTAAAACGGTTGGGTTGGTGCACTCAACACACCATGGTGTTATTGAGTCACGTCGTGAGAGGCAAAAACAAGAAAAGCTTTGTTTAACACCCCAGTGTGACGTCTCCGATTTGTTTGACGTAAGATCATCTGTAGTTCAGTAAACGTAAAAAAATGTATATCTGTCTCTTTCTTCACCTGTGTGAAATGTGAATCGTGATAGATCTGCGCCTAATGTTGCCCATGGCCTACAACAATGAGTATGGCGAAAGCAACACGGTGGCAGCAAAGCTAAAATACCCTCACCGGTCTCCCCAGAGCCCGCCGGGCGCAATGTATAAATAAAAAGAAGGGTGGTACTTCAAAACACCTCCCCGCCCCAAGGACAAGTGCGCCGAGCGGGAATTTTCCTATGTCCTTCCTTTAACAATGAGCCCAGTGAAAAGAGACTAATTTTTTGAAGGAGTAATGAAGACTTGATTGAGGCCGTAATAACATTATACGAGGCGCGCCCTCTATGCAAGGCTGCCGCGACTTCTTTTCACGTTCGCCTCACGGTGGTTTTCCTCCCCGAAAGTCATGCACTCGATTCCGCCGGCAAACCTATTCAATTGTATTTTTTATTCATCCATTATCACAGGACGGGGTTTCTGTCTATTCAATATAAGCAACCGGCCCATCGCTTTTCTCCCCTATTCTGTGATCAAATGTTTTCATTCATTCTTTTGTATATAAGTCGCTATCGCCTCATTTGATTTTCATATTGGTTTCTACCACGAGCCCAGTTCTATTCAAGCAGCGTTGTTATTCGGTGCGAAGCAGCTCTTTCACTAGCTTGTGTAACGCTGTCCCTCCGTACCAAACGCCGCGCGCCGCAAGTGTTAATTGGCGCAGTGCCAAGCAGCTCACACCACTGCTGCGCGTTGACGTCAGGCTCCTCTCGCAGTTCGCGCTGCCGTCACTCTCTCCTGCTACGCGCTCGCCGCGATGACCACAGCCGCCGCCCCGTCCGTTCGCCCGTAACGCCTGCAGCGACCGCCGCTCGCTACACCGCTGAATCGTCGGTTTACGCGCAATAAACCTGACGCGCGCCTAACGTAGCCGTTGAAACATGTCTACGTGTCACCTACACGGCCTCCGCCAGCCATCGTTTCAAACGAATCTTCCAGCGCTCACCGCAGCAGCACCCGCGTTACAGCCGCTCAACCCGTGACGACACCCGTGCACTACATGTATACGCTGCTGCTTCGCATCCCATCAGGGTTCCCTTTGGGGAGATGGTCCAAGTTCTTAAATGCGAAAAATTTTTTTGGCGACTTTGAGCGCATATGTCTATCTATCAATCTAGCCGCCTACGACTTTTAGCACTCCTGGCCGTTTCGTAAGTTGCATCGATGCCAAGTTTTTTATGGCATAACATGACTATGATGAGCGTAATTGACTAGTCATACCATGATTATTATGATACGTATTTTATGAATGTCATAACTCACATTTCATGGTCTTGCTGCTCTTGCGGTGGTTCCGTTCACATGACATTCTACAAAACTGAAGTGGTATGACATGAGTGCATAGCAAACACAAGAGACAGACCCTAACGTAGAAATTATGGCATGCATGTCATGTAAGTCATGAGTCATGACTACACGCCATGTTCATGCTGCGCTCGTTGTTCAGCGACAGATGTTCAGCGACAGGTTGTTCAGCGACAGGCGGAGAAAGTCTTGGAAGAACCCCCCACCCATTCCCAGTGGAAGCTGGGAATGGGTGGGGGGTTCTGACGTCCTTCTGGGTACCGCTCAACACTGTCATATACGGGCCAACAGTTGCCGACCGCTTCATTAGGTTGTGTTGCTTCTGTTGATATGAAGCGAGACCTCATTTCACAACCGTCATACCACTCATCGCGCATTGATTACCAGCATAAGGTTGCCATTCCGTTTTGCCGCACCAAATTCTTTTCAGCAGCCTTCTTGCCGAAAACAGCCGCCGATTGGAACCACCTTCCCTCTTCCGTTGTAACAATAACAGACCCTTTGTTATTCAAGACTGCAATTTCTCAGCAATGCTTGTAACTATACGCAGTTTCCATTATCTATCTTTGTCTTGTATGTGCTTGAATTCTTACTTATACATTTTTAGTTGACTTATGTTGCCTTCCTGATTTGCGCATCTGACACTTGTTTCTTTATTTTGTCTTTTTTTCTTGTGTGTTATAAATGTTGTACCCACCCCCTCTGTAATGCCCTACGGGCCCTGAGGGTATTCTTATAAATAAATAAATAAATTATCTTGATGTGGTTCGCTTTACTATTCTGTAATGAATTTATGCGTGACAACCACTGGGGGGATGGAGGGTCCAGTGGTCATGACGCTTGACTGATGACCTGCAGGTCACGGGATTGAATTCCGGGCGTGACAGCCGCATTCTCAGTGGATGTGAGAATGATTAGGCGCTTGTGCTTAGATTTAGGTGCACGTTAAATGACCCCAGATGGCTATTCAACTCTGTTACGGCGCCTCTCATTCCCATATGGTGGTTTTGGCACGTTACACTCCAACAATTATATTATACAAATTTCCGCATCACGATGGAAGCTAAACATCAAGGTTTTTTTTTTATTTCGGTAAAATTTTTGCATGTATATTTTTGTTAACATAGTATTAGTTCTAGCGCTGTCTTTCCATCATCGTAACTCTAACCAACTTGTTCACATATATGTTATGCTGCTTCAGACAGAGAGGCGCTTTCGACATCGTTTGAGGCTGGGAATTTCGGAAGGCTTCTTGTTATTTCTATTTCGCATAGTTGGTGGAGAGGATGAGGATGAAATAAACGTTTAATGTCCCAAGTCAGTGTTCTCGAGCTCTTGAGCTTGATTTCACCCTATAGGTTAAAGTAGCCTTGATTCCAGGAATCCTTTGAGCTTTTATTTATATGCTATAGGGTATGTTGTGAGTTTGACGTTGGGAGCATGGACGCGATCGTTCCGGTATCATACATTGAGCGGAGTCATATTCTCTTAAAAAATACATCAGGCATACATCAGGAAATGTCAAATAAAAAAAGAGTTCGTAAAATCTGATTTAAGTGGTGTTTAACGTCCCAAAACCAACATATCATTATGAGAGACGCCGTGGTGGAGGGCACCGGAAATTTCGGCCACCTGGGGTTCTTTAATGCGCACCCAAATCTAGCGCACGCGCCTACAACATTTCCGCCTCCATCGCAAATGCAGCCGCCGCAGCCGGCAGTCGATCCCGCGACGTGCGGGTCAGCAGCCAAGAGTCCGTAAAATCTAGAAACAGGAAATGTTACTGGTTATGGACATTATAGCCGCGCGCTAATGTTGCTGCATATCACTGATTTCCGTGATTTAAAAGCTGGGTTTCCTTTTTATGGTAAATATAACAAATAACGCGAGGACCACTTGATTTCGTTTGTTCCCCTCTGTAAGCTACTTGAGAAACAGCATTATTGCTTTCTCTTAGACTGCAATATGCTTAGATGTTACACGCATGTCGTAAACTAAATTTTGCTTGCTGTACATCGATGGGTATAATGAGTCAGTGATGTTCGCGAACAAAGTTATCTTCGACCACTGTCACACTTGCTCTGCTGTAATGCATTATTGTCTTGTAGTAAGCGAAAAATAATACCATCTAAGAGTGCCTAGTGGAAAAGCTAATTTCATTTTTTGTACCTCGCGTAACTATATATGTGACTGTTCAAATACATCGCCCATGCACACGATTCAGTGGCAAACACTCTACACTACAACAACAACAACAACAACAACAGCAACAACAACAACAACAACAACAACAACAACAACAACAACAACAACAATAATAATAATAATAATAATAATAATAATAATAATAATAATAATAATAATAATAATAATAATAATAATAATTGAGGGACCAACCATTAAGACTTGAACACAATTTTGACAGCATTCTCTGACCATGCTCCAAAAGTGTTAGAGGGCTCTTTGAAAAAGAAATGTTTTTACATCCTTAACACCATGCACACTAATATTAGTGCACTTATGAGTTAAGCGTCAAATAAAAAAATGAAACGTTGACCACCATTTCTACTTTTTTTTCTTTCTTTAAAGTGTAGTAACTGTGATGGACATGTCAATTTGGTGTATGGTTTCAAAGCGAAATCCTAATCGCTAAACATTTGTCACATCCTGTGTTAATTGTATTTGTGCCGGCATGTCAACGCGATCAGTTTAGATAAAAGGTAATTGGAGGAGATCACTTCAAAACGTTCCTTTTTTTAATTATTTACTTTGATAAAGTTTAATATCACCATTTTAACATTTTTTTGCATTCCTTTACTATACGACCCCCGACAACAACACTGGGTGTAAATCCAAGGCCTAGCCGACCAGCTTTGGCCCTGCTGGATGGCCCAATTGATGTTCGTCGCCAATGCTGGGGCTGCACAAGGCAGCGGCTCACCGTGGCGGAACGGTTCTGGAGTTGACACCTTGAAAGTTTTCGTTATCACTCCCAGAGCAGGTGAGTAAATGTGGCTACCTAGGAGTGGCAGATCTTGGATATATTTGTCAAGTATGTTGTCGGGTAGAGACTCATACTGTGCCGTGTTTGTGAATGGCGCGTATGCAGCTATCTGAGGGCTACCGCCTGCAAGCTCTCCTGCATTCTCCGCATTATTTTCCCTCTTAAATTTTAGTTAAGGATTGTTTACGCCAATATATTATCCGGCCACCATACAAAAGTATTGTTCATGACGTACTTTTCGAGATCTCGTATTATTCTCAGTCAAACGCGTCATTTAATGGCGCCTACTATACGCATGACCCGTGGTGAAAATGAATAAAGACGTATATGCGAAGCCATTCTGCTATAGTTCGTACAAGTAGGTGAAGCCTGTAGACAAAGAACCTAAGGCTAGAGTGAAATCAACCCATAACGCCCTGGGGCGAACATTACATTTACCCGTCGTCGCGAAAATAAAGTGCACGTTTCCAAAAAAAAAGCACACACACAAAATTCATTCAAGCTGTGAGCGGGTATATCTCTTTTTAACACCATTTCTTATGTGCCTTTGTTAGCCACTCCATTCTTGACATTTCACGTCCTTTTGTTTTCCGCAGCATCTGTAGTGAAAGCGAGCGAGAGATAACGAAAGAAGGAAAAAGAAAAAAAAAGAAGTGACGGTGCCTCTCCTTTTGCAAACAACTTGCCGATTGCTTCTTTGTGTCTGGCCTGTGCATGCATCGCGAAAACCCACCGCGGTGACGAAGAAAACACGTTCGCCTTTCTAGCGTCAGTTCTGTGCGCAGGCGTATGGCATTGTTCATCGGCGCCCGTCGAGCACAATAAAACTGCTCTCTCGCTTTATTTAGGGGAACAAAGAAAGGAACGCAGAATACGCCGTTCCCGAACATCAAGCCACGCCGCCAACGTATATAGTGTGCCGGCTATGAGACCTTCCAGGTTCAATTTTGTCTACTTGTTTTACGTCTTCTCGTTTTTTTGCTCGAGGTGTCGACAACGGCATTTCCGACTGCCAGGCTCGCGTCCGCGTTCACCATCTTCTGGTTTTCAAAGCAATTGTAGTGAAGCCGCACGCAATCTTTATAAGAAACTAAAGAGAATCGGCGATAATTTCATTGTCCATTTTTTAGCAAGACCCAACTAAACACTCCGATATCGGTGAAACAATAGGGAAGAGATGCTGAAAACGATAGCGTTTTGTTGGGCTAGGAAAAGGAAGCACATCTCACGATGTGAGAATATTAGACCGATTTAAACCGTCGTCTATAGGCTATTACTTTGCTATACAGTATTTGAATACCATAAAGCAGGCTGGCTGTAATAAAACAAGCGCAGTTCACAACCGAATATTGTGAGGGGCAGGAAATTTTCAAGAAGACGACGATCAACTTAAATCCCTGCAGGCTGGTCACTTCGCTAGGCACACATGTTGTCGGCCAAATATTTAGTTATCGTGCATAAGTGGCAGATGTATCTTTGCCATATACGACTAAATTAAGTTTCAAAAAAGATAGGGACAAGTGTATGCACACAAAGCCTATGTGCGCGAAGCAATTTTTTGTAACTTCGTTCCTTAATATGGCGCTGAGAGACAAAATAGCGACGACTGCGCACTATATATATATATATATATATATATATATATATATATATATATATATATATATATATATATATATATATATATATATATATATATATTATATATTATATATATATATATATATATATATATATATATATATATATATATATATATAGATATATATTATATATATGTATATATATTATATATATATATATATATATATATATATTATATATATATATATCTATATAGGAGGAAAAATAAGTATACGCCTCTAAAAACTGTTTATTGGTGACGAACTTCACTTCACCAATAAACAGTTTTGTAGAGGCGTATACTTATTTTCCTTAATTTCTACGGCGACCGAAGCCAGACTTCTTATAATCTACGTATATATATATATATATATATATATATATATATATATATATATATATATAATATATATATATATGTGTGTGTGTGTGTGTGTTGTGTGTGTGTGTGTGTGTGTTGTGTGTGTGTGTGTGTGTGGTGTGTGTGTGGGTGTGTGGTGTGTGTGTGTGTGTGTGTGTGTGTGTCAGGGACCGACGTGTATACCTAAGGGCTCGTTTTTCCGTGTTTTAACACAATATTAGTGAGATATAACAGACAGTAATGCCAAGGAATGTACAGGGGAAGTTATTAAAACCAATGGAACGTAAATAAGAAGAAAGAAAAGTGGATGAAAAAATGACCAACTGTGAGTAGGATGAGAGGTGGGAGCAGTAGTCGGCGTAGTGGTGAGTTGTGGGAGTGGTGGGATGAGTGCGATATATCCGCACTGGTATTTATCACTTTCTGCGGATAAATCCCACCATGATCTACGACAGTGCATTGACATGGAAAAAACGTGACCTAGGAGAACTGCGTTGTTTCAAATGAAAACGAGCCGAGGAAAAGAAGTGTTGTAGACGCGAAGATTATTTACACTGTACGGGAATTTGTTTACGTTTTTCTTAGCTTATATCTGTCGGCTTATGCCCGCCGTAACGAGATGCAAATGCTCATGCGAGAAAGTTCACCAAGATAGCACAAGGTTATTCCTACGGCCTCATAGTGCGTGCTGAGAAGGTCCAAGGTCGCGCAACAATTTCTGGAACAAAATACATTGTCTTATTTGTGTACCAGTAGTGTATTAAATGAAGACTGAAGTCGTAGAGTCTCACTCAGGCTCCCAGCATCACATTGTGCACGCACAATATTAATGTGATGCACGCACGCACATACTTTACCACAGGTCAAATGTTAATCCGAGTGACTGCACGATTTAACCCTGCAGAAGTTTACAGAACATGGGCTCTATTTAAAATGGGAATTTCCACCCTGTTTATTATCGGTGTTCCCAACTTAGTGGTTGTCTGTATAGGTCGCAGGAACTACTACAGGCTGGAACGTCTATTCGAAGGCTACTTTTAGAGAGAAAGCTGCAATGTGGCTCTTTCGAAAATTTCGCGTTCCACGAACCTTTGGGGATGGTGGTACCTCTGAAATATCAACGCAGCGCAGTACAAGTCCTTGGGCAAGCGCTAGGACGCAATCTGTCTATGCCTCCGAGATCTGAGGCTTAGCGAACAGCCCGTTGTATTTTATTGCGAAGCTGTATACGGATAGTATCTGTGTGTGTCTGTGAAATTCATAAGAAATGTATATGCCATCGAAATTGGGCAAGCCTCAACTGTGGAACACATGGGTGGCGAATAACAATGAAGATTTCTCAGCAGACTTAATTCATAATTGAGAAAGACTTTACGTAACCATAAGAATTAACCCACTAATAAGCATTCGGGTAGCTTACTGGACTCCACGATAAGGCAAAGCGTGAGGGAGAGACGAAAGGCGAGGTGGACAGTTGAGGTTAAGATGTTTGCGGGTATAGTGAGGCCGTAGCAAGCACAAGACCAGGTTGATTGGTGGAGCGTGGGAGATGCATTTGCCCTGTAGCGAGCGTAGTCAGGCTGATGATGATGAAGACGGTGAAACCTTCTGACGCACGTTTCAGCTTCACTGGTTAACCAGCTGTAAGAAGTACTTGGGCAGTGAATTTGTGTCAATCGCTTATTCTGTGCTGTCCTGCTCTAAGTCTGAAGAACAGCTCAAGTTGATCGACAGAGCTCCTTGAGTTACAAAAGGCACAGGGGCTCCGGACTGGGGTCTCCACCTTTCCCGAGAGAGCTCATTTACCGAAACAAAGCTCTTCATCATTTTAGGGGCGAAGCTCTTTATAGCAGCACACGTTCGTCCCCCGTAGTATGTAACAAGTATAACATTTTGACCTCCAAGGTGGTGCCGGTGAGAAACTTCTGTGCGTTGTTGAACAATAAAAAATAGTGCTCAATGTACATGTCAATGGCTGCTAATGGGGAATGAGAAACAGGAGCATTCGGCTTTTAGTTAACGCGCAGGCTGCGATCACCATTAGCAGCCATTGGCATGTACATTGAACACTATCTGACAAGAAAGGGTTGCTACGTTATACTTGCTGGGTGTAACCTCCTTAGCTTTAGAAAGGTTTAGCGAGCGTTGAGCCGCAGTGCCATGAATACAATGAACTTGTATATACCATGAATGAACTCGAGGTGGTTAGAAATGGGAAGTAGATAAGAAGCGCAAGCCGTAAGAAAGTAAAAGCCGAATTCTCCGCCTCTCATTTCCCATTAGCAGCCATATTGGCATGTACATTGAGCACTCTCTGACTGAAAAAGTTTGCTACGCCATGCTCGCTGGGAGTAACCTCCTTGGTTTTCGAAAGGTTTAGTGAGCGTTCGGCCGCAGTGCCATGAATACAGTGAACTAGTATATATCATGAACTCGAGGTGGTTAGAGGTGGGAAGTGGACCCGAAGCGCAAGCCGTAAGAAAGTGTGCGTGTGCCACCTCTCGTTTAGTCCTTGGAATGTCCGCTGGATGGCGGTGCTTCTATATGGGGAATATATGATGAAAAGATGCGAGATGGTGGTACTTGGAGTGTTGAATAGATGGACGAACGGACACATAGACAGATGCATAGATGGACGCATGAACGGACGCAGGGGCGGCTGAATGGACGAACGCAGGGACGGACGCACGAACAGACGCATGCACGGACGGGCTGATGGACGCATGGACGGTCACACTGACGGACGCATGGACAGACGGAAGCAAGAACAAATGGACGGACGAATTTTTCGCCCCACTTTCTATCATTCAATCCGTCGATGTGCTGCCATTTTTTCTTTCAGTATATGGTTAGCTTCGGTTGCCAAAAAACGAACTCGCTCCTCAAGATCATCGAGGCGTTGGAAAAGATGCTTTGCTTAGTAGTGTAACGTATTCAGTGTAAAAATGCTTGCGCGTAAGACATGGGCAAGAGCATACTGCAGCGATTACGTGATGCCAGCCGACATGAGTGTGTTCGTTTGGCAGGCAAAGACTTCTCGCGGATGGAGAATGGTTTTAACTATGTCTATTGCTACTGTTCTCATAGCGTTAATTACATTCTCATAGCGTTAATTACAGAAGGCAAGCTAATTCAATTTTTTTCGAAACAGGAGTGCTTTATTAGTGTTCCCAAAAGGAACTATTTTTTACCTTAATTTCATAAGCTTCATTCGAAAACATTAAAGGCACATTAAGAAACCCTCGTTTTTGAATGGCAAGATGTTAAGCTGAAAGAAGTTACCATCTGTGTATCTCTACGAAAATATATGCTCAAAATGACGTAGACAACGAACTTTTGCGAAAAAGAACACGAGATATGCTGCAGAGTAACTCCGCTACAGCCGTCAAAAACAAAACAAGAAATGTTTTTTTTTTGTTATACAAAAGTTTCATCTGCGCATAATTTACAATAGGCTCAACCAATGTTTTGTTTCTTTCCTTTTTAGGTGGCCCTTTTTTTTTCTTCTTTGTTCCAAAGTTTAGATCTTTCATATATACTGCGTTTGCTGTCTGTGAAACGTGCTTATAATTGCTTGTATTATTTATTTTATACGAGACTCATTTGCTCTTGCTGTAGCTTACATACAGGTGCACACGAGAGCAATATAGGTGCTTCTCGAAAAGGCAAACAAGCGAGTCAGTCAGGCGTAGTCAGGTTCGCTGTCCCTGAATGAGACGGAGAGGAAAGAAAAGTTTATGAATGACACACACCCACACGCTTACATGAGGACACGAACGACCACGCACGCAAACGCTGATTGTTTAAACACAAGCGTTGACGTGTCTGCCACCATGAGCGAACTTTGAAAAATAGCGAGGCCGCACACTACTAAAATCAGTATATAGCTGTCTTAAACACTAGTGCTTCTGTGTATTGTAGAAGCAAAAGAGCACCAATGGCTGTTTTTAAGAATCTTCGTCTGCCGTGAAAGAAATGCCACAGACAATCACCTCGATGAGGTGCGAATTGCTGTGCACTAATCTATTCATGCCTTCTTGAATGGAGTAAAATTTTACTACGTTGAATGGCACACCAAATCAACTTCGCTAGGCCCTCGCGGGGAGTTCGCGTTTTATCAGCGAAGTGACAGACTCGCAATTGCAGCGTGCATGGTTGTGCCCTCCTGAAGACGTAACGAGAATTTTTCGTACTTTGCGGGGTGTGCAGCCATAGTTGATTGGGTGCTGCTGATTACACGAAACGGACGCCCAAGTTAATACCAGGCCTTGCTTATCGCATTCTGGCGGTGCTGGCCACGAGTGCTAACTCGTCATTAATTATGTCGTAACCAGGCCCACAGCCCAAGCCCTAAACCTAGCTCGAGAAAGTATACGTGCATATGCTTGCTGTAAACGTGGGCGTGAGAATAGAAATAATCTAGTCCATGGATGTATACCAGCCATGTTGCATATTATTGTAAGCGACAACGGGCTTTGACTTGAAACGACGTCAATATACGCGTGCGTGCGCACGTTATGTATGTATGTATGTATGTATGTATGTATGTATGTATGCATGTATGTATGTATGTATGTATGTATGTATGTATGTATGTATGTATGTATGTATGTATGTATGTATGTATGTATGTATGTATGTATGTATGTATGTATGTATGTATGTATGTATGTATGTATGTATGTATGTATGTATGTATGCATGCATGCATGCATGCATGCTGCATGTATGTATGTATGTATGTATGTATGTATGTATGTATGTATGTATGTATGTATGTATGTATGTATGTATGCATGCATGTATGTATGTATGTATGTATGTATGTATGTATGTATGTATGTATGTATGTATGTATGTATGTATGTATGTATGTGTGCGAGCACGTGCTTGCGTGCGCGTGTATTTTCAAACAATAAATATTGCGTATATCAATCATTAAAAAGCCAGGTGCCACCGTTTATATTCGTATTTTTCGCCGAGAAAAAAACGCAGATGATAATTATCATATGGAGATAACCATGATGACGATGAAAACGACGCCGGTTTAATTAAGGTAGGTGTTAACCGACGAACACCCGTTTTGATATTTCCGAGCTGGAGGAAGGGAGCTAAAAGAAGGAAAATAGAAAAAAGAGAAAGACGAAGAATAAGGCAAGAGTGGAATGAAAATATAGACCCCGAAAAAACCTCGGGTAGTGGTCTCAACAGAGAACTTCCGCCCTGCTAAATATCACGCTTTCAATACAAGTGTCAATGAACCTACGAAAATCACAAGAATACGAGTTTCTCATATCGCAGTCAGTAAAAGTGAGGAACAACAATGCGTTAGTTTGAATTCGAAGGGGGCATTTTTTAAGAACCAATACGAGACAGACGTGGTCATTGCTATGGCACCGGGCGCTACGTTTAAAAGAAAGAGGAAAGTCACGGGAAGCACAAGACAATAGGAAGTTACACTAACAAAATTGCAATGCAGACTACCGTCATTAAGTTTTTACTTACACGGGCCCAGATTTATTCCTTCCTCCCCAATGTAACTTTTGTAATCAAGCAGAAACGATCAAGCACTTCTTTATGGAGTGTCGAAGATATTAAGACCTAAGGCAAAATATCTCTGAAGCCACCTTTTCAAAAAAGCGGCCTTGAGCTTTCTACATCGGCATTGTTATCCCTGGGAGCGTTGTACCATCTGGTATTTTTTAACATGCCCTGACCTCACACAGCACACTCTAGCACTTCGCCTCCGTGATCGACCCCGTGACCATCGGGCGTGCCTTCGGGTCAGCAGCCGCGAGCACCGTAACAGATACCACGGTGGTGGACTGGGCGATGTTTTAGATGGAGGTGAAAAATTACAGGCAGTAGAAGATTATGGCATCGGCACTAGAAACGCCAGAGAAGAGCTACTAGTAGAATTCGCAGAACGCAATAATTTACGGATTTTGAATACCTTCTACCGAAAACGAGAAAACCGCAAGTGGACACGGAGGAGCCCTAACGGCGAAAATAAGAACGAAATAGACTTTATAATGAGTGTACACCCAGGAATCGTGCAGGATGTGGAAGTGGTTGGCAAAGTACGATGCAGTGACCATAGAATGGTACGGTCTCGAGTTCGCCTAGACTTGAAGAAAGAACGACAGAAACTGATACGCAAGAAGCCAATCAATGAGCTAGCACTGAGAGGGAAAGTACAGGAATTCAGAGTGTCGCTGCAGAACAGGTACTCGGCTCTTAGTGAGGAAACCAAGCTTAGCGTAGATACAATGAATGATAATCTGACGAGTATTATTACGGAGTGTGCAGTGGAAGTTGGAGGCAGGGTAGTTAGACAGGACACTGGCAAGTTTTCCCAGGAAACGAAGAACCTAATTGAGAAGCGTCAAATCATGAAAGTGTCAAGTACAACAGACAAAATAGAACTGGCAGAGCTTTCGAAGTTGATTAATAGACGTAAGGTGTGCGATGTAAGAAGGTATAACATGGAGAGAATTGAACACGCTCTGAAAAACGGAGGAAGCGTCAAAGCAGTGAAGAGGAAACTTGGGATAGACAAAAGTCGGATGTATGCACTAAGGGACAAAGAAGGCAAAATAACTACCAATATGGATAGGATAGTTAAAATAGCGGAAGAGTTTTACAGAGATCTGTACAGTAGCCGAGACAACCACGACCTTAATACTATAAGAACTAGCAGTAACCCAGATGACTCCCCACCAGTAATGATAGAAGAAGTCAGAAAAGCTTTGGAGAGCATGCAAAGAGGCAAAGCTGCTGGTGAGGATCAGGTAACATCAGATCTGCTGAAAGATGGAGGACAGATTGTGTTAAAAAAACTAGCCACCCTGTTTACGAGGTGTCTCCTGACGGGAAGAGTACCAGAGTCTTGGAAGAACGCTAACATCATCTTAATACATAAGGAAGGAGATGACAAGGACTTGAAGAATTACAGGCCGATCAGCTTGCTCTCTGTAGTATACAAGCTATTTACAAAGGTAATTGCTAACAGAGTAAAGAAAACATTAGAATTCAATCAACCAAAGGAACAAGCAAGATTTCGAACAGGCTACTCAACAATTGACCACATTCATACTATCAACCAAGTAATAGAGAAATCCTCAGAGTATAACCAACCACTATACATAGCCTTCATAGATTACGAGAAGGCGTTTGATTCATTAGAAATATCAGCCGTCATGCAGACACTGCGGAATCAGGGCGTAGATGAAGTATGTATAAACATTCTGGAAAAAATCTACAGGGGATCAACTGCTACCATAGTGCTTAATAAAGAAAGCAACAGAATACCAATCAAGAAGGGTGTAAGGCAGGGGGACACTATCTCCCCAATGCTATTTACCGCGTGCTTACAGGAGGTTTTCAGAAGCCTAGAATGGGAGCAGTTAGGGATAAGAGTTAATGGAGAATACCTTAGTAACCTGCGCTTCGCCGATGACAGTGCATTGCTGAGTAACTCAGGGGACGAATTGCAACTCATGATTACGGAGTTGAACAGGGAGAGCAGAAAGGTGGGTCTTAAAATTAATCTGCAGAAAACGAAAGTAATGTACAACAACCTCGGAAAGGAGCAGCGCTTCGAGATAGGTAATAGTGCACTTGAAGTTGTAAAAGACTATGTCTACTTAGGGCAGGTAATAACCGCAGAGCCGAACCACGAGATCGAAGTAACTAGAAGAATAAGAATGGGGTGGAGCACATTCGGCAAGCACTCTCAAATTATGACAGGTAGATTGCCACTATCCCTCAAGAGGAAGGTATATAACAGCTGTATCTTGCCAGTACTTAGCTACGGAGCAGAAACCTGGAGACTTACAAAGAGGGTTCAGCTTAAATTGAGGACGACGCAGCGAGCAATGGAAAGAAAAATGGTAGGTGTAACCTTAAGAGACAATAAGAGAGCAGAGTGGATTAGGGGACAAACGGGGGATCAGGATATCATAGTTGAAATAAAGAAGAGGAAATGGACGTGGGCCGGGCATGTAGCGCGTAGACAGGATAACCGCTGGTCATTAAGGGTAACTAACTGGATTCCCAGAGAAGGGAAGCGGGTTAGGGGGAGACAGAAGGTTAGGTGGGCAGATGAGATTAAGAAGTTTGCGGGTATGAATTGGCAGCAGCAAGCACAGGACCGGGTTAACTGGCGGAACATGGGAGAGGCCTTTGTCCTGCAGTGGACGTAGTCAGGCTGATGATGATTATGATGATGATGATGATGATAATGATGATGATAATGATGATGATGATGATGATGATGATGATGAAAAATTACAGTCCTGCGTGCTTATATTTAGACGCATGTTAAAACTGAGCTGGTCAAAGTTTTCCGGAACCTTCCATTACGGTGTCGCTCAATATGAATAAAAAGAAGAAACAGTCATCAAAGTAAAGAGGGACCACAATGTTCTTCGACTGGCGCTGGGTGTGATTTGATTGATTTATTTGTGGGGTTGAACGTCCCAAAACCACCATATGATTATGAGAGACGCCGTAGTGGAGGACTCCGGAAATTTTGACCACCTGGGGTTCTTTAACGTGCACGCAAATCTGAGCACACGGGCCTACGACATTTCCGCCTCCATCGGAAATGCAGCCGCCGCAGCCAGGATTTGATCCCCCGACCTGCGGGTCAGCAGCCGAGTACCTTATCCACTAGACCACCGCGGCGGGGCGGGTGTGATTTGAGTCTAAGATACCATGAGCAGCGGCCAGCCTGAGCGTTGTTAGATTGAGCTGGTCCCATAACGGTTGGCGCTCGAAAGGGACGTTTCCCAGTGTTAGGCAGCATGATGTATATGATAGAGGAGGGCTCACATGCGAGCGCTAATGTGGTGAGGCGGAAATGACACACACCTTGGAAAGTTGTAAAACAGCGCAACGAATAAGTATCGTCTTCGTAATTCGGTGGCACACCTTAAAAGGGTCGCATCACATTCAGGCCACGATGCTAACGCATACTCGAACGCATACTCATCCTTTTTTTTTAATTTTCTGCGCGGTTGGTGTCTTTTTGTGCTTGTCTACCTATGCATTCATAATGAAGTTAGCCAAAGGGTTACTTTGTTGCAGTTGTCGTTTGAAAGAAGTACATTTGTTTTCGTTTCACAGTTTCTAACGTACGTGCCTCACGAAAATAACATAAGACTGAATAAACGAAATAGTAAAACGTTCTGCAAATACTAATGTTGGGAAGCGCTTATACGCTGGCTTGTTGATATAACGAATTTTTAAAGGTCGGTACTGCCGTCATCGTATACAACATTATCGTGGCGTACCGGCAAAGAGCAAAATTTGCTCACGTCGTGCAAGTAAAAAGAAAGTTGTGATTTCGATCACAACTGCACATTTCTTGCGGCTGCACTTGCCTGTACGCGGCACTCGCGCCGATTGCGTGAAACAATGCGACTGAACATTCAATCATGTCAGGGCGCATTGACCACCTGGGCAACAAAATAAAAATGGTTGGCAGATACAAGAATTACAGCGTATTGTTTCGGGCACCATGACCTTTCCAAACTTTGATCTATTTTGTTTAGAAAGTACGGACTCTCATGTAACGCGAACAAAAGGCTAAAGCAAAAGCAGGTCGAACACATCATGTACAACATAATATATTTAGCACGGTAGGGCTCTACCATCATCTTTACGGTTTTTTAAGGACGAAAGTTTTTCTTGAGGACTTTCGATGGCAAAATTTTGGTCTGTCTTTCTACACATCTGTCTGTTTGTCTGCGGTAACGATACCTCAAACAGCACCTAACAATACCTCAAATGGCCAACCCCATCCGCAGCACCCACCAATATTGCTCAACATTCAGCGTTCGCAGTTGTGTGATTGTCAATAAAAAAAAAAATCGGCAGATTTCACGTACTGTGGGAACCGATGATATGCGAAGCACGAATGAGAAAAGTTCATATGTCACTTTAAAGTCAGCAGAACGTTACGAGGTGGAGGTAAGTGATGCCGTATATGACTTCCGTGTCACGATTATCACGTTTGGATGTGTCGTTTACCTTCGCCATCAATTCACGTCACGTGATACCAACTTTAGTATAGGTGAAGCTAGCGAAACGGCCGCGAGCACGCTATGAGCGTGGTATGTTGTCATGTTGTTACATGACACGCGCGCCGGGATTATCATGTTTGCACCAGTCATATATTTCGTCATCCATTTATTTAGAGTTTATTTAGAATTTTCACGTAAAATTCTAGATGGAAGGACGGGATTGCGCAATTTATATGTCTAGGGTGGATATTCGACATTTTATAACGCAAGGAGCTAACCAGTGCTCGATGGAGAAGTGGTTTGATAGTCCTAAAGCAAAGGAAACACTACTTTATGAAGTTGACTCGCACAGAAACTTTTCCACAGCGACAGGCCTCCCACGACACCTAGAGACATTAATCCATCGACTTCGATTGGAAGTAGCATACACAAACAGCTTCCTGCACAAGATACGTCGATCCAACTCACCGGAATGCCATTGTGGTCATGCAGAAGAAAATCTTCGCCATTTTCTTTTAGAGTGCGTTAAATACGCGATTGAAAGAGAAAAATTAAAGAGCAAGTTAGCAAGTTTGGACAGACGGCCCCTCACAATAAAGAAACTACTTGAACCATGGCCTGAGATGCATCTGCGGAAGAAGGCAATAATCTCCCTGACAGACTTTTTAGTGGAGACCGTACTGGACAAGCGCCTATGATAGGCAGCCAGAGAGGGATATATATAAAACGTGTTTATGCATGTACTGACAGTAGAAAAGGAAGGTGTGCGTGTAAACAGTTTATGACTGTGTGAACTGCTCTAAGAAAACTGTGTATTGGCATGATATTTGAACTGGTTTCAGTGGGCTAATATGTTTTTTTTTCGTATTGTTAATTTTTGGGTACCGTTCTGTATTATTTTTTTTTCGCTGCAGAACTTCGTGATATGGAGTAGCCGAGGCAGTATGCACCTCAACCTCTCCACAGCAAAACAGTTAAAACAAAACAGAACAGAACAGATCATGGTGATTAAAATGAATAAAACAGAGTTCTCACAGTAAAAACAGAATGCGGGTGTGTGTTTTTTGTTTTAGAACAACATAGCACGACTCATCTGACGTGTTGGATTACAATCTATGGATAAGCACTGCTTCATAAGCAAGAGGATGTGGATTCGATTTCCGCGTCGTATTATAGCTCAGGTCTCAAGTTACCGAATTAGAACCAAGGGTAATGAGAAGAAAACCAATCGCGGACTCTCACACTAGGGCTTGCCACATGTTAATGTCATGGCTTGGTATGTAAAAATGAAGTCTTTTCTCTCTCTCTCTCTCTCTCTCACTGCCTTGTGTGAGTAATGAGGACATAAAATTTGAGGGCGTTTCTTTCGGAAGTGCTGTTGCTCGACTGCCTTCGTTTATGCCGTCTCTTTCAATACTACTGGAAAATGAAACACTTCCCCCACTCATGATGATGGTTAAGATGCTGTCCCGTCCACTTTCACAGTCCACGCCTTCGGTGCACTACCAACAAAAACTTCGTCGAGGGGCTAAGAAAAGCCAGTCAGCTTTATTAAACACTCACTCTGTTTGCGATTCTCGCGCTAGTAATGAGGATGGCAAGAGAAAAACAGAGAGCCAGGGTTGGTTTATTTCTCAATTATTACGTTAATAGATAGTAAATCTAAGCAAAGCCGAAGTTAAGCAAAAGGTTGAGGCTCAAAAAGATCAGAATTATTGTACAGTGCACGCCGCTGGAGATAGCGTTTCGACAAGTGGCCGCCCTGTCTTTTCAAGGCATTAGTCTTGAAAACGTCCAGGCACGAAGCGTTGGCTCCACCGACATTCCTATTTGAAGAATACTCATCTCTTCGCGAACAGACTACGACATATGATGTTAACGTTCAGCCGATTTGAGATCTCGTAAACTGCAAGCTGCAGATTCTTCCAGCGCTGAATTTACATTAGCAGACAGCTCTCTGACCAACCCGAGCAGCGTGTTATGCGAAGCGTGGGCCGGGCATTCACACAACGGTGGAGTTGAAGCGCGTGAGAAAAGCAACCACAAATTATACAGGCAACGAGATTAGCTTTTGTTGGTTCAAGAGCGATTGAGATACCCGGTGTGAAGAAACGCGTATTAGAATTCACCACGCAGTATGCCCTTTCGCGCGAAATCAGAACAGGTTCCCCAATTTCGCCTTTCGTGCCTCACAACGTGACACTTCTTTCAGCATTTCGCCAAAGCACTACAAAACGCAAACATGGCGTGAAAAATAGTTTCCTAAAGTTAACTAGACAGCAATCTGGCGCTACGATCGTTCAGCGATCATGGGAATGATGGGTAGCACGCGGATTTGCCTAGTCTTCGTACTTGCGGGCAGCGAATCGCACTTGTGGCCTCGTTTATTGCTGTGCTTTGGTTTTGTTTCGATGGAAAAAAAAGCATATTGAACTTCATGGTTAGATTTAAAATGGTAAGCCTAAAGATTAGAGTGTTGAAGCGCAACTGACAAACTATTTCCGATTGTCGCTCCGTCCCAAAGCAGATTCAATTAAGCCACGCGAAGCCAAAAGGAACTTAAACTACAAAGATATGGCAAATCCGTGTACTACCCGCAATTCCCATGCTCGCTGAAACGCCATAAATTGCAGCTCCCATAGACACTTGCGCTGTAATTCCCTCTGGTGCATATATATAGGAAACTCCATGGCGTAAAATACGACGAATACAGGCGCTACACGCTATACGAAGACGCCATCCTCATGGACGTGCGTAAGGTACTCCTTAGGTTGCACAGGTTAAAGTTTCTGTGGCAGACCCGGTTTCACCAGAGTGCCTTCCTATCCCCCTTCCTCATTTCGATTGGAACAACCCGCAGAAAAAGAGGCCTTGCAGTGAGTCGAAGCGACGAGGTGCTTTTCACCTCGATGGCCTGCCTTTGGTCTATCGCTTTCCAGGTGTGGAGGCTGGAAGTAAGAAATTCTTGGGGTGTAACGTGGGAGGTCATCTGTGTTTTTAATTGTCGTTTTAATTGCCATCGATGCTTAATTGTAAAACCTGTGTGGAATGGCGTGAGAAGTCCGACTGAGTAACGACGTGGGGCATACTTGGCACCCCATTTGATGATTAGTGGCTGTGCACGCCATTCCTCCTCCCTTTCAGCCTGTGCTTACTACGCCTGTGGGCGTTCTTGTGTTGTGTCGTGCGCACTGCAAAGGATTAAATGCAACACCAACATACCCAAATTTGCTATTTCAAGTCACATCTCACCATCTCCTACAAGAAAGTGAAAAAAAAAAGAACACGACAACCGTTACTGCAGTGACACAGAGTTTACAATGCGCGTGACTTTATTGGATAGCTGTGCGCGATTCACTGTGCAGGAGGCCACCAGTGTTAAGCTAACCCCTTCTACTTCCTCTCATTGTAGTCGTCGAGTGCCCGGCCACACTCCCCGTCGAAAAGCCTTGTCGGTGACTACTCGCTCAGCGCTTCGATTAAGCGCTTTCTTCGTGGAGTGGTCGCTTCCGCAGCGATAGTGGGCCAGCTCTTACAGGGGCGGTCCCTTTCCAATGTCTTTTCCAAAGGGACACCGCCGCCTGCACAGATGCAAGAAAAGGTGCCTTTGTCTGTCTTCTGTGCCGCTATCGGCGAGAAACAAACGGCCCGACTCCAAGCTTTTGTCGCAACCGCCACTTCTTCATACCTGCCTCCACCGTTTTTTCTCCCTTTCCTGCAGCCACTTGATTCCTATACAGTATTGGTCGTACCGCAGTTCTTCTCACAACGCATGACAGACAGACTGCGATGGTGCTTCAGTGAGCCTTTCTCTCTCCCCTCTATACTTCCCATTCCCTTCTTTATCATCTCTATACCTGCCCACGCATCGAATAGGACGCATTCACCTCCGTACAGGAGGGGCTGGCCTCGCCTTTGTGCCTTTCAAGAGGCCGACCGATTGTTTTCTCTCAAAGCTACCAAACCTATCGGCCATACCTCACCGTCTGATAGCTTTGCCGAACGCTATCCGCCTACAGCCTCGGCTTCCTTTTTCACTTTTTTTTTCTTTCACGTGGCGCTTCATTCCTATCACCCGATAACAAGAAGGAAGAAGTCCCGCTCGCGATGCCCTGACCGGACGCGGCGCCTTTCTTTTCGTCTCCCTAATCTACCGCCAACGGCAGCTTCCACTGCGAAGCTGCCCGCTTTCTTTTAGAGTGATCGATGCCGACACTTGACAGCATAGGCTGTTGTTCTTATATGCCCATGAGTCTTTCCTTGTTTCGTGTGCGTTTGTGAGTCCCCCCCCCCTCCTTCTGAATCACCTGAGAAGTGCTGCAACGTCGGCACTTGACGTTACCTTTTAGCGTCCTTACCGCCGCGTCGATTGTTTCGAGTGTGCGGTGTCTTTTGTGCCTGCTATCAAAGTCGCTTTGTTAGAAAGCCGCGACTAACGGTCAGGACTGAATACGAGCCAATAGTAGCGCTCTCTTGTGGTGCCTACTGTCACCAAACACCACTTACAAGCTAAAACGGATATAGATTATTTTCAACGTCTGCAGACACGAAAGAATTTATTGTCAATCCTGCCCACAATTCGTAGAGAGCGTACAATCCTGACAAAATACGGCATTTAAATGGAAGCATTTATTCCGATTCGATGCTGTGCACTTGCCACCGAAAACAGAACCTGAATTTTGTTTCGATATGAGTCTGACTCTCCTTTATTAATGTTTGTAGTAAGTTTGCATATTTTCATAGAAATTGTAAAAACCATGGGGGAGAGGGGGGCTCTGTCACGTACCCGCACTTCCACTGACACCATCTGCACGCCTAAGCCAAGGCAGGGTGTCATGACTCTGGTGGTTGTTACGTTAATAATCCGGTGTTCCTCGAAAAAGAGCCAGTTATGGCCAGAAACTTCCAGTATCAGTGTCAGTGAGCATTTCAGTCACAAACATGAATGCGTAGATGAGTCGTTAGATGTAAAAGGGGCTCAAAATATTCGCTCCGACCATATGGTCTCGTAAAATTAACTAGAGAGGACTCTGGTGCAGTGATAGTTCAGCGACCATGGGAATGATGGGTAGTACATGAAATCACCCTGCCTTTGTGCTAGCGGACTTCGAACGCAGTCGTGGCTTCGTTTATGCCAGTGTTCTGTTTTTGTTTCTTATAAAAAACATACTGAAGAACGATGGAACGCAGCTTTGCACAGTCCTACACTGAAGGGACAATTATGGGCAATCCAACGGGCCCGCGAAGCAGCTGAAAGGCTAGGTCGTTCGGTACCCACGTTGGAGTGGCCCACTTCGGGCTAGGACACCAGCCCGACCTATTGAACCTTAATAAAGTTCTTTCATCCATCATTAATTTTGAGCTTCATGACCTGATTCGAATTGGTGAACCTAAAAGATTACGGTTGTGAAGCATAACTGCATGATCAACTGTTGCTGATTGTTGCTCCGTGACAAAACAGTTTCAAGCCATACGATGTTAAACGGAACGTAAAGTATGAATATTGGGCAAATATATGTTATACCCATATTTCCCATGCTCGCGGAAGCGTCATGCTTAGCACCTCCCATAGACAGAAGCGCCAGAGTTCCCTCTTGTCCATTCATGGGAAACTCTATGGCTCCAACATGCGCAAAATGCTTGCCAAAGATTGGTACGAAGTCTGTCAGGGTGAAAAACGCAAATTGAGATCGGCTTTTCAAGAGCAGAAAAAAAAACGGCTAAGCCTGCGCGCAACGCGCAGCACAGTCACAGCGAAAGCTAGAAGAGAGGCCTTTCATAGCCTTTTTTAAATTCTTCTTGAGTAACTGCTACAAGCACACTTACAGCATATTCACTACGCCATTAATCGTCATGAGTTTTGTGCAGCAGGGATGCATTCACTATATGTCATCCTACGTCATTCTTCAGTGAAGCGTGGTACCCGCTACACACTTGTAAGGATCTTGGTGCAGTTTTTTTTTTATGTTGTGGCTGACAAAAAAAAAAGAGATGCCTGAAGCTCTTGTAATAAGAGTTGGAGCGTTCGACGAACCACTCGTTACGCAATTCGCATTATGTGATGCCTGGATGATCCTTTGCTGTTCTAAAACGCTTTATTACTCATATGAACGCGATTCCTTTGCCGACATCAACCTTGCCGAAGGCACGTTTGCAGCGGAGTTCCAAGTACCACGTGGCACATGGTACTCCCATGGTGTTTTAGGGGCGAAGCTCCATATAGCGGCACCCGTTCGTCCCGCGTAGTATGTAACCAGTCTTACGCTTTGACCTGCAAACATTTTGACCTCCAAGGTGGTGCCGGTGAGAGATTCCTTCTGTGCATTGTCGAACAACAAAAAATAGTGCTCAATGTACATGCCAATAGCTGATAATGGGGTATGAGAGACAGGAGCATTTGGCTTTTAGTTAACGTGCACGCTGCGATCCCCTTTTGCAGCCATCGCATGTACACTGAGCACTATCTGAAGGAAAAGGGTTGCTACGTTATACCCACTGGGTGTAACCACCTCAGTTTTAGAAAGGTTTAGCGAGCGTTGAGCCGCAGTGACATGAATACAATGAACTATTATATACCATGAATGAACTCGAGGTAGTTAAAGGTGGGAAGTAGGTACGAAGTGCAAGCCGTAAGAAAGTAAAAGCCGAATTCTCCTGTCTCTCATTTCCCATGCAGCCATTGGCATGTACATTGAGCTCTATCTGCCAGGAAAAGGTTGCTACGTTATACTCGCTGGGCGTAACCTTCTTGGTTTTAGAAAGGTTTAGCGAGTGTTGGGCCGCAGTGCCATGAATACAGTGAACTAGTATATACCACGAACTCAGGTGGTTAAAGGTGGGAAGTAGACCCGAAGCGCAAGCTGTTAGAATGTGTGCGTGTGCCACGTCTCGTTTAATCCTTGGAACGTCCGCTGCATGGCGGTGTTTCTATATGGGGAATATATGATGAAAAGATGCGAAATGGTGGTACTTGGAGTGTTGAATATATGGACGAACGGACACACAGACAGATGCATGAATGGACGCATGAACGGACGCAGGGGCGGACGCATGAACGAACGCAGGAATGGACGCACGCGCGGACGGGCGGATGGACGCATGGACGGTCGCACAGACGGAGGGAAGCAAGAACGAATGGACGGACGAATGCTTCGCCTCACTCTCCATCATTCACTCCGTGGATATGCTGCCAATTTTCATTTACTTATTTTTTAACACGAAAGCGGTTTAGTGGTTTATGCCGCGGTCCACCACGTCTTCGCTGACGTATTTCCCTCACAAATATGACGTCAAATATATATATATATATATATATATATATATATATATATATATATATATATATATATGTGTGTGTGTGTGTGTGTGTGTGTGTGTGTGTGTGTGTGTGTGTGTGTGTGTGTGTGTGTGTGTGTGTGTGTGTGTGTGTGTGTGTGTGTGTGTGTGTGTGTTTACAGACTGCAAAGAAAAGAATACGGGAATAAAAAGTATACCGAAGCGGGGCGTCACACCAGCAACCTCGTTATCCCGAGCGCTCAGCTGTTCAATAAAGAACCATTAATACTCACCATGCATCGTTATCAAAGCTCAGCAACTTCTGTGCATTTTCGTCATCAGCCGCGAGATGGCACAAGGAGCAGGTGTTGGGGGCGCGTGCTCTTAACGTGGTTTCCTCGCACCACCCCGCGCGTTGCTATGCGCGTGCGCCTTCACATGGCGTGGTAAAAGTGCGTATAGATGTTCTCTGGCGTCACACTCGCCAGCGCGCTTACTTAGGGAATCGGGTGTTTTGTACTTCTTGCGCGTCCACCGCAAGTTTGCTCTGAAGTTACGTGGATAAAAAGAGCACGAAGATCATTTCACTCGCTGTCGCTGCCACGTTTACGAAAGGAGCTGCTGACTCAAAAAGAAGTAAGCATTGTATCTTAACTGAGTTGCGTGAAAAAAAAATTGAAGTAGAAAAGGAAGACACCCGGACACACGCACACTAACAACTGAAACTTCATTCAAGAATATAGACATATATATGAGGTTACGAGAGCATGTGCTTGTAACAAAATTGTAACAGTTGTTCCCACTCGTCTTTCGTACACTTGTGCGTTCGTTTCATCTGGCTTTCTTCCTACTTGGGCAACGCGCTTCAAGTGTCGAGCTATGACAGATGTTAGTCCACGCTCTTCCTGTGCATGCTCATTTAGTGCGTAATTTCTGCTTGAGGTGCGCGCTGCAAGTTTCAAATTGCTTGCCGTTCTTCGCATGACATTCTAATTTTTTGCTGTAGCATTCATTCCTTCGTCATTGCGGCGAAACAACACACAATAAACGTTCAACTACATCTGTAAATACACGCTTCACTTTGTGTTATACCGATTTTTAAAAAGAGGGATCAGCCAAGTTTTTTCCTGTCTTGTACTTTGCGTCAAGACTAACGAGAGCACAGATCAGAGGGCTGCTATAGTTCACAGCTATCTCTTTAATCTCGGGTCTTTAAGGTTTCATTGTTCATACTTGACAAAACATCAATCATCTCTCGATATATGCTCTGTGATATCAATTTTAGTCACAAGTTGGAAGAGAACAAAATACACATCATGGATAAATCAATACAGATATTTATCAATAAATGACCGCGCTGAAGCTTTAAAATACGTAGAAATCATGTAACAAGAGACATCAACGGTACAACAATGAGGCTTCTTGTTTTTTATATAAGATAAACGATGTCTAAGCAATGACAATACGATTGGGTGCTCGCCAGTATACTGCTATACAGGGTGTTTCATGATATTTGTTCAATATTATTTAATGATACAGAAAAGAGGCATCTGCATGTTCCCTGCAGCGTTCGCTTTACTGAGAAAGAAGGCATCATCAGAGGCGCGCAAACATCAATAACGGGTTAGATGCTCTATCACTGAGCATCTAACGCGTTATTCGAAGCTCGTAGGTTCGATTCCTGCTCACGGCAAGTTATTTTTTCACCCACATTTCTTTCTTTATATTTACATTACATTGGTTCTAACAACTTCCTTTATACATTCCTTGGCATTATTGTCTGTTAGATCTCATTAATGTTCTGTCAAAACAAAGAAAAAACGAGCCCTTAGGTATACACTTCTTTTCCTTATTTCGCAACCACGATTGACGTACTCAGGAGGAGGGTAGGGATGGGTGTTGTTCTGTTTGATCATTTTTTCCCCATCCCATAGTTTTTCCTTCCAATTTTGCTATCATATGTATGCGTGTATATCACAATATATACACGCACACATACAAACGCGTGCATTCAGAACAGTGGTTGATACAAACTTACGAAATGGTGGTTGACCTGCCCTTTATTATCTGAAATAAATTGAGGGACCCTTAAGCTTTGACTTCAAAAGTTAAACTCGACAGCAATAATCTGTTCGTAGTCCGTTCTTCAAACACTCAGTGCAAGAATTTTTTTCGAACTTGCTATAAACCCACTACGCGGGCTTAAATGGTGCAGTAACGTGAATGGCTTTTGTAGTGGGTGACTGGCTTTAAACTATGAAGTCATTATGATTTTATTTTTTGACGCCCGATGGCTTTGTACGCTTGTACCCCGTGTTATTATGGCAATACTTCAAGTTGCATTGTGAAGCATGTATACAGGACGTGTGTGTTTGTAAAGATTGAGTGTTACTTCCACTGCATTTCCAAGCAGATGAAGTTTTCACTGTATTTACAAGCAGAGTCGTGTCTGCATGATAAAACAACCGCAAGACCAAGAAGGTTTTTACTTTTTTATTATTTGCATTTTGCTCAATTTTTCAGTCACCAACAACATAATTTTTCGCTCACAACCAACGACGCCAATGCCAACGTCGACGTCGACACCAAAATTTCTGCAAAACGAGCTCTAGAACGCTTTCACGTTTATATAATACGCTTACTCGGCTCTCGCAAAGAGCTTGGAACTCGCTGCGACTGTCGCGAAGAAACTGCGAGGGGCATGTATAGCGAAGCATAATTGTGTTTGTACAGGCTCCGCAACGAAGCTACCGAGGCCACGCAGTGTTCATCGTGCAGCATGGCGAAACAGTGGCACAGGACTTCGTACACACCACAGTAAAAAGCAAAACAAGGAGATATGTCGCAAGACAATAGCAAAGATTGCGAGCGCCACAAATAAACGAAAATAAAAAAGTAAACGAACGTTCTAGACCCCGCGTGAAAATTCATCTCGTTCGCGAGCAAATTAACCGAGAAGTTCATAAAGGCGTCAAATGAGAAAAAGCCAGGCATGACGAATGAAATGAGGGAGTAAGTGTCTCGCTACAAGACGAAGACGGGGGCCGAGAATATTTGATGAACGCCTGAAAATCCACCACGCGTGTAACTCGGCACCTCAGCGCGACGTTCATTTCGCGCCGTTCTGCTCGCCGCAGTGACGCGAACCACAGCAGAGGCGCAACGGATCCGCATGCGAGGTCTTGCGCAGACGTGGGGCGCAAAAGCGAGACGGAAGAAAGGAACACAAATAATTGTAATAGCAATGAAGGTGAGTCGAGGCGAAGGACAGCGGGAACTGATGCGAGCAGGATCGACTAAGGAGGACGAATCATATGATGTGTGCCAAGCATAGCGGCGCGTATTACACACGTTTATTCCGAACGAGAGGTGATTGCGCGAGTGCAGCGATGTAATATGGGGCGCAAATGATTCGCACACCCCGGGGGCTCACACGGAGATTGAGATGAGGCTTTAATAAACGCCATAACCCGCCGATGGGAAGCTTCGCTGTGGACAGCCCAGGGGTGAAAAAGAAAGAAGCGTTTTCAAAAAGTAAGAAACACGGCATTGCAATAGCTGTTCATAATGCCATTGAAAACGAGTGTTAAACACGCAGTGGCTGGTCCGACGGTGTGCGCGGTACCGTGGATCATGACTGTAAACTAGCTGTCTACCTGTTTAGTAACCTGACACGTTTAACTTCGTAGCTTCCAAGAAAGTGAATTTAGTTTGCTCCGGCCTGCTCCTCTACACTGGGGAGGAGTGAACGGAGAGCGAAAGAGCCATGAATGACGATGGTAAAGTAGGCAGAAGAGAATCTGGTCTTGTTGCTCTAGAGTAACTCTAAGGACATGTATACAGACCAGTGGCTGCTAAGGATGCTACAACGGCTCCTATATCCATATTTGTGCTGCTGGCGTCAGGCAAAGGACCTAACACCACCTCATCGGTTAACGGTCGGCTAATATATTGTCGAATCGAAGAGATCGGACATGGTATGCATCGGATTCGGGCGAAAGAGGTAGACATGGTACAAAAGCAAAAGGCTTTTAGAAAACGTTATATGAATGAATGAATGGATGAATGAATGAATGAATGAATGAATGAATGAATGAATGAATGAATGAATGGTAATGATCGGACTCCTCGTCCCCTCAAAAAACTGCGAGTCATTCCACACTGAAGGTCGATGAACATCGAAGCCCTTTGGCACATAACACAAAAGAAGATACGATGGAGACCAATTTGGTATCGAAGGTCAGGTTCTGAACGTGCACGTCAGGTTTCAAATCACCGTGCTGAGTACGCCGCGAGGCTTCAATGGTGACACTGCCATCGAGGTTTTGAGTAGGCTTCATTGCAACATTCCACAGTGTCGGAGAGCCAGCTTACGAAAACCAAGCTTATGCGCATTTTTTTTTTGTAAAGTCGGTTTCCTTTCTAAACAAAAAAAAAGCTTCGCTGCAGTAATCGTACTGAGAGCAATATAGGCAGACTCTTTAGTCAAAATATGAAGGCTCCTAAAACCTTTATTTGTTGATTTATTAGTTTATTGCTCTTGCCTCCGAGAAGCCCCGCTGACATGCTCATTGCTGATTTCTTCATCTTCCCTCGTAGGCACGTTGCTCTTCGAAAGCATACATACAGTTAAGATATATTCACATTTTGCAAACGCGTTGATGTGTAACACATTTCAGAAAAAAGGTATGACATGAAGCCGCTACATATAAATGCATATATGGCGTGAAAACATATATGTTCGACTAACATGGAATAAATAGTCCTGTACATAAAGTAACACCGCTTTATACGTACGTTTGATGCATGAATAAGTGAGTGCTAATTTATGTATTGCCCCTTTTCTTCGCGCCGCACGCACTTACCCTCTTTCGAACAGCTTATAGAGCCGCGCGTGCCACTGCAACTTCCTTTTAAGTTTCACGTGCGACGTTGCGTTAATTATACCGCTTCAGGGCTAAGCCATAAATGAGCACGTTTCCCGAAGTCACCGTAATTCCTCTTCTCCTGTCATCAAGCGAAGTTCCGCCACACGACTGCCGGAACAGCGACTGCAATTAAAAGAGCTTAGCGGCCATTCGCGAACAAAAGGCTTCAATTATACAAAGCCGCGGGCCCAACCTTCCCGTTATCCTAACGGGTCATGGAACGGCGAATGGCCGAAGATCACGGAAACCCTCCTTTTTTTTTTTCTGCTTGGCTTCGCACAAACGTGCGAGTGCTAAGCACCGTGAATGGGCACATTTCTCGCCTCTCCATCCGCGGTGTGCTCTGCTCTCGATAGGCCCCGACGGCGCCAGCGACCACAAAAGGGTCGCCCTGTTGTAAATGAAACATCCTGAGAAGTGCGCTTGGCCCTCAGTCTGCACCTCTCAGATCGTTTTTGTCAACCGCGCTTGGTGTATACTTCTGACTCGTTAAGCAACGCATCAAGGTGCACCTCGAGGCGCTAAACAGACGGCAGTACGCCTTCTATACATATTTTCATGGCATTAGGTTATGCAAATGAAGCGACGAGTTGGAGCCTTTCGGTGACTGGAGCGACAGTGTGAGCGAATTTGCGCACTATAACGATTACCTATATTATAACTGCAGAGACACCGAGGGTAGTGTGGACCCGTGAAGGTATAGCGGTGCCAGGGGCGCATTCTATAGACATAAATGTTCTTCGCAGAACCTTGATCTGTGGTGGGGGACGGTTAGGCAGGTGTGGCCGAGTCTCATTTTGTGCTCAATGTACCATGTTAAAGAAAAAGAGAGAGAGAAAGAAATCGAGAGTGTGGGCACGCGTTCGCTGCGCCACCCCCAGGCTACGCCACTGAGTGGTGCTGTGTGACAAACACAACTGTAGAGTGATCGCAAAGGATACTGCTTTTCGAATCAAATGCGAGTGAGCAGAACCACACATATAAGGCGAAGTTCTAGGACAGCTTCTCGAAGCACCAGTAAGTTATGACGGGTGACGAAACGTCACTTAGACGACCAAGGCTTGGCATGAGAAATTATTAATGATTAGTTTCGGTGGTACAGCCACTATTACAAAGTTTGAATATCACCAATCAAACCAATTTAAGTGTTTTTTTTTTGTTTGCTCATTTTTCTTCTGGGTGAACATTTGCAAAAGTCAACCTCCGTTGACTTGCCAACCAAGACGTCACTTATGGAGGGAGGGGTATGCCTATGTTTCCCCGGCAGGAGCAAGGCGTGTTTGTAAAAAAAAAAATGTGACAGAATTATGGAAGAGGAAAAACGCGTGCAAGTATACTGAAAGTTTTAAAGCACCGTCGAGGCACTACTCAAAAGCTGGAACTTTCAGTAAGGTTATGTGATATGCCGGGCTGGGGAAAAAAATGAAATGTAACGAGCAAGTGCAAAAAGATTCGATACCATCCTATTCCTTTTGTCACCACGTGCGGCCTCCTGATGTAACGTTCCGGCTGCTGTTGATAAGTCCTGATGACGTCATCATGGTCGCCAGTTTTCCGGAAGCTCTGCTGAGCATCGGTTTAGCCTATCACGAATCTCGCCGTTCACATGCCACAACCAGAATGTTTTAGCCCCTTCAGTGTGCCTTTTTGTAGGAACACTCGATTGTGAAACACATTTGTTGGAGATGCAGCCGTCTTCGTGGCGCCACCATGCGGCTTTGAGCTTAACTATTAAGGACACCAGCCAATTATGCCCAAAAAGGTTGAAATTCACGCACAACGTCATGTGAATGTCGAAACATTCACCGCAACATCTGTGATTAATGGTTCTTGCAACCTTATGGTGCAAAAAGATACACCACATCAGAGAGTTTCCCAATATACACTAGAGGTAACTCTGGCGCTAGTGTCTATGGAAGCTGCAATGCACGGCGCTTCAGCGAGCATGGGAATGATAGGTAGTACACACATTTGTCTAAACTTCGTACTTCTGGCCTGCTTTTGGCTCCGTGTGTGTTCGTGTGGCTTGGAGCTTTTTTTTTCCCGAAACAAAAATCAGCAAATGTTCAGTGGTGGCGCTTCACCATTTTATTTTTTTAGGCTTACTTTCGAAATCGGCTCACGAAGTTCAAAAAGGTTCGTTCTTTTTTTTTTAAAACAAAACCGTAACCAGCAATAAACGAAGCCGCAAGCACGATTCGCCGCCCGCAAGTATGAAGACTAGGCAAATGTGTGTACCCATCATTCCCATGGTCGCTGAAAGATCGCAGCACCAGAGTGCCCTCTAGTTATATTTTGAGAAATTCTATGCACCACATGACACCTTAACAAAAAAAAAAGAAGAAGGCGATTGGAAACCTTGCGTCTTACGTTAAACCCCACATATCAATAATCAACCTTGTATTCTTCAAGAAATGTCTTCCAGAAGAATATATATATAATATCCACACACCTTTCTTTTTTTTGTGCTTGTTTATGTCAACTTTCAAATTTATCTCAGTATTAAGTGAGCTGACCATATCTACAATTATGGGCCTCGATTGTAGCTTACAAACTATATTCTTCCATCCCAACAGTTTTGTCATATACAACTGGCGTGGCCTGGAGAGGGGGTATTCGACCGTCCCACTAACCTGAAATGTTTCTGTTTTGCACGTGTACACACACACACACACACACACACACACACACACACACACACACACACACACGTACACGTGCAGTTGGAGAGGAGGTTGGCGCTCCTCCCCCCACAAAATAAATTTTTGGTTACGCCCTTTTCATGTGCCATTCTCTCGAAGCTGACGAATACTTTAGTGAATTGATTGATCAATCAATCAGTCAACACTCAATCAACAGTACACTGCCTTATGAAGAGTGTCGCGTTATTACGACGACGACTCCGCTCCAGGTGGCGGCGGAGTATACCGGTAAGAGTATACCGTGTTGCTTATAAAAGACGGCTGTCTGAACGATCTCCATATTCATAAGTAGACTTTTGGTGCTGACGCAAAGGCCACAATGGGAGATCGCTGCGACCCGTGCCGTGCGTTCCATGGTCGGCCTTTATCCCCTTCTGTTGCTCTAAGGTGGGGCGAACGCATTCGCCGTTGGTCCTTTACACAGCTGCGTGGCGGTTGGGCGTCGATAACGCGACCCGCGCCCCAAAGCAGTTCAGATAAATATTTCAAAGGAGCCCTTATCTACGCGCACAACGCCACGATGCTTTTCCGTTTTCCTAACGGCCACCCTGAGATAACCCGACGCCACATGCCACCGGTTGTCTCAATAGTGTTTGAAGTCACGAGTTGTTCGTCAGCAGGATAGAAGTGAGGCCCGTTACTATGTAAACGTGCCCGTTAGCCGGGATCAGTATACTATTTCTGCCATCTATAAACGAGCCCTACAGCAGTTCTTGAAATTAATAGCCTGTAGTCACGCTGCATTGGGAATGTGTACTGTTACTTTTGTGCTGCACTTATGCTCGCCATCTCACCCCCTTATCTTATCTATCCCCACGTGAAGGGTAACAAACTGAGCAAGTTATAACTGATTGATTGATATGTAGGGTTTAATGTCCCAAAACCACCATATGATTATGAGAAACGCCGTAGTGAAGGGCTCCGGAAATTTAGATCACCTGGAGTTCTTTAACGTGCACCCAAATCTGAGCACATGGGCCTACAGCATTTCCGCCTCCATCGGAAATGCAGCAAGTTGTAGCTACCTTTCGTGTCTTTCCTTTATGGTAGAAAGCGCGGTATAAGAGGCTGTCTTTGGGTGCGAGTAAACATGATAGGCCAGGACAACCACAGTGACTGTTCATTCAAAATCACAAACGACAAGTGGGCGGAGAGGCACACTAACATATCGCACGTCGTATAATAATGCTTGTTGCAGCGATTGTACAGTCCTGCTTTCTTTTAACTGCAACTGTAAGGTACAACTGCTTGTTGCGACAACTGTACCATACATGTATGAAACGATTGGTGCCTTCTCTACTGCAATCTACTATCCAGTTACGTAGTGGCCTATCTCCACGATAGGCCCACTTGATGCAACGCGTAACTCATAGAGCGATTCCCGATTACCTGAGGTATAAGAAGACCTAGAATGCTTATATGCATTTAAATGTAAATATCACGAATTCGCATTGGCGCAGAGAAATGTTGGGAGCAATCCAAGCAGAGAAACAAAATGTTTCTGCACGTTGGCAGTTTCTAAAGTCACATTCTCAATATTTATTTATAATCTTGTTATATCTCTACGCGTTATGAGGCATCGTGAATGGATGTATCGAATGTGTATTGTTCTTATGTTCCAACTTCTATGAGGCTTGTTTCCGCACGTCTCATAAGATTCAAACTGCTAAAAAGCGTCGTGCAGTCCCCTAGATTTGTAGAGTAAATTTTGAAAAATCGGCTAGGGAGATAAGGCACCGATTCACGAGAAAACACCACCAGCAGATGTTCTGAGTCGACACAGCAGCCTGCGATAAAAAGTCATTCTCCATGTAATCGGTCAATGCCTCATTCTCTTATTTTGAACGCCAGTGCGGTAAAATATTAGACACACCCTATTTCTTACATTTATTTTTCTAATACAAAAAGAATAAGAAAAAAATTACGGCATATACACGAAGTGAATGATGATGAATGGGCGAGGCAGTGGGATCTTTCCGCACGTGTTACCGTAAACCAACAATGGCATCGACCTCTACCCATGCAAATGAGTGCCTAGTGGGTAAAAGTCATATACAATGTTTCTTGGTCATAACTGGTATGTTGTGTTGAGTCGTGAATTTCCTTTTGCCTTCATCATTGTTGCTTTGTGGCATCGGATCTATATATAGCCCGAAGTTGGCAAAGACGAGGTCTGGGCACGTTCCCGTGGAGTTTGTTAGCTGCGTCCAGTCCAACGATTTGCCTCGTGGAGCACCTCGAGACGTCATATACTGCACAAGCCCGTCCGTGATCATCATCATCTTTATCGTCATCAGCGTATTCGCCGTGGCCTATAGTGGGTACAATGCACGTGCTGTGCCGCGATGGCAGGAAGAGAATGTGCGGTCTGCAACGCGCTTGTCCTTCATCGTCATGAGTGCCATCGCCATCGTCATAACTTAAAGTGGGTACCCTGAATGGGCTCTGTAGCGATGTAGATGTAGATCCTAAACTTCTGGCTCACTATCGTGCTTCTTCTTCATCGTCGTCAGCATCATCATCATCGTCAGCATCAGTGGCAGCTATGGCGTAGGCCATCGCCAACGGACAAGCCTCGACCTCAAGGAGATTCACTTCTAAACCAGAACATCAAGCATCATCGTCATCGTCATCACCAGCGGCGGCTACGGCGTACGTCAACACCAACGGACAAGCCTCGACTCGCCCCTAAACGAATACATTGGATGTGCGCGGGCTGTCGTAACTATACACTCTCCTTATATGCAAGATACGGGCGTGCCTTGGGTGTACCATTCCCGCAAGGGTGCCGACAATTCAGTCTGCCATCGGCGCCCTGATTCCATCTACCCACAATCTGTTCATGAACGTTAAAGGGACAATAAAGAAATAAAATGATTTTCGCGTGTATTAGTAAAGTACAATTTCGCAATCCCTCAAATCTCATCCATACCGCCACAACACACTTGGTAATCGAGAAACTGTGCGAAAAGAAAATGCGGGTACAGACGCCACCCTTAGACTTTCGCACTAAACACTATGACGGCATACATTTTGAAGGCGTCTACTGGGTCCTACGTAGCATCTAATCAATAAAATGAAATACATTGTCATCTGTGCCATGGGTGCCGTAGGGCTAGCACACGAAGTTTCAGAAAATTTTATCGAGCCAAAGCCGTGAAAACACCAAAAATACATTTTGAAATTTGTGACGTCACTAAGATATATCAAAAATGTAATTTCGACCAATAATTTTCCCGCTAATTATGCAGTTATGATGGTGAAACATGGCGTAAGAGTTCTCAGATTGCAACTAGTCATTCTATATAAACCAAGTCATTGTTTCTATTTAGTGTCCCTTCAAGGTTATTTTATCCGGAGCCTCATGCCTTGGTAGGTTAGTATATCTGAATAAACGTAACTAGTGGTGCTGCTGACATCTTGCGATGCTGTATAGTCTAACAAAGCTATCGGAACTTCTCTTGCAGTGAGTAACTGCATTGAAGTTTAGCAGGCGTGAGGATGTATATCTGATCGTAATCAAGGTGAAGGTCTGTCTTGTATCTTTTTCAATTCAACGAGCCTGAGGTATCGTGCAATGCAGGCGCTCTTGCGCGAAAGTTGATTTAATGGTGTTTAGGTCTATACCACAGGATCTTAAGGTGTAGATTCTCGGAACTATTGCCGCTATTCTCGTAAATGTCGTTTAATGTAAAGCGATACGCTACAGTGCGCTTGCAGTTTGGAATCATTGTTATCACCAGATTTAAAATGGATCCTGCTGCTAAATACAACACACCTACGTTCCACTCACACTCCTGGCACATTATTTCAGAGGCGTCATTCAGAGGATCACGAGATTACGCCGTGGTGTTCAGTTTGGTCCAACATGTCATGTTTGTCACAACACGCCATTGTGGCGTGTCATATCGAGAACAGTTAACTGTGTATTAGGTGGCATAACTAGTCGTGACTGTCGTTTCACAACGTTAGCACTAACAAGACTGATAGCAGTGGCCCCTGGCGAGCCAGAGAAAAATTGTTGCAAAACAAATGTGGGCACTTTCCCTAAGCTATAAAGCTTGGCACAGCGAAGCACGTGCAGGCATCTCGCATATATATAACGAATACCCCTCGTTCACCGCACGCCTAGCTTCGACACTAGCGGTTTGGGTCGTGAGCGCGCACTTTCTTAAAACGCCCCATAAATCTCTGGACACGATCGTGCGCAGCCAAGCTATGCACGGTGGAACGTAGGTTGCACGTAATGTGTCCATTGGTAGGCGTGGCTTAGCTACTGCGCATGCGTGGCATGGTCACGTGGTGTGGTATCTGGTCGCTAGACAACGCGATGCTTGCTTTCACTTTCTCTCTCTCTCTCTGTCTCTCCTTGTTCTCTTTCTCAAGGCCACGCCGTGGCGATGAGTGGTGGATTTTGCACGAATTTCGTGGCACATCACCGTGCACTGCGATAACAATATTTTTCGGACAAGGCCACACATTTTACGCCGAGGTATATAGCTTCGCAGTGAAGAACAGCGCGCTTCGACTGCATGTCCATCTATAACCTACTTAGTTCGGCATATCTATTAAAAGCCAGGGGGAGATTTGATTGACTGTGCTAGTCCCCCCTCACACCACCTCCTCAGCTACGCTTGCGAGTTTCCAGCAATGTAACTTAGCAAACAATTTGTACTTAAGCACAACACGGCATCCAACGGCAGCCCCCTGCATGCGGTCGCGTGGCGCATTAACTCTCAGAAGAAACAAAGCAACTTCGCTAGACGTAACACACTTGAAACTGGACATCTGCGAATGCTTCAAAGGGGAACCCCACACCGCAATCTTATCAACGGAACGAGTGCTGTTTCGCTCTTTGTCTTTCTCACAGAAAAGTGACGGGGCCAGCGTATAAGGAGCTGATAAAGTATGGTCGAGTCGTAAAAGCCCGTCGCGAGACAAATACGTCGAGATGGATTTACGGCCCGTTCCACGGCTTCATAGTAGCTGTCACGCGTTATTCTTGAGCTGTTGCGGCGCAAATACGCAGTAAGAGTTATGGACTAATACTTTTCAGTGCCAAATGTAACATGCTGTACAGGCGAGAAACTCCGCTCAAGGATGGATGGTATGCGTGTATACCATCTTCGGTTTCAGCGTTGCCGAAAATGCTGCTCATACATAACGGGCTAACAGTGATACTTAAATTCAAACACCGACTAACTACGTTCGAGTGCGCATTAACGAATAATGTTGAAGTATAGTAAGCCGGATTGTGTCCTAGAAGAAATTATTCAGCCAAATCAACTTGCACAATGTTTTTTTTTTAATAACACTGTACACCTTGCGTGGTACACCACGTGTGTAGAGTGTCCAGCAAGACAGCCGACCAATTAGTAAATAATTAAATACCAAAAAGTACCTTCATAACAAACACGCCTGACAGATTGTATGTCAAGCGAAGCTCACTTTAACTCTTCAGTTAAATGCTGACACTGATAGTTGCGCGAACAATATTGTTTATTTTAATCTCTTGAAATGGGCAATATTGTGAAACGTTCTTTTGTGCACATACAGGTCACAGCCCGTACGTTCTTCTTGTTTACTCAATAATGCGTTCGCAGCTATAACATGCTAAATGCGAACCGCAGTCTGTTCAATGCACGTTCAGACGTTCAGCAGGGACGTCATCACTATAAAGCTAGAGCTCGATGCTTGTCGGAGGAAACTCGGTAGGGAGAGATGAACGCACGAAGGTGTACGAAACTATAGACCATGGTTTCTGTATTTGGACAAACGCAAATCGGCAGGCAAGAACGTGTGTTAGCATGCGCATCTGCGTGCACTAACGCACATGCGATAGTTATATATATATATATAAATATATATAATCTAACAGACAATAATGCCGAGAAATGTATAGGGGAAGTCATTAGAACCAGTGTAATGTAAATAAGAAGAAAGAAAAGCGGGTTAAAAAATAACTTGCCGTGAGCAGGTTATTTTTTCACCCACTTTTCTTTTTTCTTATTTACATTACACTGGTTCTAATGACTTCTCCTATACATTCCTTGGCATTATTGTCTGTTAGATGTCATTAATATTGTGTCAAAACACGGAAAAACGAGCCCTTAGGTATACACTTATTTCCACATATATATATATATATATATATATATATATATATATATATATATATATATATATATATATATATATATATATATATATATATATATATATTAGCAGCCATGTACTATAGTAACACAAGTTATCGATTATGATGATGATGATGATGACAGAATGCTGGGCACTCCGGAATATTGGGCTAATCAGCCATAATCGGCCAGTAATCTGGTGGAATATACAGTCTCAAAGTTTCACGTACTACTATGGGTTACGGCATCAATGATTAGAAAAACGTTGTTTTTATTGAATTTCTATTCTCACTAAATAAACCATGTCGCGTAACTTTTCAAAACAACAACAAACATTATGCCAGTAGGAGTCTGAAACCACTTTATTAAATAATTTGCCCTAGGTCAGGACAATTTACTATCTAGACATGTGCAGAAGCGGCAGCAACTACTTCTAGTCCTCGCTAACTTTGGCTCGTAGCCGATGCAAAGAGATGACGCCGGAAAAGAGTGAAATATACCAATTAGTTGTGAGTGGTCAAGATGTCTGCATGTTACAGGCGATAGGTCCAGGGCCTCTGTAGTGAAACAATATTGAAATTTAAATTGTAAGTTATCAATGATGGATCGATTAAA
Source organism: Rhipicephalus annulatus (assembly GCA_013436015.1). NCBI lineage: Eukaryota > Metazoa > Arthropoda > Arachnida > Ixodida > Ixodidae > Rhipicephalus > Rhipicephalus annulatus. Next base: position 432,980 of record WOVY01010111.1, on the reverse strand, counting down.
GGTGATACATTGCACCAGGACATTGTTTTGGAATTTATAAGAAGCTACTCAGTAACAAAGCAAGCATTCCTGTGGCTCTATCCTTTAATAGAAGTGCCAAACATCCACTAAGGTGGTTTCATATAGGTCACGACATCTGTCCACCATTTTCGCCATCTTCATTCGTGTGACATAACTGTAGTAGCAGCCATGATCAGCAATGTCTCTGGGAGTTTCTGCAGAAGAAAGGTTTGCTGAAGACGAAACAGTGAATCAATATTGTCGTGAAAACCACCAGAACATCTCATGCCATGTGCACTTGTCGAAAAACGCGCGGACGTGTGCTAATTTTCTCTACCAGAACAAACGAATACTCTTTTGCAAAAGACTACAGGGGTGACGTTCTATCTCTGGAAGCCGTGCTCAGAGGCATACGGATGTTTACGTCTGACTTGGATAAGAAAAACTTGAGTCAACAGCACGCTCAAAATCAATAGCGAAGAAGCCACGCAGAATAGCAGTGGCAGCGAGGTTATCGCAGCGTTATCTTTACGTTTTGAGCAGCGAAGTGTTTTGGAAGCCATACTCGGGCGTCCTTTGTTGGTTTTGAAAGGCCGTATTTGCTCTTGCACGTCCTCAACGAGCCAGAAGAACGTTCATATTTCCTTTGATGCTTCCATTGACTGGCCTGCAGGCAGCGCGTGCAGCTTTCGACGTGGCATAGCTTGTGCGTCACGAATGTTTGTTTGTTTCTTGTATACAGAATAGTAAAAATAAAGGTCCACGTCAGTTTTGTAGAAGGGCGCCCAAATACAGTGTATAATAACAACGTGACAATCTCTGCTCAAAAGTACGAAAAAGGCAAAAAAAAACAGCATGTTCTGCATTGCTAAACAATTTTTCTGTGGTGACTTTTCTGATACATAATACTCGTAATTGTAAAAAGATGTAGGAAAAAAGATACGGGTGGAGACACCATCTTTAAGTTCGCGCTTGAGCTAGTTTATGGTTGTGAAGGATATCAACGGTATGAGCTCGATCGTATTTCAAGTCTTTGACAGGCAAAATCTTTTATCATTTGTATACTTTAAAAAATTAACGGAACTTGAACAAAGTCCCACAAGGTTGGTTCACAGCAGTTCCTAGCTGGTGCTTTCTTTCTTTCTTTCTTTCTTTCTTTCTTTCTTTCTTTCTTTCTTTCTTTCTTTCTTTCTTTCTTTCTTTCTTTCTTTTTTGATGTCTTCCACTTTCTTTCTCTTTTTATGCCATGCTTTACTCTCTCCCATTCTTCTCTCCTCCTCATACTCACATCTCTTCTCCTCAGACTCGATTTTCCTTCCCACTCTTTAATATACTATTATACAGTGATGTGCTATGCGCTGCTAGCGTGCGTGATAGCCGAGTTGTTAAGCCACTCGCCTTCGAATCATGTGATCACGGGTTCGAATTTTGCCCAAGTGAAGTGCACAGTATCAAGGTGAGTGCGAAAACAAGATTGCCCTAGTTATGGTCACCTCACATACGAATGTCTCGTAAAAAAAAGCATGCCAAAAATTTCTCTCTAATGTTTTTTTTATTATCTCTTTCTCTCACCCTGTACTCGTTCTCTCGCCCATCAGATTCATTGCATCAGACTAATCGGCGCCCATGCTCTGGGAGCGAGAAATAAGATGATGAAGAGAGCGCGTATACCGTTTCACGATTATGTATTTTGGTAGAACTTTTATTATTAAATGCGAAGCATTTCTTAGCGAACTTCGGTGACTTTCAGCGTATCTATCTATCTATCTATCTATCTATCTATCTATCTATCTATCTATCTATCTATCTATCTATCTATCTATCTATCTATCTATCTATCTATCTATCTATCTATCTATCTATCTATCTATCTATCTATCTATCTATCTAGCCGCTTACGTTTGGGTGCTCTCGTGGTCACCTCCTCAACTTCGTGTGAACCAAAATTACCATGAAAGAGTAAGATGGTTTGACGAATATGACGTGCTAGTCAAGGCATGAATAATGTCGCAATCCCGTCGCGTACGTCATCAAACACTTCCCGCCAGACAGTGGCACATACCCATGGGCGGGTATGTGCCCCTGGTATGCGGTATGTGCCACAGGTGATTGACACTTAGTATCGACCCAAGAACGACGAGAACACACATGGGCAATTTTAACGCGTGTGCGTTAAGCAATACACGACATCGGTAGTGTCGACTCGACGAAGGCATGGAATAAATGTCAGTGTTAAGAAAAACCTGACAAAGGCAGCGTTGACCCCCGGACGTGCAAATAATAAATTCCAATGTCCCAGCAGAAACCGAACCCAGGCATTCTGCATGGAAGCCAAGCATTCTACCACAGAGCTACGCCAGGCCTTGGAACTACTTTTTAAATAGACGCTAATCTTCGTGAAACGTCAATAACGGTTGCAGTGCTGCCTACCCAATTTTATTAACATGTTATAAGTACTCCTTTAATACAGCCGTCACGTCAGGTTAACGTCCTTTGTGGTTAGGTCCCATGCGCTGAAGTTGATTTATGTATAGCAGTGTCCAGGGCCAGCATCTTCGCGAGCATCAGTGCTTCATATCAGCTTCTGGTGTTGCTAATACGCATACTCCAGTTGACATCGTTGCAAGTGCCAACAACTGGTTATATAAACATCTGCAACTTTTCAACATATGTCTGTTCGTGCGACATTTGTACATATATTAAGCGTCATTTCATGAAGTGTCGCTTAACGAAATAATTGCAACACGGTCCTCTTTCCTCCACATGCTTCGCATAACGTCGATCCCCAGGTACGTGGGATAAGCCAATTTTTTATTAATTTCTTCTCTATAACAATTCATAATAGACTGTTAGCACAACTAATGTTTTTGTTTACGTAAAAAGTAAGCATCCTCCCTTTTTTTCGAAACCCCCAGCCGCGCGCATGGCCAATCCCTTGCGGTGGGTGGAGGAACCAACCGACCGACCGACCGACCGACCGAACAAATCAAAATCAAAATCACATGAAAAGCTGTCTCTTCGTAGTCCATAAGTACGTCAGTGCACGCGTAAACATTTCTGGCGAAGGGGCATGCAGCGAAGGGTGTTTCAGCGCCAACGTTTCCCACAGCGAAATATTTACTCTTCACGCGTTTAATCGCCACCGGTCCACTAACAACCTATAGGAAGCGTTGTTTCAGATAGATGACCCAACCATAGTGTTGCACTTCTGTGTCTCTGGTTTTAGAAGAGAAACCTAGGCGCCTTGGTAAATTTAGTCGGGGATTCTGACACCCCTGCTAAGCCAAGCATAATGGTTCAGCGCAGCAACGACGAGTATACCTGGTCTGGGGAAGAGTAGTGGGACTTACGTCATTTCTGTGGTGCGTACTCATTTATGAATTGACATTGAGCATGCCGACGACAAGTCAATACAATGACGACGACATGACATGCCGACAAGCGGGGTGCTTCCGTCTTGAATTCAAGGTGGCATAGAACAAACAACACTGCGCCATCTTGATTTCTTGTTGCCTTTATGATGATATGCATCTAAACCATGCATTACTAACTACCTGACCACAAATTTTATTGTCGATACACACTGACGCGCTGGCGCCACTTCGGCAAGCAAAGATGAATGAAGGAATACTAAAATTCATTCTTTATATTTAGGTGACGCCTTATTTGCGATGAGGTCTTTCAATTTGAAATATTTGTCCAAACTTATTTTGACGTCACTCTCTTCCTTAGTGTGACCTTGCCTTGCCACGGTGGTCTAGTGGCTAAGGTACTCGGCTGCTGACCCGCAGGTCGCGGGATCGAATCCCGGCTGTGGCGGCTGCATTTCCGATGGAGGCGGAAATGTTGTCGGCCCGTGTGCTCAGATTTGGGTGCACGTTAAAGAACCCCAGGTGGTCGAAATTTCCGGAGCCCTCCACTACGGCGTCTCTCATATTCATATGGTGGTTTTGGGACGTTAAGCCCCACAAATCAATCAATCCTTAGTGTGACCTTAATTAATTACAGCACGACCTTCACACTCATAATCGCAAGTACCATGGATATATAATAAACTATGGGTACTGCACGAAGTTAATGGGAGAGTGCTGTAGTTAAGGACTACACTCTTTAACGAAGGAAATAGAGCGTACTAGAGCATTGAAAATTCTATAAACAGTAGCGCAAAAAACGTTGTAGGCAGGTTGAAAAGACATAAAAAGGTTTGTCACTCACTTCAGGTGAGGCCCCGCCGATCCAACATCGACGTGCGGCACACTCGCAGGCTTCCACTTTACGCTTCGGCCTGCGACGCCTGAAAGGCCTCGAAGTGGTACATTTCAAATATATTTGCAGGTCGGTCGACCCGTGCGAGGTTGCACGTGTGGTGATGTGTGGGCCTGACCGACGCACTCATAGAGCTGACACGGAGATTTGATTACACACAAACAAGTATTTAATCAAAACAAGGACAAAGGCAGGTGTTAACAAAAATAACAGGAAGAAAACTGATACGCGATGAAAAAGAACGGCTATAAAACAAACTATGCTCTAAAAGAACACCACAAGAGGTACAAACAAAGACAAATACGCGGAATTTTAATAAAATAACGACAAGATGGAAATCAGAAAAGAGGTATACAAGGAAATAATTACAGAATGATCATGGTGGCGTTTTTCAATTTCTAAGTCGACGCAGCGCACACAACTACGAATATTTAAAAATAAGGCTAGTTATAATAAATTGCCAGTTTAAAAAAAAGTCACAAGAAAAAGTTCCATACGGACCAGGCCAGCTCTTGGGACATGTAGGGGAGTTTACGGGTGCCGCTGATGATCTCGCCGGCTTGGTAGACGACGAGGGTGCCAGGAATTGCAGCCGTCTCAATACGTTGCACGGGTCACTCCATGCTCGCCGCCTACGCGAAACTCGCGACAACGACGACCGCACTTCTTGCTGGCTGTACGTCAACTGCCTATTCCGATGCAGTCCAAACATTTTCAGGGGCGTACGCGTGCTCCCGTCCCATATGAAGGTAATTTCCTTTTTTCAGACCGCACGTGCCCCTTTCGATACAGGTGCAGGGAAGACGAGGCGGTGCCACGCTGGATCGTTAGTCGCCGGATGTCATCCTCCCAACACAAAAGCACGCTTCCTTGGAAGATGGGGCCCGCGGACGATCCGAAAATTGGAGTCATTTGTGACAAGGTTATAGGATTTACCACGTGACACTATAAGCCAGAAAGCTCGCAAGCTCCGAGTGAGATGTTTACAGTCCACATTGCCCGTCAAACATCGATCATGTGGCTGAAGACATATTTAAGGCGTGAACAGGATGGCCCAGAAACTGCAGACATCGCTCTGACACTCATGTGCGCCCGCACAAACACAACAAACTTAAGCTTACAGCAAGAATAGCTTATAGACAAACCATATTTGCGCCGACAAAAGTTTTGTAAAAGAAAAACGCCACTAATTCTCGCTACCATGCTCATATTCATCAATCCTTCCCGTTCATTTGTTTTACTCTTTCTATTCACTTCTTGCAGCTTCGTGCGTCAAGAAGCACTCACGCATACACCAGAAAGGCACCACTCCTGCAGCGCCAAGGAAGACAGAAAGTGGGACAGATATTGAAAAGAAAGAAAGTTAAACCAACAAAGAGTACTCATTTAAACTACACAAGAAAAAACTACACAGAGAAACTACACGAGAGAAAATTAGATTGCAATAACCTGTTTCCCATCACTACTCCGGTATATGTCGCAAACCCCGCACAAACATAATCAGGGGACTCTTGCAGCATGATATATCACTCAATCTCCAGTTTTCATAAAAAAAAAACATTTAATGTTCATTTGTCGCATCACAGGTCAAATTAAGCATGGTTACAACACACACACACTTCCTTTTTTTAATCATTGTCAAATGTACTTAGGATATGTTCGCCGGCTCTTCATTCGTCCCTACGGGCAATACAAAGACGAACCCTCGCGGAAAATGAACGAAACATTGATATACTAGAAAGGCCTGTGAGTATATATCAGTATCGGAACACGGTCGTGCGCGTCTATGGCGTGCATCACAATGATGACATTGCTATCTATCTATCTATCTATCTATCTATCTATCTATCTATCTATCTATCTATCTATCTATCTATCTATCTATCTATCTATCTATCTATCTATCTATCTATCTATCTATCTATCTATCTTTATTTATCTACTCTTTTATCCTTTCCCCAGTGCAGGGTAGCAAACCGGACATCCATCTCATTCCCATCCCTGCCTTTTATTATCATTCTATCGGCTTCACCCTTGAAAACAGGCACTTAATAAGCTTCACGGTGAATAAAACTGTTTTAATAAATGCCCCCCAACTCGAACCTCACACATTCAACAGTCTGTGGTTCAGGCTATGGTCGTTGGGCTGATCCCATTGTGAAACGGACCTCCTCACCCCCCCCCCCCCCCTTTTCCATCGGCGAACACTAAGAGTGAAGAGAGGCCGCAGAGTCCCATTGTCGGTGCGCGAAATCTCTTTTACTCGGAAAAGCCGGTACGCGACTGGAGTGGACGTCGAGAGGGCGGCAGCTGTGACAACACACGCACGCCGAGCAACACTCGGGGAGGGAAATGAGATTAAAAACGACCTATCACCGGCGCCTCCCGCTTGTTTGTCGTGTGTGCTCGTCGAGCAGCACCACCGCAGAAACGATGGTAAGCTAGTAACACCACCGCTGCATGTACTATACAAGGGGACAGCTTTCTGTGGCAATGAAAGGATTGACTGATTGATATCTGGGGTTTAACGTCCCAAAACCGCCATATGATTATGAGAGATAGTGGAGGACTCCGGAAATTTCGACCACCTGGGGTTCTTCAACCTGCACCCAAATCTGAGCACACGGGCCTACAGCATTTTCGCCTCCATCAAAAGTGCAGGCGCCGCAGCCGGGATTCGATCCCACGACCTGTGGGTCAGCAACCGAGTACCTCAGCCACTAAACCACCGCGGCGGGGCGTGTGGCAATGAAGGGAAGGCTACGGAACCAAAGTGGGCGTATGCCACCGCTGATGAATATAGTCCCACAAATGGGTCTGTGTTTTCCGCGTGAAGATAATAAAAAAAGCATTGCTTTACTTCCTACGTGATGCTATTTATAGAAAGACGCTGCACGAACCAAAGATGTATTAAAGTTTGTATTGCTTCATGAAGTGTCGTTTCGCGTTTTTTGCCCGTCTGAAAACGTCGCACGTTTTAGGTGTACCTTACAGTCAAAATGGCGTCATCGTTTTTAAGTGAGCGCTCATCGCTCCCCCCCCCCCCCCCCAGCTATTAGGACGACTCGCCGAAGGAGCTTGTGTAGAATTTCCCTCACAAATAGCTGTGTAAGCTGACTCAGGAAATTATGTGCAGTGGTATTATTCGAACACTGTGGGCATTCGAAAAGGGAGTCGTGCCGGACTCCTTCGCGGAGGACCTACTACATCTCCTGTAGCTCCGTCTCCGTAGCTTTCCCTTCATTGCCACAGAAATGTGTTTCCGAGTATACAAGGGGTATGCCACATAGATCCATTACCACCATTGCTGTAAGAAAAGCTGCCAATGTACGCACAAAAGACACTCTGGCAATTCAACTACCAGCTGTGGTTTCTATATTCGGTCTTGGCGGTTCAAGTTCAAGCTATGGACTCTGAATGCTGTCATATCCTCTGCCACTTTGTTCAAATGAGGAAGTATATCGACGCATTCAAGGGTATGGCAAATTACACACGAGAATAGCGTCTGCTTGAGCAGGCCATGTGGTAATTCAACCACTGGCCTCAGAAAATACCTTGAGCGCACTTGTCAAGAATTTGCCAATGTTGATTCCAGAAATTATCTCCTAATATCATGATAGCACAAATGAGAAACCATGGTATATTTAAAAACAGTAAAGTGACATAACACGGTGTCCCAACAAGGAAAACGAAAATAGCCGAAGGAACAGCGAAAAATGTCGGTATTCTGGCTTATTTTAGGAAGCATCACCAATGTTAAATGCTGCAGCATGCGATACCACTGCGTCATGCGTTGCATCATGCGCTAGCGCTGAATTAATCGGCCATGCGACTTCAGCTTTGAACAATCCCAGGTTGTCAAAACTGGTCCAGAGCGTTCTGCTGCAGCCGTTCTATCACAGTCCCCATCACATCTTCGCTACTTTGAATCTCACTATTTAGATGTGTTCTCTATCGTTGACGACTTCTTGGCATCCATGCCACTATATATTGTCATTTAACGATGATCACTGGCCATGTTCATATAGACGTGGCTCAAGAAGGGGCGATGGGAGCCTTCTTTTAGAACGAAGAAATTTTATAAAAGGCGATGATCAATTGGATTGGTTCCTCTACCTGCCGGCGAAGAGCGGTACCACTGTTTCAATAGATGTTTCGCGCGCTGTAGCGTGTGCGTGTATTTCCTCCTACTTGAACTGGTATAGCGCATTACGGGGAAGAAGAAACGGCCGAGCAGACCGACACAAGAGGACAGAGCGCTAACTTCCAACTGAGCTTTATTGTCAAACTGCATCAAATATGTAACCGGCGCAAGCATACAAAACCACCCTAACGCAACGACAAGATTACACACAACATCGCACCGTCACATATCACAGATTCATAGGCGGTTATCCTGATTAAGGAAGGCCACTTCATGTTCAGATAAAACCAAAGAAGGGGCGCTAATACACGTGATGCCACCTGTTCCTATACAATGCGCTTCTATAATTTCCCGAGTTAATTGTGACGGGTGCTTTTTAACCACTTCACATTGATCAAACATGGGGGAACATCCACAATCGCGGCAGTGAATTCCAATGTGGCCCTGGATCGCTTTGTGAACATTATAATGGTGCTCTTTTAGCCTTTCATTAAGGCAGCGCCCCGTTTGGCCGAAATACCACTTACCACAGGAGAGTGGAATCGCGTAAACAACCCCCGCTATACACACACGGCACAAACCGAGTTTTGTGCTTGGTTGAGCAACCAGTGGTACGTGATTTGAGACTCCGGTATTGACTGCTTTGCAAAGCCGCTGTAACTTATCCGGCGCTGAAAACACCACTTCGACGCTGCATTTCTCCCATATCTTTTTTAGCCGGTGGGAAATGTCATGCACGTATGGTAAAACTACGGGTCTTTTTCGGTCGTTAGATTCCGGCTGAGCCTCGGAGTTGCAGCCTTTCTTTATCTGTTTTAATAGCTTTTCAGCTATAGATGCCAGCAGGATAGCTGGGTACCCAGCTATCCTGCTGGCATCTATAACTCGGGAAATTATACTCGGGAAATTATAGAAGCGCATTGTATAGCAAGAGCTGGCATCACGTGTATTAGCGCCCCTTCTTTGGTTTTATCTGAACATGAAGTGGCCTTCCTTAATCAGAATAACCGCCTATGAATCTGTGGTATGTGACGGTGCGATGTTGTGTATAATCTTGTCGTTGCGTTAGGGTGGTTTTGTATGCTTGCGCCGAACTACATATTTGATGCAGTTTGACAATAAAGCTCAGTTGGAAGTTAGCGCTCTGTCCTCTTGTGTCGGTCTGCTCGGCCGTTTCTTCTTGCCCGTAATGCGCTATACCAGTTCAAGTACGACGAACCAACTTGCCCAATCTTCAACACTCGTGTATTTTCTCCGCTTTCGTTCTCTTGTTCTTTCTTCAACATTGTACAAATATATACCTGACTCATATGAATAATAATAATAATAATAATAATAATAATAATACATTCAAAAGTCACATGGTCCGGCTTTAAAAAACGCCGTTGCCCACAAATGCAACATAGCCATTTCAGTTGCTTTGAGACAAGCCTTCGAGACAATTCTTGGGCCAGTAGTATGCGAAGTCTGATCGCTGTAACTGCCTCCTGACACACTCCTGGCAGGGCTTCTTGGCATTATTACTGCTCATATTAGTGAGCTAATATATTTTCTAACGTAGGGAACGTCCAGAGTACTGCCATGTCATATCAGTTCGACCAAATTATTTTGATTCCTATTTTCCTGAGAGCTGTAAACAACTCCGGGATATACCTGTCTTATGAATTTTAAGAAAAGTCATGTTGCATAAACATAACGTGGCTACATGTTACGATCGCCATTTCCACGTATGTGGGCAAAATGTAAATGCTTTTGTCTTGTCTGTGGCAAATGTAGCAAAAGCCACATTTATTTGCAGAAGCAGCAAGCGAACTTACGTAATTGTTTGGGAATTCTCATTCTGATGCACACATCCTAGATTTTCGTATAATTGATCATTCGGTGTTCATGAATTTTGTACCTTGTTTTTCAATCGTATATGAGGTGAGACAGTTGTATGTGCAAGTTAATGTAAATGCTCTCGAATGTTCACGTGTTTGTTCAGACCATAGGAGAACTTTTTTTCTCACCTATGTAGGGCTCTATATATATATATATATATATATATATATATATATATATATATATATATATATATATATATATATATATATATATGCTATTTTTTGTTTTTCTTTATTTGTAATAATCAAGTGGAAAGGGGTAGCCGTCGCGACGTAACGGTGACAAAAACTCCTTCGTTTATTTTTTATTTCAATAAAAAAATTGTATGAGTAAAACATTATCCTACAGCTTGCAATGGCCTTCAATTTCTTGTGGGAAAATGTATTCAACAGTTTCCTAGAATATTTTCAAAAGACTGACAACAGTGGACAATATTCAAGGTTTCCACTTGGACGTTAAACGAGGCCTTGGCGCAGGGAGCATGTTGCAACCAATTCGCAGAATCTGGAAACTTTCCGCTTCTATCGAGATGAAACACCAGTTGTCACGTTCATGGGCTTCATTATTCTGCACAATGGCATAATTCCAAGAAAGAATGTGAAAATAAGCATTACTGAGATATCAACAAAAAATAGCTTGAGCGCAGCTTCGGTGATGAAAGAGCCCAGAAGTACAATCAACTATATAGCTCCATTGCCTACAGTTTTCAACCTATAAAACGTCGCATAGTTTTTAGGGATCTGCCAAACACGACTCTAACGCAAAATTCATCTCTTTTTCCTTGTATAATTGTGCTGTCCCTACCTCTTCCCCTTAAATTTCCAGCACCCACCGTGGTTTTGAAATGTCTCCGGTATTGACCCCCTTTGAGCGGATGACATGTTATCACGTCACGTGATTTTGGAATGCCTACGGAATCAGCTTTCTTTGACCCGATGGCATGTTTTTACGTCACGTGGTTTTGAAGTGTCTCCCCTCTGACCCGATGACATAATATCACGTCACGTGATTTCGGAATGCCTCGTGGATCAGCCTCCTTTGACCGATGACATATTATTACGTCACGTGGTTTTGAAATGTCTCCGGTATTGACCCCCTTTCACCCGATGACATGCTACACGTCATCGTGAGCCATGATAACATGGGTCAAAGGGGTCAATCAGGGAGGTACTTCAAGACTTCATGACGTGACAACATCCCATCAGGTTAAAAGGGACCGATTCCGGCGGCACTTCAAAACCACGTGGCTTGATAACATGTCATCAGGTGAAAAGGGGGTAATTTGATAATAGCGGATACTTTTACCGTGCCGGTGCGATTGTCGGCCGCCATACTCTGTGAGTCACACGCAAAAGCGTTGCGCCAATTTTAATATCTCTCTATTCGTCCATATGCGTCAGTAAGTCGCACACCAAGTCAGTGGAAACTTTCTAATGGTAGCCTAAACATCGCAAGAATTCACTCAGAAGAGATGTAATTCAAAAATTTAGTTTGAGCATAAATAGTCTACAACACTACAGCAAGGTTCAATATTGGGTCCATTATTATTTTTAATATTCATAAATAATTTACCACGTTGCCTTAATTATCCTCATTGTTTACTTTATGCTGATGACACGACTCGCTTTTCCTATCACTTGGATTGCCCCCGCCATGGTGATCTAGTGGCTAAGGTACTCGGCTGCTGACCCGCAGGTCGCGGGAGCAAATCCCGGCTGCGGTCGGGATTCGCTCCCGCGCCCTGCATTTCTGATGGAGGCGGAAATGCTGTAGGCCCGTGTGCTCATATTTGGGTGCACGTTAAAGAACCTGGTGTGGTTGAAATTTCCGGAGCCCTCCACTACGGCGTCTCTCATAATCATATGGTGGTTTGGGACGTTAAACCCCACATATCAATCAATCACTTAGATTTCGCGACTCTCGTGTGTAGACTTCAAGCTGACTTTAATTTTAATGTTTACTGGTGCAACTGTAATAGATTATTGATTAATTCTTCCGAAACCTGTTTTATGCTTTTTCATTCACCAAACAAAAAACTAGCATTTATTCCTAATCTTTTTGTGAACTCAGTAGTTATTCCTTCAAGTGATCATACGTCATTTTTAGGAGTTATAATGGCCACTCATCTGAAATTTCAGCAACATATCAATTCTGTTTGTAAAGAGTTTTTATACGGTATCAGGCCATTGGTCAAGTCACAAATATGTTTTAACATTGAAACTCTGAAGGTATTGTATTATGCATTCATACACAGTAATCTCAGTTATTGCATTACATCATGGGGGCACCGCCACGGTGGTCTAGTGGCTAAGGTACTCGGCTGCTGACCCGCAGGTGGCGGGTTCAAATCCTGGCTGCGGCGGCTGCATTTCCGATGGAGGCGGAAATGTTGTAGGCCCGTGTGCTCAGATTTGGGTGCACGTTAAAGAACCCCAGGTGGTCGAAATTTCCGGAGCCCTCCACTACGGCGTCTCTCATAATCATATGGTGGTTTTGGGACGTTAAACCCCACATATCAATCATCATCACTCAAACAACATGGGGTAATTCATATTCAGTGCCCAGTTGGTCGTTGAAGGTATTGCAAAAACAAGAAATGCGACTCAGAACTATCGCTTCACGTCAAGCACCATCACATGCGATTTTTTGCCAGCTTGACGTATTATCCATCTCCCAAACGTACGTTTATAATGTGAGTGTTTTGTTTTTCAAAATTTTCCCCCGCACCCTCACTATCGACATATTTCCTATTACCTTGTTGAATACTTCCAATAAAACTAGATTCGCGGTCGCCATTGACCTGTTATCACCTAAAGTTCGCACTGATTATGGAAAAATGAGCATTGTTTTTTCATCAATTTCATTATGGGATTCTTTTCACATGATATGGAAGATTTAATGCGCATTCATGTTTTTAAGACAAAATTCAAAAAGTGTCTATTAAACGTATAACTGCTGCATTTAGTTAATTTTAGATACCTTGCTTTGTTTGAAAAAAAAAATTTGAAATGTTTTTGTCTCTTTCGTTATTCGTATTTTAGCTTTTGCTTTGTATTAACATAGCAGGTCCCGCCTGCGCTTTACTACCTTGGGACCTCATCCTGCATACTTACTCACAGTTTACATTTCTAACGCTAATAAAGAAGCATATGGATTGATTGATGAATTAAATAATTGATTGATTGATTTACATTCACGCACACCCAGGCATCAAAGACGCACAGTGTGTTTAAAAATTAATTTTTGAAATGTTACACCAACTAGCCCAACAACAAGTTCTTTTACAGAGACGTTGTAGTATGTAGTAAGAGTTGTAGCATACAAAGTGGACATGTGATCTTCTGTTATCGGAAGATCAGACGTCCAGTTATAGAGAGTCCTAAATGAATGCTTCTGAGACATGCTCGTGGTTATAATGCGGAAATCACTGATTGAACTTCTTGTATTGAGAGCAAGAACTTCAATATCAGCTTATAATGGGCTAATCTCTATCCAAGGAATAAAAAAAGTGCATTTGGTGAGCGAAAGAACGAACCACTCCCTGCAGAGGAGACAACTGGCCACAATGGCCACTTCCAGTGGATTTCAACGCGTGAACAACGTGAAGGCATATAGTGCATAATCGAGACAAAAGCTACAATCACAGGCTCCGTGTTAGTCGTGAGCACTGTCTTTTTTATCTGGCCAGTATAATGCTATAAATGTTGAAGTGGATAGTTTGCGGTACAACAACGGTAGCGTGGATTAACGTAAATTTGCCAGTGTAGGCAGTTCAATTTATTTCAGAAATGTTATATGGGCGCCTGTTGTGGATTAGGGTATGTCCCGCGAGACCTCAACAAAGTTGTTTCAATCAATAAATAAATCAACCTTGTGTTTCATTCCCCAGTTGCTAATCGCCATTTTTACCGTTCTTCGGCCATGCACCTCTCAATTAAGCTAAATTTTGTAGCTGTTTATCGGCACGGCATCTCTTCCCCTTCTTCATTCCTTGGGCACCAATTGAATTTCAAACTTACAATATTACCTTCCGTACGGCCTGCAACAATGCAGACGATAGAGATTGCATCTGACCCTGTCGACAATTCATAGCAGCAAAAGTGAGAGAAAGAGGTTATTCGATGAAATACAGATGCATTGAAGCGTGCGTTCAGCATCTATAGTATTACCTTCACACCACTAATAGCCCCCCTCCCCCACAAAAAAAACAAGTATCGTCTTTTCGATTCATAGTTTTATTTAGCTGATGTCGCCGTGGTGTCGTGACACTTTCACTATACAGTTAACATGTAGAGGCGCTGACGCTTCTACCACATTCCCGGCCCGCCGCGGTGGAGCACTGGTTACGCTGCCAGGATGCTGACTCGAAAGTCACGAGTACGATATCGACCACGACGGTCGCATTTCGATAGAGGCGAAAAGTCCCGCGTGCTGCGCAATGTCAGTGCACTTTACAGAACACAGGATAATGAAATTCCTGCAGCCGCCACCGCAGCGTGCCTCATAATAACGTCGTGGTTCTAGCCCGTAAGACCCCACATTTAAAACCATTTTTTCGGCCTATACCTCCCTCTTATCTGTCACCACCAGTAGTTAAACATTGTGACGCTCACCAAGAAAGTAAAATTAATCTCTAACTGCTACTCTGTTGACAACGAGAACAGGGGTTGGAGAGCTTACACCATAAGCGTTAGGCATCTCTGCGAACCAGACGCATTTCGCTATTCTCTACACCACCTCCCCTTATCCTTCTTTCATGTTCCAGTCGCGGCACGTCGGCGTAGCAGGCTGCAGCGATCCTCCACAACCTTGTTCGAGAGACCCACTCGAAATATATAAAGGGCGAATCATCATCGGCTGCGCCGGATTTGTGCAAACAAACGCTCACGCACGGCAGATCGGCCCAGAGCCCTCATACAAGAATCAGCCGGGGTGCTCTGTGGGACGCTATTGTGCGTACAGTGCAGTTGAGCGAGCCAGTTGTGGGTGGGCTCTTAAAAAAAAAAAGGGGGGGGGGGTATGACGGAGAAAGAGAAGGCGTAGAATGTTTGGTAATGCAGGGGGCGGTGAAGCGTGGGAAACGCACACGAGCAATATAAAGGCCTATAAAAAGAAACAACGGCGTCGATATGGGCAAAGCAGAAGCAACAATCCAACAACCACGCCAATCGAAAAAGAATAAAAGTAGAAAATAGAAGTGGGAGACCGGGACGGGACGAGAGCTGTGGAGTGTGGCCAAGTGCAATTCTCTCTCAACAGCAGCGCGTCCCTCAGATGGGAGGAAAGCCTCAGTGAATGGCTAGGGGTGTACACTGGTTTGTCGTGTCTCTAGACGGGCACCGGGCGACGACGAAGAACTCGCGAGCCGCTACAGCAGTCAGCTCGCGAGCAGCGACAGAATCGAAATTTGCACTTGAATACGGCCGGCAGTTCCGCTGGCATAACAAGCGGCTTCGGTGCGCCGCCTGCTTCACCCGAACGGTGCGAGGCCAAAATGAACTGTTTGTTTCTCCTTTTCAATGCACGCGCGTCTCATTGTACCTTGTCGGACTTGGTTTTTTGCTCTCTTTTCTTGTTTTTCTCCGGTACACCCTGTCATTTGACGAGCGCGCCCGGATCTTCGCAAGGGTGAGCGTGACCCAGGCAGCCCCACCTGCGCTAAACCTTCTTTTTTTTCTTTTCTGATAGTTTCATGAGACAGCAAAGTAAAGAGGGGACAGCAGCGCACTAGTATTGCGAATACTAGAGAAAACAGCGCAGCTGGTCGCATTTCGCTCCTCGTTACACTCAGTTCCCTTTCCCACATACTGCTATACTATACTACACATGATCATGCTTGACAACCTCCCCTTACTTTACCTTGTTTCCCTTTCCCACGCCTTACATGACTATGCTTCACCATCTCCCCCTCTTCAGCCGCTGCGCCGTTTTCCCTACCGGGCTGCAGAAATTAGGCGCCTTCTTCTAACCACTACCACCACCTCGTCCTTTTCTTACTCCTCACCCTCGCTTCCCTTTTCTACGCCGTATTATAATATATTATCCCATACTATACATGACTTCTTTTTTCGCCTGGCAATGAAATTACGTTGAGAGGCCTGGGGTGTATCCTCCCCGTTGACCACCGCCGGTAACGCACTCCCTCGCCACAGAACGATTGGTCACCCTGGTGCAGTATCTAACCGATACATTCCATACATTCCATATTTATTTTAAATAAATAAATAAATAAAATGTAGATACTCCAATTGACCCTCGGCCCTCACGGCCCCTCAGACCCCAGCGGCTGCGAGGGAACTGTCCACGGCGGTGGTCAGATCTGCGACGCAGCAGAGGACCGGTGCTAAAAATCTGTGGGTGCGACAGGCCGCTGTTAGAACTTGACCTTGGCAATGTTTAACTCTAGAACCTTACCTAGTTAGGCAAGTCTAGCTGTGCTATTCGAGGAATCAGAGGGTGTTAAATGGGATGTAATAGGGCTCAGTGAGGTTACGAGGACAGATCAGGCCTATACAGTGCTATAGAATGGGCATGTCCTTTCCTATCATGGGTTGGCTCACAGAAGAAAACCTGGGCTGGGTTTTTATGCACATAAATATAGCTGGTAACATAGAGCAATACTATAGCACTAATGAAAGGGTGGCAGGTATTATAATTAAATTTAATAAGAGATACAAGATGAAGGTGGTGCAGTCCTACGCGCCTACATGCAGCCATGATGATGTATTAGTTAAAAGCTTCTATGAAGACGTGGAATTGATCATGAGTAAGGTAAAAACAGAGTATACTATACTGATGGGAGGCTTCAATGCAAAGGTAGGGAAGAAGCAGGATAAAGACCATACAGTAGGGGATTATAGAATCGGCACTAGAAACGCCAGAGGAGAGCTACTAGTAGAATTCGCAGAACGCAATAATTTAGGAATCTTAAATATCTTATACCGAAAACGAGTGAACCGTATGTGGACGGGGGGTAGCCCTAATGGTGAAAGTAGGAGTGAGGTATACTTTAAACTGAGTGCTCACCCATGCATCGTGCAGCATGTTGAAGTGATTCGCAAGTTACGATGCAGTGACCATAGAGTGGTAAGGTCATTAATTCGCCTACACTTCTTGAAGAAGTAACGACAGGAACTGATACGCAAAAAGCCAATCAATGAGTTCGCACTGAGAGGAAAAGTAGACAAATTCGAAGTCTCGCTTCAGAACAGATACTCGGCTTTTATCGAAGAAACCAGTGTTGACGCAATGAATGATAATCTGATGGGTATCATTACGGAGTCTGCGGTGGAAGTTTGGGGTAGGGCCGTTAGACAGGACACTAGCAAGCTGTCCCAGGAGACGAGGAAATGCCATTATTAAACGTAAAAAAATTGAAAGCGTCAAACACAGCAGACAAAATAGAACTGGCAGATCTTTCGAAGTTATTGATAGGTGTAAGGTACCCGATGTAAGAAATTATAACATGGAGGGAATTGAAGATGCTCTAAAGAACGGAGGAAGCGTCAGAGCGGTGAATAGGAAGCATAGAATTAGCAAAAATTAGATGTAATCACTAAGAGACAAGAAAGGCCAGGTAACTACCAATTGGGATAGGATAGTTAGTCAAGCGGAGGAATTTTACAGATAGCCGGGACAACCATGACCATAATGTGAAAACTAGCAGTAACCCAGATGACATCCCACCGGTAACGACAGAAATCAGGAAAGCCTTGGATGGACTGCAAAGATGCAAAGCTGCTGGTGAGGATCAGGTAACAAGGATCTGCTGAAAGACGGAGGAAAGATTGTGTTAGAAAAACTGGTCACCCTGTTTACGAGGTGTCTCCTGACAGGTAGGGTACCATAATCTTAGAAAAATAATGATATCATCTTAATCCATAAGAAAGGTGATGACAAGATCTTGAACAATGACAGGCCCGTGAGATTGCTCTCCATCATATACGAGCTATTTTCAAAGGTAATTGCTAACAGAATTAGGACAGCATTAGAATTCAATCAACCACAGGATCGAGCAGTATTTCGCACAAGCTACTCAACATATTCATACTATCAATCAGGTGATTGATAAATGCTGAGAATATACTCACCCGCTATACATAGCCCTCATAGATTACGAGAAGACACTTGACTCAGTAAATATATCAGCAGTCATGCAGACACTGCGGAATCAGGGCGTCGACGAAGCATATATAAACATCCTGGAATAAATCTACTACGGATCGACTGCCATCATATAGTGCTCCATAAAGAAAGCGACAAAATACCGATAATGAAGGGTGTAATACAAGAGGATACGATATCCCCAATGCAATTTGCCGCGTGCTTATAGCAGGTTTTCAGAGGCCTAGAATGAGAAGAGTTCGGGATACGAGCTAATGAAGAGTATCTTAGTAAGCTGCGCTTCGCTAATGACATTTTATTGCTGAGTAACTCAGGGTACAAATTGTTATACATGATTACTGAATCAGACAGAAAGATAAGAAAGGTAGGTGTTAAAATTAATCTGCAGAAAAGGAAAGTAATGTACGACAACCTCGGAAGAGAAGAGCACATCGAGATAGGTATGTTGTAAATGAGTACGTCTATTTAGGACAAGTAGTAACCGTGGAGCAGAAGCACGAGATTGAAGTAACAAGAAGAATAAGAATGGGGTGGAGCACAATCGGCAAGCATTTTCAAATAATGAGTGGTGGATTGCCTGTACCCCTCAAGTGAAACGTATATAAATGCCGCATGTTACCGGTACTTAGGAACAGAAACCTGGAGGTTTAAAAAGAGGGTTCAACTTAAGTTGAGAAAAACGCAGCGAGCAGTGGAAAAGCAAATGATAGGTTTAACCCTATAAGAGACAAGAGGAGGGCAGAGTGTATCAATGAACAAACGGGTATAAGTGACATCATAGTCGAAATCAAGAATAAGAAATGGTCATGGACAGGACACGTAGCGCGAAGGCAATACAACTGCCGGTCAGTAAGGATCAGAGACTGGATTCCAAGAGAAGGTAAGCGGGTGCAGGGGAGACAGGAAGCTAGGTGGGCAGATGAGATTAAGAAATTTGCGGGTGTAAAGTGGCAGCGGCACAGCAAGCACAGGACCGAGTTGGCTTGCTGAAAATTAGAGAGGCATTTGTCCTGCAGTGGGCGTAGTCATGATGATGATGATGACTGTACATGACTATATATGTTTTCGCATCTCTCCTTCAGCCTCAGCGTCGCTCCTTTTTCCGCCCCTTGCTATGGTACACTACCAACCTCGAGGGCCTCCATATGAGAAACCGGCGTTGCTATGGCAACGTTGTTTTAAACATCACGTGAGTCGCTTCATCCACCAAAAGACACGTCAAAGCTGCTCGCTGTATGACATCCACGATGTTTAAGTTCTCGTTTTTCTATCTTTTTTGCCTCGGTATGGTTGCTCAGTGCCACACTGCCTAACGTATTCGACCAAGCTTGGTGTGAGTTTTCATGCATACCCCAAAACCAAGAAGCAGCTAGATGCATGGTTGATAAAGCTGTGAATGGGGAAGTAACCCAGCACATCCATTATCGCGTGTGTAGCAAGCACTTTCGCAAAGATTTCGTGTACTGAGTTGGATGTGAGACGATCGCTGAGGACGACGGAAAACTTTTCTGGAGTGCACACACACTAATTTACGACGTTTATTCAGCGAGACTGGAAGGCTTATTCCTGCTGGTTTGCAGCACAAGGCCGGCGAGAGGGATTTTGTTCTGATGCTCTTCTTTTGCGTTGCATGTTCGAACGTGGTCGGCCTCATACACTGCCTCGCCTTCTGTACGCAGCTGTGATGTGCCGAGTTGCTGATTCACGAATTGGAAGATGCCAGAGACCGGCAGCATCGCTGAAATCAAGGTACGGTAGTTGTAATTAATAGTCGAGCAAGCGATGCACGCAGATTTCAATGTGCTTGCGTGATGTCACATCAGTTAGTACACTCCGGGTAGAGAAGCACATGTGGCAGAAGCGTGAATTAAAGAGACAAAAATATACGGGGCTAAAGTTCTACTTAATAAATTATAGATTAGTTTTATATCATCTCTATCGCTATTTTTTGTAATCTCTCTCTCTCTCTCTCTTTATTCGCAACTGTTCTTTTTATTATCTTTCATTCCCCTCACCCCTATCTCCAGCACAGTGTAGCCAGCCGGTCTAAGAACTGGCTAACCTCCCTGTCCTTCCGCTTAAACTTTCCTCCTCCTCCTCTACCGACATTAATTCTGCTGAGTGGGGAGCCTCACAAACAACGGCTGTAGCGAACAGCACTGTTATTGCGACAGAAGAGTTCGTGTCTACCTTTACGAAAGGTCACGTGATCTCCCAATGGCATCGTTCGAACTCATTCATTTGATTACAGGCTGAAAACTACGGTCAGGTTTTGCCGTGAACCGAACGCGACAGTGCACGCAGATCTAAACGTTACCTCTCGGTCACGCACCTTCCTCACAAAAGCAAGACACATCCGATGCGCACAGTCACGCTTGCCTCAGTAAACACGAACGCACGCTAGTTGAGAGAATGCTTCGAGTTAAGAATTACTAAGTGAATGTCATAACACACTCACCTTTTACCAGGCTGTCTCTTTCCGTTCGGCTTGCACGGCGCCGCGCACGCGTGCTCCGTTGGAGGATGCAATACGCGACGATGACAGTACACGTTGGCTCACTGAGAACCTTTGTTGGCAAACGCTCTAGGTTGTTTCGCAACGAGCACAAAACCCATTCAACGCTTGGAAAGCGAGAAAGGCCGCGGCAGAACAGCCTCAATAACATGTCAAACACTTTGCACATTTTACACGTCACAGAGAGGTTACGGCAGACGGCGCCACTGTACGTCCTCATGGCCTACGACGTGCTTTACTCTTTATCCTCCTTCTTTCCTTCCTCGTCACTCTCACATTCTTTGGCCAGTAGTTATCTTTCTCTCTCTTTTTTTTTCTCCTTTTATGGAAAAAGAACCAGAAAGTCTCCAATAGGAGTAGCAAAATATTTTACCCATCGTAACAGCACGACAAAATGCTTCACCTGGTGCTCCCGCCATCACGCCAACCCATCGTTCTTCAAACTGCACTGCATCACCCACAAGAATGCCTTTAGCCCATGCACTGCACACGTCACTGACCACCTTTCATCCGTTTTTTGTGAAGCCAGCACAAGATTCGAATGTCCTTCCTCCTCGCGTCGTGCACCACTCCAGTATCATCAATTTCAAAGCAGCGATCCTGCATTCTACACGTTGTAACCTCTCATGTAAAATTGCTTCATTGGAGTTTCTGACGTATTTTAAATAAACTAAGTTAATTAGTTGCTATACTATCTCGTTATAGTTGAATCGAAAGTAATTGCGCAGCATCGGGATGGTCGCAAACGAACGAAAGCTGAATGATTTTAAAGCGCAGTTCTTGGGCACCCGTTCCTGCACTGAGCGCCGTCGTCGGCGGCGGCGTAACCGATAGAGCGAACGAGGACGAAAGAGAGAGAACGCGGAATCCGTTATTATCGCGAGCCACCGGTCTCTAACCTCGCTTTTTTGCTTCGTCACGCGCGCTGATCTCTCGCCCGTAGCTGGCACGCATGCATGACGATAGCACGTTCATTGAGACTGGCTTCGTTGTCTGCGCTTGGTTCGTGCCGCCTTGGTTGGGCTAACTGCTGCCCTGCTCATTTTTAGCGGACTGGTGGCAAGTAGTGGGACTTATCGAATTTTTGTGGCACATACCTGTTTTCACGACGCACCGTGACTGCACGACGTGCCTTGACGACAGGTGACGCCGACAACAAGCCTATCTCCTATACAGATGCTACGCGCAACTAACAGAACATGCAGCAACAACCGCAACCGCCATGCCACGGCGGAGAGGACGGGGCGTCTCTATAGATAAGACTATAGTTACAACTTCGTTTTGTGACAAAAGAAAATGGTTATGAATGGCAAGAAAATATGACCGATTACAAGTAATCGAAATCAATTCCTTGTGATTCGTTACGTACAACTCTCATATAAATGCGCTCTTCTGATTATATATATATATATATATATATATATATATATAAAGCTTTGAATCGCGTGACGTTCATCAAATGTCCCACAAGGGCCTCGTTATAATACAGCGGGCGAGCCACAAAGGAAAGTCCAAGAGACAAATTCCTCCTCCACACATTGATGCACGTGGCTCGTGCAAGTGAGTGGGTTGAAGAAAAGTTATAGCAACAAAAAATACAAAAAAAGAAAGAAACAGCTCAGATTGACACAGACACGACAACGTTAAATTCAAAATAAAGTACAAGAAGCAGGGGAGGTGCGACGGTGAGGAGCGAAAGGGAAGCAAGAAGCGTGCAGCAGCAGGCAACGCAAAACCAGCTTTCGCACGCGAGCCGGAATGGAGAGAGGGAGGAGGACAGATAAAATAAAAAAAACGTTGCACGCAACAGTGTGTCGCGGAAGCTCGTATTCCAGCGGCGCTTTGTGCGCCACTGAATGGCTGATTTGCATGTCTATCAAAACCGGGCTTTGTCTCCCATTTCCTTTTATCTTTCGTTGCACTCCGCCTTTGTGCGCTCAAAAACAATAATGACACGTCTGTCGCTCCCCATATACGCATTCGAGCAGCGGTGATCCGCTCATCAAAGCCTCCCTTAAGCTCACGCTCCGTGCGTCCATTCGCGCGATTCTAAAAACAAGGAGCGCGAAAAAAAGCAACTCAAAATGATACCCGACAATCTTTTTTTCGTGTGGTATCTCTCAGAGAGTGCGGATTTGTATATAAATCTCCGAAGAGGCTACTGCGCCGAGCGGAGAAATAATGAAGATTTAGTGGGGAAAAAAAATACGGCCTTGCTTTAAAAGCGAGATGAATTAGCGTGAGGCAGAAATGAAGTGAGTCGTTTGTTTTACTTGGAGAAGGGTGGGCCACTCGAATTCGGAACGATTCGAAAGGAGACGCTAACAAAGAACCAGAGCTGTTAGACCTAGTTCGAAACGGTTATTATACGAAACCATGCCCTGTATTCAGAAACAAAACAGTGGTGATACGATGATATAGATGTACAGCGAAGCGAAAACAACGGAACAGCCTCGTAGACTAACCTGCCAGCCGTGTCACAGCGTGACGTTCTACCAGGAAAGACAAAAACAAAAACAGGAACCGTCATCAACTCGTAATTCTCATCGTTTTACACGGGCCAATCATTCGTTTGCTGTTGCTCACGTATCTTGTTTTACATTACTCTTTATTAGTTCTTTTTTTCGTAAACCGTTTGGTAGAAACAGTTCGTCGGGACTTATACTAACACGATAAACGCACCGAAGTTTCATTGTTTTCAGATTCATGAACTTTTCACTCCTCGTTCTGTTCTTGTTCCAGTAGGAAAGTGTAACAGTTCGTTTGTCATTGCTAAATAGACTGCCTACGCCTATGGATCTATCGTGAATCTAACAACTTTTCTGACACAATGTGCATAGTTCTACTCTTTGAGAGGACCCCTATCCATAAAGCTAGAAATGACTTTTTCAATGAT
The DNA here is from genome assembly GCA_013436015.1 of Rhipicephalus annulatus. NCBI lineage: Eukaryota > Metazoa > Arthropoda > Arachnida > Ixodida > Ixodidae > Rhipicephalus > Rhipicephalus annulatus. The sequence goes on along the minus strand of WOVY01010111.1, from coordinate 409,151 downwards.
TCTTTTTTCTCGGCCATGTTTTGTCTTCTTGGGCTGGATATAGCCACAAAGTAGTAGACTTTTTTATTTACCGGTTCGTTTTGCTAACAAGTGCCGTACGGTCCGGAGCAAAATATAACTCGCTACCGCGTGAAAAAAACACTCCTTCAAACTTTCTGTCGGCCAACATGGCTTCATCGCTGACTGGTGCAATTTTTTCTATTTTGCATGAGCTTTGTATTACATAGCGGGCAAGTGGTTCACGCGTGGCGAAGCGCACTTATTCTCAGAATGAGATAAGCCTCTCAGACAAACTTTTTTTCTATCTACACATAAAAGGTTAAAACAAGGTCTGACTGTAGTGTGGGCTGAGTGTTTGGCGGCATTAATGAAACTGCGTGGGCTGTTTCATTGTAAAGATGGACCGGAGTTCAAAACCTGGCGCTCCACTTTATTCCATGAAGAGCTTCTCGGTAATACGGATCAATTTAGGGAAATAAGTAAAACTGAGAGGGGCAAATACAATGCACTCAAACAACAAAAAGATACGAGAGTTCTATAAGTTTACCTCAAATGGATACTGAAGTGAAACAAAGAATCGATTTATACTGATAAATTGTAGTCTGAGAACTCCGCTATCGTTAACGCCGTCCCCATAGCTGTAATAGAGGAACAAATTGGGATCGAAGCTTCAATTTTACAATTCCCGCCAAAATATGTGGGCGTGAGTCACTGATTTGGAGGCTTATTTTTCATATTTTCACAACATTGGCTCAAGCATACTTTCTGAAATTTTCTATGTTAAGTCAACGGACCCCTCATAGGACTATGTCATATCATTTATACAGATAAAAAACTACGTATTAATTAGTAGACGCCGTCAAGGTTTGTTGCGTCACGGCGTTCGGTGCGGGAACTTCAAGGTGGTGTTGCCACCCGCAATTTTTTTTTGCGCGTTTTCTCTCTTATGAAGCGTCTTCTCGCGGAATGCGTGGTGGTCATGTGATACGTTATCTAGTGATAAGATACCCAGTGTAGGGTATCCAACTGGAAATGGAAATGTGGAAAGGCAATTTACTAACATGAGAAAGATCGTTACTTTCTAACTTGTGCTCCTTTAGTAGTGGGTCCAAATTAACAAGCTGAACCAGAGCTAAATCATCACAACCCTTCAAAACATACATAGCCCCAAATAATGATGCAACAAATAAGTAGATAAGACATTACACAGATGTGCAATATATTACATTCTTATTGTGTTTAGAAGAAACAGTACTATCGCATTTTTTTTTTATTCCAATAAAGGCTAGCGATACACAGTTGCGTTTAAACGCAGTCAATTGGCGTTACGCAAGTCTCTGACATAGGCCCGAGAGATTTCTTAAAATTCTACATTTGCAGAACCAAGTAAGGAAGAAAGGAAACATAAAGGGAGAACGGAGGGAGGTTAACCAGAAAAAATTCCGGTTGGCTACCTTACACTAGGAGATCAGGAGAGGGGAATATAAAAGTGACAAATACCGCGTCACATATCCTATTCGAAATTTGAGCACACTTACCAAGTGGCAGTACGTATTGTCAACCGGTTAAGTGCATTCGACGTTATTTAAACGACCTCCCACGTTTATTGCAGCACGGTTTGTTAGCGGTTATTGGTATAGCAGCGAAGTTTTTAATACGTCGTCACAAAACGATGTTTAGGAAAACCACCATCCCTGTCGTCTGATCACGCTGAATATGTCCATGCAGTGAAGCACGAATTACGTCAAAATGAAGACCATCAGAAAGACTATTGATTGATCTGTGGGGTTTAACATCCCAAAACCACCATATGATTATGAGAGACGCCGTAGTGAAAGGCTCCGGAAATTTCGACCACCTGGAGTTCTTTAACGTGCATCCAAATCTGAGCACACGGGCTTACAGCATTTCCATCTCCGTCGGCCGCCGCAGCCTGGATTCGATTTCGCGACTTGCGGGTCAGCAGCCGAGTACCTTCGCCACTAGATCACTGCGGCGGGGCATCAGAAAGACTACTACGCCAAGAATAACCGTTCAAGTGGTACGTTATCTTACTCATTTTATAACTAATGAAAACGACCGCAACATTTACAGAAAGCGGATGGCATTACACCGACGGCAATTCCGGTGCGCTATAAAATGTGAATGGGTCATCTTGAGTTAAGGCGGGGTATGCTTAACCGAGCGTGCGGACATTCACTGACGCTTAGGGCATTTGCATTAAATACCATTCGCATTATGCGAGTACGTGCATGGACCTATTGCTCGAATCAAAATTTGGAGGACTGCTGAACTTCGCCTTAACGAGTGGAATGCGATAGCGTAATCGGGCAAAGTGCGCATCGCCTTCTGAACTGCTAGCCTGCTTCGGTTCCGGTGCATGCCTGAACCGTGCCGTAACACCGTGCCATAAGAAAACGAACGACTGTGCGCATAACATCAGTCGTTTCGAACTATTCTAGAATGCTTATTGCGCGTACAGTTATTAAGTGCCCACTACGCCATAATTATTTCGTTGGCTAATCAGCGAAGGACCCACTATGTGTCCGTAAGGCAACACGCGAACTTACGCTAAACGGAAAAGACGCGAAGTTGTTCACTTCTTTGATGCTGCTGCTGCTGATGATGATTAACTATGCCTGCGTGCTGAGAAATGGGCCTTTAAAAACACCTAGTTATTCCGCAATTGACGAGCTTCAACGCCTGGCGCGATTCTACGCCTGTGCCACGCAATAATGCACGCGTAAAGGCGACTCCTTCCCCTACATAACTTCTATAAAAAGTTTTTTAAGCACTTTAAAACAACAGCAAGGCTCACTGGTATAGAACATCTGATTGCTACGTTGACCATCCTAAGTTCGATGCTCACTCGAACCCAATGATTTTTTATTATTTATGTTATGGCATTTTCCTCAATTTTAGATGCGGAATATCTAATACTCGAGGCTTGTAGTGCGGCGCCGTCCGCAAGCTTCCTCCTCCTTCTTCCACCATCTGTGCATCCCTTCCTCCTCTACACACCGCGCGCGCTTCACTCCTCCACCATCTGTGCAGCCTTCCTCCTCTACACACCGCGTGCGCTTCTCCTCTTCACGAACATTCGCTAGCTGTATAATGTAGCACGCATGCGCCGTCACGCTTCGAGAACATCGGCAGCTGACGCGCGCGCATGCGCCGTCGCGCTTCGAGAACATCGGCAGCTGACGCGCGCGCATGCGCCGTTGCGCTTCTCCCCCTTCTCGAACATTCGACAGCTGACGCGCGCATGCACCGTCACCCACCATCTGTGCCGCGCGCGCTTCTCCCCTTCGAGAACATTCTACAATTCTCCTGATTCTCCAGTGGACGCGCATGCGCCGTCCCGCTTCGAGAACATTCAACAGCTGACAGTGCATGCGCCGTCGTGCTGTATATATACTCAAGGTCGGCGCTCGCTCGCTCAGTTGCCGCTCGTCGGTTGGTTTGTACGGCGCGTCGACGTCCAAGGTCGCGGTGAAATGAATTCCAACGAATCCACAAACACAATGATCGACGTCCCTTCGACCAGCGCCGCCCTTTCGCATACGTGTGTACGTGTTCACTTATTTAACACCCCCTCCTACAACCACGTTAACCAATTTAGCCATCGACCCAAGTAAGTCGCAATTTAACACCCCATTTCACAACCACGTTAACCAATTTAGCCATCGACCCAAGTAAGTCGCACTTTAACACCCCGTTAACCAATCATATGCTCCGCATCCTCCTCAGTGTTCCCCCGAGGGAAGCTGCGGGCAATTTTTTTTGTCATAACCAACGACCCACGACGCCGTCACTAACGCCGACACCAACGCCGACGTCAGAATTTCTGCGAAACGAGTTCTTTAACGCATTCACGCGCCAAAAAGAGCGGAATAGCTTCGAAGTGGTCGAAATAAGTGACAGAGGATAATTTGCTGTGACAAGGCTGAGTTACTTTTTGCTTTCTTTATTTTCGTGAACCAAGAAGATGCGTGCAGGCTAAACACATCAATGTCTAATAATACACGCACAAGATCATTGTAATGAATGTAATTACATTTTAGGCGTCAGTACCTCAACGTGCTTAGAGGCTCGCTGTAGCGGTGGCGCTTGGGATTAATTCTGACTACCTGGGATCTTGAACACGCACCTGAATCTGAGCGCACGTGAGTCTTTGCATTCGGCCCCATCAAATTCCGGCCACCGCGGTCGCAAACCAAGCCCGTGTCTTCGGGCTTAGCAGCGCGACACATAAGATATCACGGTGGGTACAAAAAATTCTACTATCTAATCTTTCGCCGTAGTGTTATCATTTAAGGGACGTGTGCCTAAGCGTGCTCCCACGCATTTATTGCTATGTATATGGAAACGTATTAGCTCATGACCCCGATGAGGTGAAGGCGCCGCTCTCGAAACATGCGCAGCTGCGGAGATTCGCACGTCGAAGCCACTGCACCAAGATAGCTCGAAAGCTGCATCGCCAACAACTGGGGAACGTTACTGCCGATCAGCTTTTTATCTTACCCTGCATCAGTCAGCTTTTGTCCAGATGCTATATTCTCCAAAGAGTTGGTATTTCGCGGCACCCCAATCCATAGTGTATCGTGCAAGTCCACATACTTGTTGTGCACCTGCACGGGTACACAATAAAGTTGTCTTCGCCATCTCCTAGCAACGGGCCTGAGGCCCGAGCGACCACCCGAGACCTCCACCGCTGGATCCGTGTACCTTACCACCATTCACTATTGGACTTCATACACGAAGCTAATTTGCAGGTGTAATTTTGATACCACCAACTGTTATGCCTAAGAATAGGCTTTATAAATAAAAAATAAAAGACGCTAGCAGAAATTCTTGCTACGCGATATTCTTTTTACACTGAATAAGTAAATTGAAGTGTAAATGTATGTGCGTGCAATCATATAGGAGTATACACGAAGCACACACACACACATCCTACCTTCAACATGCTTCCGTTTACTCGTGCTATGTTAGGATACTTTCTTGGGGACCTTAGACGCAAAATTTTTGGTCTGTGTGTCTGTGCATTTGTCTGTTTATCCACTCTTAACGGCACTGGGTATTTGGAACGGCCGACCCCATCCGCAGCGCCCACCAATGTTGCTCAAGGTTGAGCGTGCCTGCTTGTGCAATCGTCAATTAAAAAGCAATTATCGCGCATGTCTGGGGCACCATTACAACACGTACTTATTCTACATGTGCGTCTTTTACTAGAAAAGGCATATATAGGTAATCTTAAGGACCATCGCACTTATCACGCAGCGCTGACCATGCAACGCTTGCACGTAAAGGCGAGTGGTTCCAATGCTTTGCTAAAACGAGACAATGGTGGCACCTACCCGTCGCCTCGCGTTCTACACCTTATCACATCTGAGACGGGCGCGCACACCCGTCTCAGAGCCACTAACCTTGTTTTCTAAGAAAACTGCCAGATGACGCTCATGTCCCACGTATGACGCGACGATGCGCTCGTTTGTCTCCGCTGCACGCTCGAGGTACTCTAACGCAGCGCCTTCGGAATACCATTCACTGATTTTCTTGCGCAGAACATCAAATAAATGTTTTGTTCACTCTCTCCACACGCAAGACTATCGTATTTCGACGAAATTTGCAGAAACATGCAGATTCGGGACCAATTTTTTTTTAAGGTTATAGGTTTGCGCAGGCCCATGAGTGAACTTCATTTGAATTATGCTAAGGACTCTAAAGTACACGAATGTTTTACACGCCTGAAATCAGCAAGGTGGGAAAATAATCGCAGCATATATCCACGGAGTGTATGCTGATGAGTCGGCGAAGCTCCGGAGATATAACCCGTGATTCCCATTCGCAGCCGTTCCAAAGTTTCGAGGAAACTGTACCAGTGGACTTCTGCGGCAGAAGGCGTGAAAAACGCGTAAGAATTGTTAGCTGGCGAATCATGGCAAAGAGTTCCTTTCGGTGTTCGTGCCAGTATTGCACCGTGTCGGGTACTCCCCGCATGAAGGCCAGGTTTCGGTTGAGCACTTCGTCCACGCACTCGCGCCCGCCGCTCTCGAGTTGCTCCCGCGTGAACGAGGTGGTGATGGGAGCGAGTGCCGCAGCGCCATCTAGTGAACACATCGAGTACTAGAGGTGGCTACGACGGACACCACAACGGCGTACAAGCCTACCCCTTAAGGAGCTTCCCCCCCCCCCCTAAAACTTTGTTCTACCATGCAGGGTTCCTTATAGAACTATAGCCTGCAGTACATGCAGTGTACCCGTCCTTTGGTTTCATTACTTCGCACGCACACTATTATCTGCCAGCCTCGTTCTGTCAGTTGTTAGAACGGTTGCCCGGAAACGCTTTGGCCATGTCTCGGAAAAACATGGACCAGGAGGTAGTCTTCTACTCTGAAACTAAGTTAAAAAAAAGTGCCGCCATATCCACGAAGTGAATGATGATGAGTGGGCGAAGCTCCGGAGGTAAACCTGGTAAACCATGAATCCTCTGTACATTTTGCCCACTCGATTTTATTACATCGCTCCCCCTAGCGTACGTCGCCGCACTAAATCGAACGATTGCCTTCAACCAATGACACACGCCATATGTGACATCATTCCTATTTTATAAGATCTCGCGTCTTTCATCAACTACAAGTGCCGCTTTCTAGTTTATAACATCTTGCATCTTTTCATCATCAGCTACAAGTACCACCATCTAGTAAACACTACAAGAACTAAACGAGAGGTGGCTACATACAGGAGACGGTACCGCCATCTAGTGAACACTGCAAGAACTAAACTAGAGGTGGCTACATACAGGGGACGGTACCGCCATCTAGTGAACACTGCAAGAACTAAACTAGAGGTGGCTACATACAGCCTACAGGGGATGCACAGCCCACGCCCTAAGGAGCTTCGCCCCTAAAAGAATTTGGATGACTATTCAACATAGCTCGTGCACTACAAACGCCAGACGACAACTTGTATTTGTATTACAACTATACCTACCCGCTGTCACACCATTAAACTGCAGTGCGATTCAGCAGATAAGAAAACAATCGTTCTTACATTACGCTCTACCCCAATGTTGGTCCAATGAATTCAACCGACAACCCCGTGTTCGGCAGCGGAACACCGTGACAGAGTTTTTGCCGTAACCACACGGAAACCACAGCAGCTTCGTTGACCCATTTCATCGTAAGAGCGCCCATGTTGAACAACCCAAGTGATGTTCTAATTGGCCGCGTGCACCACAGACAGCACAACCTTAACGTCTTGCCCTGTGTACGCGGCTGAGCGTGTCATCTTACGCGAGTGCCAGAAGCCTTTTAAATGCGAAGCATTCCTTAGTGAACTTCGGCGACTTTGAGCGTATCTATCTATCTATCTATCTATCTATCTATCTATCTATCTATCTATCTATCTATCTATCTATCTATCTATCTATCTATCTATCTATCTATCTATCTATCTATCTATCTATCTATCTATCTATCTATCTACGACTTTTAGCTCTCCTAGCCATCTAGATAATGGTATCGATACCAAAATTGGTACGGCATAACCTGACTGACTGTATGTGGAGCATAACTGACTAGTCATATCATGAAAATCACGACATCTATGTCAATATTGTTATGATTCACATTTGACGGTCTTAGTGCTTTTGCGGTGGTTTCGTTCACATGACATTTTTAAACTGGTATGGTATGACGTGACTGCATAGCGAACACAAGTGACAGATTATTATGAGCAAATCAAAACATGCATGTCATGTTTTTCATGTTATGACTAGCCATGACTACACATCAAGCTCTTGGTGCGCTCGCGGTCGTTTCGCTAGCGTCACATATACCAAATTTGGTATTATGGGACGTGAAAAGATGACGAATGTATATGACTGGTGCAAACATGATACTCACGGCATGTCATGTTAACATGACTACATGTTACGCCGATAGCGTTCTCGCAGCCGTTTCACCAGCTCCACATGTAGCAAATTTCATATTACGTGACGTGAATGGACGACGAAGGTAAGCGACACGTCCAAACATAATGCTGATATGCATGTCATGTGAAACATGATTACATGCTACGCTCCCAATGTGCTCGCGGTCGTTTCACTAGATCCACATATACGAAATTTGCTATCGCGTGACGTGATAGACGACGAAGGTTAATGACACATTTAAACATGATAATCTTCATATGCGTGTTATGTGAAACATGATTACATGCTACGCTCATAGCGTGCTCGCGGCCGTTTCACTAGCTCCACATATACAAGATTTTGTATCACGTCACGTGAACAGACGACGAAGGTAAATGACACATCAAAACATGATAATAATGTATAGAAGTCATGTACGACATAATTTACGTTCGCCTCGTAACGTTGTTCTCATTTTAAAGTGACATATCGACATTCCTCATTCGTGCTTTGAATATCATCGATTCCCGCAGTACGGGTGATCTGTCTTTTTTTTTTCTTTTTTTCGGAGTACAGCGACTCTCAAGAGCGGTTGTTCAAAAGTATACAGCACCGCTGAGGGTCCTCCAAAGGGAAAATAAAAGAACTTATCGGTCGCTGGCCTTGCTTAAGATGCTCGTGTTTGATACCACGTCTTGGAAACGATCTGCAGCTTCGAAGAAATGCCCTATCTCGGAAGCAATGGTACACATTGTCTAAGCTGGGTCGCTGTATTCCCTTAACGTTTTCAGCGTACTGATTGTGTTGCTCGACTGCTGAACCGAAGATCGCAAGATCGAATACCCATCCCCAGAGGCGTAATCAGAATTTTTGTTCTGGGGGAGGGGAGCTTTAACCATACTTTATGTATGCTCGTGCGTGCCTTAGTACGTGTGCGCGTATATATACGCAAACAAAATCGAAAATTTTCGGACGGGGGTGTTTAGCACCCCCACCCCTTGGCTACGCCCATGCCCGTCACGGAGACCGCATTTCAATGCCAGAAGCTCTCGTGGTTCGACTTAAGTGCACGTTAACGAATTGACCACAGGTGGTCCCGATTTCTCGGGCCCTCCACTACGCCATCCCTCAGAATCATATCATGCTTTTGGGACGTACCACCACAATCATAATTATGCTTTATTATTCGTTCTGAATACCTCAAAGGCCCCTGATCGAGAAGTATTGCACGAAGGGCGAGATTCTTGTAGACGATGCCGTCTAACAAAAATTTTGCATATATCATGGGATGACAAGGCCACTTTTACAGGAAGCAAGCCATTCTACTCACTCACACGCCTTCTCAGCGAATGACGTGAAACATTGAGATCGTCGGGCAAGAACGGGAGGATACACTTAACATTGATGTCGGATGCAAGTTGAACGGACAATGACGTCCACTCCTTGATTGATTTGTGGGGTTTAACGTCCCAAAACCACCATATGATTATGAGAGACGCCGTAGTGGAGGGCTCCGGAAATTTCGTCCACCTGGGGTTCTTTAACGTGAACCCAAATATGAGTATACGGGCCTACAACATCTCCGCCTCCATCGGAAATCCAGCCGCCACAGCTGGGATATGATCCCGCGCCCTGCGGGTCAGCATCCGAGTACCTTAGCCACTATACCACAGCGGCGGGGCCATTCGAAATGCATGGTCAATCCCACTCCAGGCATCGCGCGTTGCAGCTTCTTGAGTGCCAACAATGGCGCGTCTGCCGACAACCCAGTGTGTGTTCTACACGGACGAGGGAGTTGCGAGCTCGGGAAGAAGAGGCTAAACAGCAACGCCGACGACAAGCTGCATTCTCAGAGAAGATGCGTGAATTTTCTTTTTATTTAGGGCCCACAAACGAATGGACAGACGCTTCGCCCCACTCATCATCATTAATTCCGTGAATATGCTGTGATTTTTTTTAATAAAGGCATTCGGTTCATAGAGAGAAAGAGAGAGAGAAGAGACTTTATTATATTGCAGAAATTTTCAGCATTTAACTTATGACAGTGCAGATCTCTCTTCCTAAGGTTAGATACCTTTCTCTAGCCTTGACCACGAACCTAGAACTCGAATGTGAATTATGGTCGAGAATAGGGTCGGCAGTCCTCTTCAGGCTCCTGTAATTGTGTCATAAACTCTGCTGTTTGTGGACGCCTGTCACTTTCATAGCTTCTCGGAACTCCTTTTAATTTGGTTGCTTACCCGTTTTCTTTTTTCACTACAGTGTTTCCAATAAAGCACGGCAAATTTATCCTTCCAATTTTTTTGTTTTTGTACTACAATCTTGTAAAAGAAAACCATTTCAATCACAGACGAAATAGGGCAATAAGAAATCTATGTAGAAACGTGACATGTCCAAAAACAAAAAAAAACGTTACACCGAAGAACACTGCATGCTATACTTCCTCACACGCTATCTTTTATTGAAGCAATCGTACGAACAAAACAGCAAGTATGAGAGAGGCGCAAAAGAACAATAAGAGCATATACCAATAAAAAAATACGAATACATCCGGAAACGAAAGCTGCAAAGGGAAGCACCGATGTTCAAACTCTCCTAACATGACCAGAACCTTATTATATGCGGCCCTTTATATAGGCCGCCTATATACGCATTCACTGCCATTCTCCGAGGCGCCTTTTTTGGCGGGTCCCCCTCTCTTTGTTTCCGGCTGCCTTTCATGGAAAGCGAGTTTCAATTTTGCACCGAACAATGAGCAAATCAGGCGCTGAATGAAAGCCGCTGAGCGCACGACGGAGCAAGATGAGAGGACACGAGCTCTGGTGAAGAAGTATGCACATATAAAAACCAGCAACAAAGCTGGTGGGAAAAAAGCATATATAGTGTCCGTTGAGCCTTCTTTTATCGAGTTATTACGCTTCGAGATTGTACAGCTGTAATTTTAGAATAATGTCACCATTTGGTGTTCATGCGTGTACGCATAATATGCCGGCGTGCCTGCTTGGTGTGGCAGCTGCACACAGTGTGCAAGGCTATCTGTGTGCTGCCTGTGGCGTTCCCTTTACCGTAGCAGAACGCATCTTCAGATGCGCACAAACGTTAATTACGGCAGAGATTACAGAAACTAACACAATTCAATTTTAACCAGTAGAAATAAGCAGTCGAGTCATACCAGCGAATAAGCGAGTCAAATAAGTGAGTCCTTCCAGCGAATAATCCGTAGCCACTTTGAAATTTATAAAAGGCGTCCACTGGTGATCACCGCGGATACACAAAATCTAGCTAACTCAGCAGATGAAACAGAAACTGACCCACCGAACAGTTCATCTATAATTCACTTCGCAAACGCCATCAATGACGACAGTTTACCTCGCCATTATGAACCTTCAAACAACATACTTCGTTTCGTAAGAACGCTTTCCCATCGCATGACCGCTTATCGACGCTAGCTTATCTTCCTCCCCTAATGCGAAGGACACTGCGTCATTGAGGGCGTTTTCGAAGTGAATGGTAGATGCGCTGTTTAGTGCGTCAGTTTCGCCTCCTAAATTAGGCAGATTTCATTGCCCCACAGTAATTACTGGCGGCCACCTTTAAGAGATTCTAAAGCGGCTATAAAATATTCGCAGGAAGGGCATGAACTCGCTCATCTGACCCGACGGCTGATTTCCACTGGTAAAAAGTTTGTTTTAATTTTCATAATTACTGTCGTGATTAAAGCCTGTAGGCATCCGAGAATACCTTCTGTCGCAGTAAAGGTAACGCCATAGGTAGCACTCAGATACGCAACGGCACGAGTTCCCCTCCCCCTCCCGCCAGAACTGGATACGCGCGACCCACTTCTCACGTACCACACCACATTGCGCTACCACCTCTCCCGCCTTACTTTCACCCCAGAACACCGGTCCTTTTCCCAGCGCTATAGTGCCTAGAATGTATTCTAGGCACTACATCAGCACCAAAACCACCTATGGCGCCAACTTCAGTCCCACACCTTCCTCACTCCCACACTTCCTGCCCTCTTCTTCAAAGGACCGTACTCGCAGGCATGCCACGTGCAGCTCCATCACCAACTATTAACACATATTTTACTCCTGTCCGGCACACTTGCACCCTGCATCTTGGCACCTCAGCAGTCCGCAGCAGCGGGAGGCTGCTTTGTCCAGCTCCAGGCCGGACATGCGACTTCGGCTGGTGATGGGCGGAGCATGTCCTGGCTAGGCACTGCCTGGACGTCACAACTGGCAGTCTGAAGGCCGCCCACAACGCTGCTTTTAAATTTTTATTTAGAATATTATTTTACATTCTGGCCTTCACACGAATAACGTTTTTTTTTTTTTTACCACCACCACATTCGTCAAAAGCGTACTTCCACGGTCTTAAGGGTGCGGACGCTCCATGGGTAACCTACCCGCCGCCGACTAGCGCCTCCGACAACCGCCACCTCCGTAGATACTCCGACTGCTGATCATGTTAAATGGCGCTTCAGAAATAAAAATTCGGCGACCACCGCACGCCCAGCGCTTAATCAAGAATATATTATTTGGGGTATCAGACCGTCACAGGATGGCTTATAAATACAGCGTCGCATATCATTGATAAAAATGTTATAACTTCACGCTGGTATGTTGTCCGCACCGCTAAGAACCTCGAGAATGCACTTTTCGTATTCGCGTGAGCGCGCTAGCAACGGCGCTGTGCGTGAGCGCAACCACCAAGCCGGACGCGCTAAAGGAAAGTAAAACAGCACTACAAACTAAGCAGGCAGCGATCACGGACCGTGGCCGTTCCCCGAAGTCGATTAGGACCCTCACAATGGACCGCGTGCGCCCCCAAAGTTCGGGGCAGGACAATGTAACGAATAAGGGAAACACGAGGAAGGTGAGAACGGGAAAGGAGGTGGGAAGGAGGGTTGCGGAGTAGCGGGTGCTGGGCGAGCGAGTCTAAACACCACACTGAATTCCCTTTTTTCTTCCTCCTTTTTTTCGTCGGCGCTTTCCCTGACACCTCATTTTGTTTCACCATTGTCCACGTAATTCGTGCTTTCATAGCTTATTCACTTAGCTCCAAGGCAAACGCAGGAATACCCCCGAAAAAAAGAAATAACAAAGGAGAGCAGGCGCAGGTAATCTCTCGCGCACAAAAAACCTTCCACCCGCGGCTGTGATAGAGTCGCTGTGAATAGAACCAATTTCTAAAGGACAAAAAAATCGCCTAAGAAAAAAATTAAAGCATCCTCTTTGTATCCGTGGTCTCTCACGCCACAAGTATATTGCTTTGGTGACTCACAGCCGTCAGTGTTTGTAGAACGCGCCTTTGAAGACACGGGCGCATTTGTCACCGCCGAGTAGTGCTTCAAGTTTACTCTCAAGCTGTCTAAAGCCACATAAGGACTTGCAAACCGCGCAACTCCTGAATGCCTATAGTCATTAAAAAAAACAGTAAAGGAAACGCACGGAGACAAGTTGGACGAAGCACGCGAGAAGCAAACCACCTATTTTCGTCATTTTTGTTCTCTCTTGAGCCTTTTAAGGTTCGCAAGGACGTCGAAGACCACTACGCGACATGCTGGATGCCAACTTCAACTCTGACAAAACCCAGTTCCAACATATTAAGTTCGAGCTCTTTAAAGTTTTCACCGTGACCCGACACGAAATTCAATCAATGGCGCGTGACATCCTCACATCCAGCGATACACATTCGGGAAGAACGAGGAATATTTAAGAGAAATCTTTGTTCAAGACTGAATCTGAAACAATAGGCTTTCTCATCTGCGCACACTGTCGTGGGTTACCGGACAGGATTCGCGTATTATGGGCGTATCCTGCGAGCCACGCAGCCACGTTATATGGCCCAACTCAACTGCCGATCTGCTCGCGTCCTGCAACGTCATGAATACTCTCATTACTCATGTAACGGTCGGGAATGAAGGCCCGGGGTTTGGACAGGAAACAAGCCCCTACAAACTCTCCCTTTAGATCCAGCACACCGGCCAGGTCCCGGACTCTCGCTTTATGCCGGGCACGCGAATTCACTCTTCAAACTTCGGCATCTTGCTATCTAAAAGCCCCGCCGCGGTGGTCTAGTGGCTAAGGTACTCGGCTGCTGACCCGCAGGGCGCGGGTTCGAATCCCGGCTGCGGCGGCTGCATTTCCGATGGAAGCGGAAATGTTGTAGGCCCGTGTGCTCAGATTTGGGTGCACGTTAAAGAACCCCAGGTGGTCTAAATTTCCGGAGCCCTCCACTACGGCGTCTCTCATAATCATATAGTGGTTTTGGGACGTTAAACCCCACATATCAATCAATCAATCAATCAATCTTGCTATCTAAAAGCTGTTGGCCTTCTATGCCAGGGTGCCCGAGTGAAATTTAGTTCGGCGTGCAAGTTCACGTGAGTATCATGCTGCCCGATTTTTTATCAAAGCAGCGTGTTACGAATGAGGCGATGAAAGCAAGCGATCATCTGAGCATCACAAGCATGGCGAACAACCGAGCCATGTGGCTACAAATCTGGTCATTAAAGGGTTTGGCTTTTATGGAAGTGTTCGCGCCAAAATTACGCCGAGACGACACAAATAAGAGACTTCGGAAACAAAAGTACGCGCACTGCTTAACGCTAAATTTTTCATTATGCGAGTACAGCAGTCCTATACTTCCATGTCATTAGTTTAACAGTGTACTTCATTCTTCACAAACTTGGTTGGTATAGTACAGCGTATTCCTTCCACATGGTATAGTCGAATCTGTAAAACATTTCGATCTTTCGAAAAGCAATATCCTGTTGTAGAACTGAACCGCTGGTGTACACAGCCCGTGATGCGGCTGTACATGGCGAGAAAATTATGAGCGTGCCCTTTCCAAATAGCCTTTCAGTCTCTGATCACACACAACAAGATCACCCAACTCACCCTGCTCGTATTCCTAGTGGCGCCCGTCCGTATTTGGCTCGTACGTCCTCGTGTTTTCTCTGCCTGCCAGTGTCCAAATCACGCTGAATTTGTCAATGAAAGGCGACAGTTCCTGGCCTTTGCTGTCACACCACCGGCTTCAGCTGCTGTCATGGGTAAGCATCACTTCGCGCATCGACAACAGCCGTGTCATTCCAGAATCGCGATCGCTTTCAGGAGCAAGCATCTTTGACCAGGGACTGCACTATGGTTTCTCACAATATCTACTAGAGGGTAATGCGGCGTCGCAGTCGCTAAGCCATCATGAGAATGATGGTAGAATGTACTGAACCGCCACCGCACCATTGCACTAAATGTGAAGCCCAAAACAGGGTCAAGCCGCTTCTGGCGCTGCGATCGGTAGCTGGCAATTTGTTGGCGTTTAAAGGGGCACTAAAAAACAAATTTTGACCTCGCGTTTTTTTTTTTGCTGCAATGTGTTGCTGGTGGCCTATTAAGTCAAAACACGGCATGGCGTTCGCTGCCGCGCACGACAGATAATTAATTGCAGGCTCCTCACTACCACACAGCCTCAGTTTCGGTTTGAGAGAGTTCCAAAAACGACAAGCCGCCGGGTGGGTGCAACTATTGCCATCTAGCGAGTGCAACGCGCGACAACGTCTGCACACAGAACTGTGGCGCACTTCTGCACGGTACGCATCAAGAAGTCCATTCGAACAGGAAGCGGGACAGCAGTGTCGCCAAACACAAAACACAAACAGACTCACGAGCAGTAATCTGCTAAAGCAAACACGGCGAAAAAAAAGCGGTTGTCACATCATCATAACTTTTATTGACTACAGTGTGGTGGCATGAGGAAAGTATGAGGGCCACTGTGGGTCACATTTGAGGGGGCGGTGTACGTTCCAAGCTATGCTCGCTGTTGAAATTTTGCAGATGACAGACGCATGTACAGACGTATCGATCCCGCAGGTTACCTCAGCCGGGAAATTTTGTGTCGGTACCTCTTAAAGAGCGGCGCGCATCTCCGCCAAAGTGGTGTAGGAATGCCCGCTTGCCACTCAAAATGCCCTGGTACGAATCACAGCCGTACATGGCAGGTTTTTATTTTTGGGGACTTTTTTGTTTAAATATCACACTTCGTTGTCTCTTGTTTCTTAAAACTAGCTTCAACTGATATGTCTTTCTACAAAAAGTAGCGTAAATGTGAAGCCTCGATGGTTTTCAGTCCTCGAGGCCATTCCTTGCCTAGCTGTTGAATGCTGTGCGATGGCACTGTCAATAATTACACTCACTGCAAAATTTCTTCAATTTTTACTTCACATTTCACGTTACTTTTCGTATAAATAGATAGCAACTGCAGCTAGTTTTAAAGGGGCCCCCTGCAACACTTTTGAGCATGGTCAGAAAACACTGCCGATCGGTAGTCGTAGCTCTGGAGGACACGCATGCCAAATATTATAGCACCAGCACGGGGTCTTGAATTCCCAATAAACTCTCGGTAAGCTGATAAAATTCCTTTTTTCATTTTCTGAACAAACGACGCTACAAGCTCAGAAATCACTCGTCACAACCCAAGAAGGTTTAAAAAAATTGCTGGAGCGGAAATTTTTGCCAACGCGTGAAGCCGTGCCAACCGTAAGATGGCGGCTGCGGCAGTCATCTTACTAGGGGCATGATGAGCTCCTGGCGTTCGCCGCTTGAGAAGGTGCGTTTTCAACGCACGCCGAACGAGTTTCACGTGGCCACCTTTTCGGGTCAGATAGTGCTCAAAGTTTGTCCTTGTGTTACTAGTTTTCTTTAATAAGCCTCGAATTCAAGGCAGATTTTATTGCAGATTAAGTCATCAATACTAGTCTCTGCAAATTATTTCTTCGGAAACAACTATCTTTTATTTAATAATTAACGTAGCCTTCACACTAACAAATCAAAGTCACTTGGTGTCCAAGTGTGCGCCACCAGAAAATAGCACGTTTCTCAGATCTTTGGAGGGCACAACCTGGCTTCACTACTGCTGGCAAAGCATTGTGGGAGCTTCCACTCCAGCAATTTATTTAAAACTCCTTGTGACATCCATTGGCTGATTTCAGCTTGGCGCACTCGGTCGTTACTGGGGCCACCGGGGGAGGCCGGAACTTGTCTACGCGAGCGCGCGCGCGGTCGCAATGAAAAGCCGCGCATTCGGAGCAAAAAAAAAAAAACAGAGAGAGTGGTCAAGGTCATGAGGCGCGCGTGACGTGACGTATTTTCTTTCCCCGTGCCATCTCTCTCTGCTTAGTTCCCAACGCTTTCGTCGAGACGAAAGATGAGAGAATGCAATTGCAGCGTGCGGCAAATCTGTTACTCCACACTTTGTGTGGAGTAACAGTCTTTGTTACCATGCTGCAGAAATTACCGTACCGGGCTGCAGAAATTAGGCGCATTCTTGCTCTTCTAACGACTACCACCACTCGTGCTGGACGGATTCTGAAAACTTTTGCGACGATGAGTTCGTGAGACACTAAGCTCCCTTAGTGAGTATGTTCCATGACTACTTGGAAAAGTGTTGCAGGACCTCGTGCCTTTCCCGCGGTAACCGGCTATTCAACCATTGATTGCACCACACTGTCGGAGCTGCGCGTGCAACACACTGCACGTTACCGATCGCAGCGCCACAAGCGGATTGACGCTGGTTTCATCTTAAAAAGCTTGTTCTGAACACCCCCCCCCGTTATAATATACATTAAAGGGGCCCGACAACACGCGAGCCAAATATTATAGCACAACGCACGATTTGGAATTCACAATAAATTATCAAAGTCGGCTAAAATTGGCTTTCTCTTCTTTTCAACAAATCACGTTATATGCCCAAAAAGCACACGTCAACGACCCACCTATCAGCCATTGGCTGATTTGAATATTGCGCGCTTGCTCGTTACAAAGATCGCCACGTAAGGCCGCTACTTGACCACGTGTGCGCGCGCGACATGTGGTCACTGAAAAAGTCGCGCATTCGAAGAAAAAAAAGAAAAAAAGTGCTCAAGGTCGCGAAGCACGCGAGACGTTTTTCTGTGGCCATGCCATCTCTCCCTGCCTAGCTTCCAACGCTTTTATCGGGACTAGAAAAGATAGAATACAATTGCAGCGTGCGACAAACTTTCGTAACCAAACTCGCACTGGACGGATTTTTAAAATCTTTGCGGCGTTCAATTAGTGAGGCAATAAGCTATTCCAGTGAATTCATTACATGGTTACTTGAAAAAGTGTTTCAGGGCTTTTTTAAGTGAACAGTGCTACCAAACGATATCAACGCATTATAAAAAAAAAACAAAAAAGCTGTCAATTTGTACCACGCAGAAAGTAGACACACAATAAAAAATATGAAAAAACGAAGAGGATCGTGATATAATAAACGTTCGTTTTAATGACCTGCACTCGACGTGATGAAATATTCAGACATCAGACAGTATTTGCCAGTACTTTCACTGTATCGATGACAAAATAAAGCAAAAGTTACATTTAGAACACGCTAGGTACCAAAATTAGCATTAGAAGCACACAGTTAGTTGGCTGCAGTCTAAACAATATGCACTCACAATCAAAACAAAATAAGATTTAAAAGAAAAGCACACGCAATAAAAACACAGCAAAATTACCGCAAAACAACACATCGCGAAATGCACCAGAATCGGTAGTCACCATACAAGCGGCCTGTCTGATTTGGCGAGAATGCAGGCAAGTATTCATATATTTTAATGCTCACTGGGGGTTTATTTCCTCACGCGGTTAGGCCACGAGAAATTATCGGCGGCTTCCTACCGGTGTCGCCAATTCGCGACGAACTGCATAACACGATTGAGCTTGTCAGCGAATAATTGTAGAACACCGAGCTACAGGTACATTATATCTGGATGACAGGTATACAACTCTGGTAACACAGACCTCTGACAAGAATAGCTTAACCGGAGAGTCCACACAAGCTTTAATGCTGTTGTACCTTGTCGCACAACTACTCATGCGAAACATTAAATGCGATATATTGGCTAACACCTCGGGCCTCTTACATTTTCCTTTAGCAATAACACTCACAAAACAACACTGTTTGTTAAACACAATGCAGCTCGACATATTGTCACACAATATCGCGTTTGTAGCAGCTGCAATACACGGTTGCAGTGGGTCGGGAGTCCGTAAACAGCAAGTATGCAAAAGACAGCTTCTGTCTAATAGCTTCGACACCCGTCCACCGACCCATTCGCTATCAGTGTGAACATTTTTCAAGAAGGCACCTTTCAAACATTTCCCGTTGGTAGCGCTCAAAACACGAGCAACAACATCGCAACATCAAGGACCCTTTCAGTTGCAACACAGCGATCGCATGAGTTCGTTGCACCCACACAAGTTGCAGTGTGGGCGAGTTTGCTGGCTGGTATTGAATAAAATGTTGAACACGTATGCAACCTACTAAATCATTCGGATGAGCCAGAAAATAATGACAATCTGACATTTGGAGGCTTTCTCAACTTCTAATCACTCCGACCATAGTCAAGTGACAAATCGACGGTTTTTGCGCACATGGGCTTCGGACGCTTGGACATAAAATGCGGAACGCCCACTGGAACACTGTCGTGTTTTTCGACGCCTTTACACGCACGAAAACAATACACCTTCGAACCACACAGGATACACTAAAGAGCCACGGCTTTATCTATTTAGAAAAAGTGTTTCACGATTTCGAGTACTTCGTACTCAATTATGGGAGAGCAGTGCACCGTCCCTTGCGAAAACCAAGGCATTACGCCCAGCGAGTACTGCTTCGCCTTACTCGTTTCTCTTTTTAAACACGACAATGTTCGCCCGAAAACACAGGGACAAATAACGGCAACACCAGCACGAGCGCAGCACAAGTGCTTGTCCTTAGATTGTTCTTCTTCATCTCTACGTGTACGCGCAAATATTGTCAAAATGAATTTGTCTTAACTAGGAAGACTCGAACTATTCTCCCCTTCACGGCCCTACAACCGTCCCTCCACTTTCAAATATATTCTACCTCTAAAAACCCTAAAGGATCGGGCGAAGTGAGCCTCCGCACGATATGTAGATGCAAAATTTAGACCAAGAAAAACATTGCGTCCACATCGAGTGCAACGGTATTACAAATAGAAAAAAATCAGAAGGCACGCTATAGGTGTGTCTTGATCCACGCCGTGCACCAAGCGCGTCTTCTCGTCGTTAACGCTCGTTTTCTTTCGCATTCGGGGCGATACAACCTGCAAAGAGACGTCGCAATGCAGGTGGTGGTGAGACACATACGTACAGTGAATATAGATACCATGGTCTCTCAATACTTTTTCAATACAAAAGAAGTAGTGAAGGACCATGGAGATAACGACACAGTGACAGCGCGATATGCACGTGGTAAACAGAACACTTTGGAAAAAAAAACATCGAACGTGCGCAAATGCGGTGCATACGTTCCAGCGCTGCGAATCGCCATTTCTCCGTAGAACTCGCGGCCATTTGCACGTGAAGTATCAGCACAGTTTCTCACTTTTTCCTGTGGCCACAATGAACACTACGACATTTAGTTATATAAGTGAAACCTACAGCAGCGTCAGATAGATGTCGAACCGTATACAGTGCGTACTTGCCGGCCTAATTTGCTTTTGCTATATTTTTTCAGAATGCATAGTGTACTTTGCTCGAGTAAGTTCAATGAAATAAAATGGAGCAGATGTACACAGCAGAATACGGGAGAGCTGGTTGTCAAGCTCAAGTACCGTGGTGCAGCTATACTGCTGTTGAAGAAGGGTATGCTCACGGCTGTCCGCTCGCAGGCGTGTAAGTAACCTGGTCCAAAAATAAAGCCATTACCTCATTTACAGTGCTACTTAAGGCTCTTATGGAGCCACGAATGAAAAAGAGATCTCAGCCAACATAAACGGGAACGGGATGAGTCAACGACATATGTTAAAGAAGCATGCTAACAACTACATAAATGAGCGTGAAGTGAAAGATTTTGGAGGTTTTCTGGCTAGTCATTGCATAACCTGTCAGTATTGCTCACCCAATCGTAAAAGAAAACATGCACCTTCGTTCTTACAAAGAACAAAACGCACATCACACGAGAACTCGTAGAAGACGCACTGCCCATCTCGGGGGGATGGGTGCGCAAGCGTGCCATTCATACAACTTTCAAATGAAAATATGGTGTATTTGTGCATGTGCAGTCGGCGACCAACATGTCCGACAGCATATATTTATATACGGGCAACTTTCCCAATAAAACCTGTTGCGAGTTAAGCGATCATCCTTACGAGGATGTCCTTTTTTTCATCTATGTGTAATTGCGCTGCAGTAGCTCGTGATGGGATGTCCAGACTATTGTAGTTTACTCATCGTCACCCTCTTCAGCACGCAAGACAAGAGAACGGAAGGCGCACAAGGACAGCACCGTATGCACGTTTGACTATGTCGCCTCTGATCACCGCAGTCTCGAGACATTATAGAGTGCGTCAGCAGGATTCAGAACGCGACTATGCGGTTTCCCCTCTATTCACTCAGATCCCCGCGTATTAACGCCATTAATAAAGCTTTTCTTCTTCCCGCCTGCCGCATTCCTCGATCTTTTTCACATTTACCGCGACCGTAGAAAGCGAGCTCTGAAGCGAAAAACGAAGCTTTCGGCTATGCATACCGAAGCCGCACGCTTTTTTGCCCAATCTACGTATTCGCCACCATATTTTTCAGACCTTTCTATTATCAACCTTCTGTTGTTTTTTTCTTTGTTACGCCGCTTTTCTCTTGTTCGAGCGTGCCCCGGTACGGATGCGTTCAAGCAGATAAAAGAACTATAGCGCGAACCTCACACCCACACACCACCTCGTCCATATATATATATATATATATATATATATATATATATATATATATATATATATATATATATATATATATATATATATATATATCGAGGTAAATTTTCACAAGTTTCCCCAAAAGCCAGACCGCGGTCTATATCTTCTTCTGTTCGTAGCCCCGCCGCCCAACAAAGCTTTTATCCTCTCGACTTGTTCAGCCAAGTAAAAATATCCACACCGGGGAGCACCAAACCATAGAACTACAAGCGGGCAATAGACAGCGGGAGCAAGAGCCATCGCATTCAGCCGGGCGCCCGGAAGAGAGGACCCCGTAAAAGCGGCCACACGCGACACACGCGGCGCCAACGCGCCTCAAAGTCCTCGAGCGCCCAGATGACGTCAACGATAAAGCACGCCATCAGCGACCAGGAGGCGCCTATAGAGTTGGGGGCAGAAAACCGAACAAAAAAAAAAAAGATGCAGCGGCAATGACGCGAGCTCAGGAGTATGCCTGACTGACAGCTTTGCGAACGGATCATTGTAGAAAGAAAGAAAAAAAGAATCGCAAAGCGGTGTATACGGTAATACGCGCGAACGATTAAAAGTGAAGCACACACACACGGGAGAGCCCACCACTGTAGACAAGTTCGCGCCCACCGCAAATGGAAGAAACCGAGAATTGAAACGCGCCCCCCCCCCCCCCCACCAGAAGTAAAACGGCGCGCCAGCAGGTCTCCCTCCCCCGAATACACCGCGCGCGTTATCTCGAAACCGCTCGCGTCCCGTCCCATTGTCGGGAGCCAATGCGACAGCAGTGGCGGCCAGACAAGCGCGATGACACCAAGGTGCCACCGGCCGCTTTTGAAAAAGTAATTCGGCGTCGCACCCCCTCCCTCCTCTCCCGGTCTATCTCTTCTCTCGTCCGGCGACGCGGGGAGCGCCCAGCCGTTATGGCACATGTGCGCGCTGTCACCGCGACGTAACGTGCGCTTTCTGTACACAGAGGGCGTGAGATGGCGGTACCGTCTGCGCGGGCTGCTGCTGCGATGCTCTATTATCCGCGTGACACCAACGCGGAAGAAAAAAAAAAAGAACAGCACCTACAGCACGCGTGGAGAGCTGTTCCGCAGACACAATGAATCGAGATCGTCGTCGCCCCTGCTTTGGGCGACGTCAAACGATGCCCCGAAAAAGAGCGAAGGAGGAATACGAGAGAAAGAAAACGAAGAAAAAGCAGAAGAAAGAAAAACTGTTCGAGAAATCTCGTGAGAAGCGAAATAGGTGAACAAACTTAGGTGGCGCAACGAAACCCGCTCAGTGCGCCCAAGTGGACGGAGTTCTCGTAACTGGGAATGAGCCCTCTTGTATGCCGAACGTTTCGCCCGACGTAGACTACGCACTCTGCACGATTCATCTGAATGCCAGTAGAAATGAGAAGCAGGTATCCCTTAGTGAACCTGTCAAACTCACGCCATAAGAGGAGAGGAGAAAGTTTAAGCGGAAAGACAGGGAGGTTAGCCAGTTCTTAGACCGGCTGGCTACCCTGTGCTGGGGTAGCCAGCCGCCATAACTCTCCGTATACCGCAAGCACCCGCCTGGTGCTGTCATTATGTGAGCTGTAAAAAATGTTGTCATTCGCTTCAACGCCACGCATTACACCGCTGTACGATATTAACCGTGCTTTCCTCGATTGTTATTGATTTAGAGACGTAAACAAGTCTCAACACGCACCCACTTCCCAAAGAATAAATAGGGAGTTTTAGAATAAAGTTTGCAGGCGCTGCGGGCGTTGCGGGCATAGCGGGCACTATATGACTTTTAGAATAACGTTTGACCCTCCTGGGGAACGTTCTAGGAACTTTGGCTGCCCCGCAAACTCAAATGCACGAAAAATAAACATAGCCTCGAAACCAACGATTGCGGGCAGCATGCGGGCCGCACACGCCACCCGCTCTTTCGGATTTTCTGCGGGCGGGCCGCGAACGGCCACTCGCGTTACGAAGCATGCGCAGTGACAGCGACTGCAAAGACTCGCGGTGCGCTATTCTAAAACTCCCTAATGCCTGGAAATTCTTTTTTGGAAGCTACGAGGACCACATAGACACGTGTCAGGGAACAGAGCGATTAATTGGGGCTATAGAGGTGCAGAACTATACTGGAAGAAGTTGCGCACATTTTCGCGAACTCCTTCGCGGAGTTTTTACACTTTGCATGTGTATATATACACGCACATACAACTGCAAGCACGAACATACATAAAAGCTGACTAAATCTCGTTTCCCCCCACCTTCCTTCTAAAAAAAAATGCTGGCTACGCCACTTTTTTTAAGGTCCGAGTATTGCAAATTGTGATACTCGTACTTTCTACCACAAGTACGACTTCATTTTTTCCATTCCTTCGCAACTTTTCCAGAAAGTTCCGTTAATCAACGATCTCACGGACATGTGCGATTTCTAGATTCGGTGTCCCCACAGCTTCTTGGGGGTTTCGAAGGTGCAACCAAGTTTCGCTAAATGATGACATGGTGTTTACACAAGGCACTGGCACGAATTCTCTCTTGCGCTCACCATAACGCACTGCGTACGCTTCACCGCATCACGCCTTTGTACTACGGTGAAGCTTTACAGTAAGAGACGGGAAAGTGCGTTGCCGAAGGTAAAAAGAAAGAATGGACGACAATAGAAAAGAGAGAGGGGGGTCCGAGAAAGACAGCGAAAAGGACGAAATAAAGTTTGCCCTTTTCCCCCCTTTTTTTCCTGCTTTTCCCGAAGCCCGGAGCCCACAAAAAGTTGTTCACGCGCACCGCATTCAATAATAAAGACAGCACCACCGCGGACTGCGCCCCGCGGGGAGGAACGAACATGACTACTGGCGCGTGAAACGCGACCAGCCAGACCAAAAGCAGTCGCAGGGGTCCTTACAGCCCACCGAGCTTTTCCTTCGCTTCTTTAATTCGTTTCCAATCTCGACTATGCAAACTTTGTTTGCACTCAACGCGCACACTTCGAGCACTGCTTCTGCTGCCGTTGCCCTTTTTTTGCCGTTAGGCGCGTGCGTCCGTACGTACATGCAGCACGCCCCTTCAGTCATTCGCCGCCTTCAGTCAATTTGCGCGCGCCTCAGATTTTGTTTTCTTTTTGTTTTCTTGTTTTCGCGCGTGCTAGTCTGAGCTTCGCAGCGCCCGTGCCCCAGGGCGAGTTCGATTCACAAGACCGGAAGTAACGACGCGTCCCACCGGCGGGTTTTGTGTCCGCCTCAATGCGAAACTGCCACAAAGCACACATCGGTGCTGACGACTCTTTACCTTCTTATAGCCTAAACATTATTGCCTGAAAAAGAAGCATTCGATTTGGCGTTAGAAAATACTTGTCCTCGAGAGTTAATATCATGTCCCTTTACTATACCACAGGTGAGATTCATATACACGGCTAACAAGAGAATAAAAAAAAACAAGACGGAGTCTAATAACTGTACGCGTTTTACGTCCCAGAACTACGATATGATTAGGATACCGCAGTGAAAGGCTCCGCCAAATTTAGATCATCCGGTGTGTTTTAACGTGCCCCTAAATCTAGGTACACGGGTCTCAGGAACCTTCGTTCACATCGAAAACGCAGCAGTAACGCACAGTATTCGATCCCGCGACCTTTGGTCCGCAGTCGAGTGCACCGTAACCGCTAGACCACCATGGCGGGTAATCTGAGGTAGAAAGCAGGGAGAAAAATAGAAAGAAGCAAGGAAATGCGGGAAGGTATACAACTGACGCACTTGCGGTTGGCTATACCTTGCTTTGCGGAATGGGCAAAGGTAACTGAAAGAGAAGAAGGAAATAAGCCATAAGTGCAATGACGCGTTTGTGCCTGCTGCGCTGTACGATCGTCGTCAAAGGCTCATAGGGACAAAATTAGGAAAACTTAAGAGGGCGATTAGCCTATTAAAGTAGACAACCTTCGTGTTGGTATCTTTTCGCACTCCTGAACAAACTAAGGCTCGGCAAGCTAGTTAGTGGCAGACCTCACAGAAACCTGTGAAACAGCCAATATTGCAATGACAGAAGGTCAAACTTGAGCACTTTAATGGAAGCAGCACGTGCAAAAGCGTCGTTTCGCTGAGACAAAGGTGGCGACACGCTGACGCGTTTTGCCAAACAACCTCAAGCTACGTCGAAATTAGGATTTACTTTATAACATATATATGTCACAGACACGCTTGCCAGTTCCATTCTCCTCAAACCATCAACGCGCGTCCGAGTGCATTGCAGCTCAAGTCAGACGCAGCCAGAATGCCGCCAACGATAACAACTGCTGGTCGGCGGGCGGGGTCAGCAGACTTGCGTGCAAGACGTTACATTATTTTACGACTGCGAGCAATTAAAGAATTAATCAACCACTTTCCTAAGTAATTATCGAATGACTTCGCTATGGGAGTCCGAGTTTATAGTCTCACGAATCGATCACCGCCAAAATTTCTCGAGTGCCTGAAGAACGGGCTGAGTTACAGGCTTTCGCCGCACGCTCTAAGAGCTTTCTCCCTCCCCTAGCCCCGAAGAGCGAGCTGGAGGCTTAGCAGGAAGGGATGGCACGACGGGAAGGAGTTACCCCTTCCGCACGCGTGATAAAACGCGACAGCTCTCGCCCGTTGCGATTCCTGTGCTAGGGTGGCTAGAATTGGGAGGTGCGAAAACCGGCCGCTCCAAAGTTGCTCCCACTCGCGAACCTTGCAGCGGTGGCGCTGTAGTCTGAGGCGCTGCCAGCTTTCTTCGTTGAAATGAACCCGCGATGGTCGTTTCGAGTTTTTCGCCAGTACAAGAGTTTTGTCAACGTAAATATCAAACAGCAATTTCACCTAATATGAATACACGCATCTTTCGCTGAATGAACATTTCATTAGAGCGAAGTTTTTGACGGAGCGTCATTCCGACAGCACCACTCTCGATATGCTTAGTGAAACCAAAACGGTTTTATTTTCTATAACATTAAACTACGTCTTAACGGAGTAAAAAAAAAAAAGCTTGCTCTAGCGGAGCGGGGTATCTCCGACGACGTTAGTTTGCCAACATTACGTTGTGCTAACCCGCGATAGATTGTGACGTTTGCTGCTAAATCTGCTTCGACAGTGCGACTTACCGAGTGCAGTTACGCATTGCTATTTTCTCAATGCTGGAATTGTATTACACTAGAGGCAGTATTCTGAAACATGTATAGAAACTGAGACAACACTTAGTTTTATAGCTACAACAAAATTTATTACAGTAAGTCACCAACGGACATTTTTTTTACCTGCCACAGAGCTTCAATCACTTGACTTTTTTCTAGCTTTTTGCTTGGTTCAGACCCTTAGAAAATAATTCTCGTCACGCAAAATCATCTGACCACTACTTTGTTCAACTATTTCCAATGTTCAACGCAGCCAATTTCTCGAAATCTTAAGTCTTTTAAGGGCAAACACAACCAAGTCGTCGCACCCCGTGGAACACAAACAATGCTGAAAAGCACTTGCCGCGAGGGACCAGCAGCCTCCCCCGGCATGCACTGCACCTGCAGCCGTCTCCGCCGTGCTAGTAGCCACGCTAGCAGCAGTGCCTCCGATCGCCGCGCTAAATCACGACCTAGCGGAGCTCTCGCGCATCACGGCGCCGCTCGGCAAGGGAAACACGGCTCGCTTTTCACACCTCCCATTCTAGCCACCCTACCTGTGCGAGAGCCTGGCTCACTGTGTAATGTAAGTAGACTACGGAGCACGACGCCCGCACTAGGTGGCACCCCGTACGTGGCAAGATGCGCACTCACTGTGTAATGTAAGTAGACTACGGAGCCCAACGCCCTCACTAGGTGGCACCCCGTGCGTGGCAAGGTGCGCACTCACTGTGCAATGTAAGTAGACTACGGAGCACGATGCCCGCACTAGGTGGCACCATAGAGTTTCTCAAAATTAACTAGAGGGCACTCTGGCACTGCGATCGTTCAGCGATCATGAGAATGATGGGTAGTACACACATTTGCCTAGTCTTCGTACTTGCGGGCGGCGAATCGTACTAGCGGCTTCGCTTATTGCTGCGTTTCGATTTTGTTTTGAAAGATTCCACCCTTTTGAAATTCGCGACCCGATTTGGAAAGGTAATTCAAAAAAATTATGTGGTGAAGCGCAATTGCTGAACATTTGCAGATTTGTGTTTTGTGAGAAAACAAATTCAAGCCACACGAACACACACGGAGCCAAAAGCGGGCCAGAAGTACGAAGTTTAGACAAATATGTGTACTACCCCTCATTCCCGTGCTCACTGAAGCGCCGTGCGTTGCAGCTCCCATAGACACTAGCGCCAGAGTTCCCTCTAGCGTATAATAAAAAACTCTATGGATGGCACCCATGCAGTGCGTGGCAAGATGCGCACTCACTGTGTAATGTAAGTAGACTACGGAGCACGACGCCCGCACTAGGTGGCACCCCGTGCATGGCAAGATGCGCACTCGACCCAAACGCCACTCTTGACTTACGCCGGCTATCGGCCAATAGAATGCCATCCACTGTTGTCAACGTCACACAGGAGGCGCCGGCCGCTCAGAAGAGAGCGCGATATCCGCTGTATGCACCGAGGACGACTGAAAAAAAGGAATGACAACCTCGCGTTCTACTTCGAAACACTTTGCCGCGCATTACTACATGACGCAGCTCAGATGTTCATAGCAGCGTCTGCTCTCCGCACGATGTGTTTCCGAGACAAGCACGGCGTATACGGTGCGTGACCCATATAACTAAGACGGTGCCGTTAGCGGTAAAGGTTCGTATCTAGCCCATACTTGCTCAGCAAGTGCGTGTATCACAATTTAACTTGGAGTCGAACACAAGCATCGGTAACTAATATTGCGGCAGAATCGGGAGTCTAAAGCGGTCCAAGTAAGAGCCGCACGCCGGTCGCCCTTCGTTCGCTCCGGTCGTTAGCCTACTTTCTTCGAATACTGCATCACTCAAACTTTGTTCGAGCTGAAACTTCTCATTCGAACTGTGTTTGAACACTGCTTTCGCTGACAAAGCTAAGTGAGCAACGGTTACTACAACGGCTGCATGCTACTGCTGTGCACAAAGAGCAATTCCGCAAATGGGTTTTTCTTTAACGCAGCAAAAAGCAAACATCTAATGAGTGCCGTCGTGAAAACTACAAGATTCGTTGAACAGATCGGTAACGCTCGGAGGGCTGACACAAAAGCCTCTTACACTCAGGGGTACAAACAAACGCACACAAAAAAAAGAAAAAAAAACGCGACCAGAGTGCCAACAGGCGAAGGACAAGGCGGAGGAGGGCGCCAAAAGTCAGAGGGCGCCGATTTGTTCTTCGAACACCTTCGACCGAAAGAAAGGCTAACGCCATTGGTCGGGCGCGAACCACGTGACTAACAAGAATAATAAACAAGAGGGATCCGAAGAAAACGGGTGGGGAAAGAGAAGCACGAAAGAAAAGGCGACACAGCTCGAAACTGTCGATCATGCCTTGCCAAACACCCTTAAAAGTCACCGATCCGCAGGTAATTCCCACTCATCAAGCAGTCAAACGTGTGATCGGTCCTCTAAGGAGAGAGTCCCCCCCCCCCCCCCCCGGCGTTGTCGCCGATAAAAGAGTGACGAAAGTCATTCCGCGCACACATTACCGTGAAAGAAGGAACGAAAATGGGGAGGGAAAAAAAAGGCGGCAAAGAGCGAAAATAGCGAGTGAAGAAGAAGAAATCGCGCCGGCGAACAAGATGTGGCGACCCGAAGTGCGCCGAGCGTAGCGAAGGAGCAGGCAAGCGAGGAGTCGCCGAGCGAATCGGTGGAGGTCGGGGAAGCGAAAGCAAACTCTCGCTGTCGCCAGCGGCGGACCGCCGGAGCGAATGCGAAACTCAATTTTGCGCGAAAACGCCCTGGGACGACAACGGAAGCAGAAGAAGAGCAAGCCGATAAGCAGCAATCATCGTGGCGGATGAAGAGAAGCAAGAGAAGAATCCCATCCTCCCAGGCGGGGGGCACTTCGTAAGGCCGATACGCACAAACACCAGCGTACACGAAGAGCACGCAGAAGAAAGACACCCAAGGAGTGCGGCATTAAGCAAACACCCGGAACGAGACAGGGTTCTAGTAACAGGGAACAATGAAAAGAACAGAGCAGGGAAAAGAAAAAGAAAGAGGAAGAAAAGGGAGTAATAAAAGTCCGCGCGCGCTGATTATTCCTTCCCTGACGAGTCGACGTCGTCGAGTGCTCCGAAGAGCGACAAAAGCCCGAAGGGCACCGCTGTATTTCTCTGGGCGACGAGTATAGGACGGTATGTACGGGCGAAGTAAGAGGATGGGGAGGGTGAAAGCGTTTACGGCGCCGCTTAGTACACACTAATATAAAGCCGACCGCATGTACTATACAACAAACACCAACACGACATCGGAGCGTCGCCCTCTTTGGCGCTATACCACAAAAGAAGAGAGAAAGCGCCGATGCAGGGAGTAAGGGAAGATGCAGTCGTGATTATTTTATTTCCGCCTCCTTGCGTCCCTTCGTTCTTTTAATCTTCCCGCTTTTCGCTTTTCGGCAAGACGTCGAAGAAGGGCAAACGGGGCCACGCGCCAGGCTGTGTCAATGTAGAAGGGGCGTCGTATACCGCTCATTACCGATCGGCCGCCAATACACAAACACCTGCGCAATGCACCCAAGCAGCGCGTCCCGGGGTGTAGCGCGAGCGAGCAATCGGGCGAACGGGATGGCAGGTCGGCCCGCCGAAGGGAACCGCGCGAGGAAATCGGATGATCGCACGCTCGGTTGACCAAACGCTTCTGACGATGCGCCTCGGATCTCGCGAAGCTCATCCCCCCACTCTTTTTACCCTCGACCACCGCCACCACATCGGACAAACGCGGATTGCCGCGCCGTTTTTTGTCGCTACACGGCGCGGGGGCCGCGGAAGAGGTTGCTTAATGTTGCGTTTACAGCCGCATTACTTCTCCTTCCCCATCTTCGCATACCCTGCGGGACCAGTTATCTCCTTATCGCTTCCTTAACAAGGGGTTCCTTGTCACCACGCCGCGCCGCGTTTACGATTCCTTCCTTCTGTGTGCGCGTGTCACGTTACTACTGGCCGGCCGGCCAATTTGGTATGTTTGCCCCCGCAGCAAATGGGCAGACGACGGCAAACAAGAGTGTCGCTTCCTGGTACCCCCAAAAGGCGGCGGCGCGTGCCCGGAAGACTCGCTTTCTCCCGTGTCGGCTACCCAAGATCTCCTTCCCCTGTCACACTCGCGAGTGACCGCAATGACCGCAAGTGCGTTCTGAAGCGTAAATATTTGCGAAAGCCTCGAAAAGATAAGGTAAATCGTTAGTCCGCTGTCGGATCATCGAAAACTAATCTTCCCGAGTAAACGCGCTATAGTTCGCAGATTTTGTGACTCGCGCGTCGGTTGACATTGACAGGCGCGCTGTGCTTCGCTTTTCATCCTTATTCACTTCACTCATTCTCTCAATCATTATTAAAAATAATACTATCTTAATAGACAACTATGGTCAAACAATCACCATATGAATTTCACGACATATATAGCGTACAGGGTACGGGCTAGACAAATTTAAAGAACAATATACGCTGAATATAAACGACAATTGCGCAATAGCGATCCAATGACCAATTAAATAAACGTTCAGCCGCAGAACACAAACGAGAGATTCAATATGGACACAGGACGCAGGGCCATACTGAGCCATTCACGGTTGTACCCCACGTGACCTTGCCGGGACATACTTGTTTTCTAGACAACCAGAGTGATTATAAATGTCACACTTCGTAGTGCCTGCCACCCGTACCTACCACCCCACCGCTGACGGCTGTCAGCTGAGCACCTGCTACGGCGACTCGATTTCAAGCGGGCACTTACGGGAACAGGCCGTACGTTAATGCTACAGTGTAATTCCACACCTTGCAGCATTTACTGAAATCTGTCCAAATATAACGTCAAAACAGATAGCGTAAGCCGAATCATACCAAGCACATAATTAAAGTAAGTAATGTCAAACGCATGATGGTGTGCTCAATATGCAGCTTTTTCGAAGCCTCGTTTGATTTAAAGTTGTTGCTCTACCAAACGTTCACGCGTTCCAAATTTGATGGTGGTCACAAAATACTCAGCCAATGTGCTCGCTGCATATCGCAATAACATCTGTGAAGTTCCATATATGAAAGAATTCTGTTTTCTTCTCATCGGACATCACACACACACATCGACAGACTAATGATAGTTCTTAACTGCACTTGCACTTTCAAAATGAAACTGTGCAGCTGCAAATAAGTACTGCACTAAAACGAAATGCCGATCATACAATATCTGCTCTTTCCCCGTTATGCGCGTCAGGAGACGAGTACCACTAGCCACAGCGAAATCGGCAACGTCGTCGTCGCGACGGATTCCACCCCGCGCGGCATTTACGAGGTGGTAAATTATTAGCTCGCTCCACCAGTAAAGGCAACTTGCATGCACTTCATCTACGCTCTCATGCTTATTCCAATAACGCAAGACTGACTTGGCACTTTGAAAAACAAGCTGAACGCATACACACTCGCAGAAAGCTGCGACCATGGAAGACTCAACTCACCGGTGAACGAGATCAGAAAATGGCTCCGGCGGACGTTCAGGCCAGCGTGACGCGCTGTCCGGCTGCCATCCGAAGCTCGGCGAGTGATGAGCCCGACCGGAAGAGAGAGTATCTAAGGAGAGTCAACGGAACGAAAGAAGGGAAGAAAACGCGAGCACGCAGTTATTTTAGTCACCACTTCTCCGTCTTCCGTTTTGCACCGCCAAGCGTTCAAGAGGAAGTACAATAACGCAGCACACGTTATTTCGACAGAACGATATATCATTGCCATACATTTCCGCAACAGTTCTAAAGCTGCTACAACAGAAGCACGGCCACAGTGTCTTATTAGCATAAACACAACGAATGCATAAATTTCACATGGCGTTTCACAAAGTTATTCGATCAGTTGCGTGAAAGGCCAGCTTTTCATCGGCAAGTGCCTGTACAGACACACTGGCACAAATAACGCTACACTGGAAAGGCTGTCACTAAACAAGCTAACAGGTGACCAAGAAACAAATATTGCATCAATACCGACGAACTACGCTTTACCCGCGAATAATTTCCACTATTACAAACTTGAAATCTCGAGCCGTTGGGATTGTCATGCGCGCTCACTGTTTACTGCAAACAACGCGTCTCACATGGCGTCGAACTTGCTCCTCTCGACGGCTGAGATGGAGGCGGACGTGTTGGCGAGCGCCTGCTCCAGGTGCCGCTGGTGGATGCTCAGCGCCAGGGCAGTGCTGTCCCTCCGAGATCGGCGGTGCTGCTGCCGTCTCGGGCCCTGGCCCAGCAAATTCTCGGAGAGAGCGCTTACCTGCGAGATCAACGCTGCATATCAACTCGTGGCATGCGGGATGAACAGTAGTCCGGATTCGGACTATGCGCACCCGAGCAGTCCTAACAGCGCAAGCCCAGAAAATAAAATACCACGAAAGTTCAGGCAACTGCATGATACAATGCCGCAGCGGGGTGGGTATCAAACTATGCATCAGATCAAAGCCGAAGTTGACACGGACGTACAGCATTACACACGCTAGTCAAAGAGCTACTTCGCATCTAAAATCCTCGGAACAAGGGATGCTGCTGGAGCCTATGCTTCAATAAGCGGACTTGTCTTCTTCCAAGGCTGCCACTCAGAGTTGCAGCCTTGGAAGAAGACAAGTTCACTTCTTGAAACGCTGGCTCCAGTAGCATCCACTGTCCCGAAGGTTTTAGATGCGAAGTAGCTCTTTGACTACCCTGTGTAATGCTGTCCGTCCATGTCTCCATGCCAACGCGCCGCACCACGCTTCTCTCGCCGCAGGTGTTGGGGCGGTGCCAAGTAGGTCACACCTTCCCCCGCAGTGCGCGGCGAAGTCACTCTCTACCTCGCCAACCAAGCACTCGCCGCGAGTCACGTCTTTCTCACTTCACCCTCTCCACCACTCGCAACGTTCTAGCGCACACCGAGTGAACACTTTTCAGCTCGTTTATCAGCGATGAAGAGGACGCCGGAAAACGAAGCTCTTCCGCCCGCCGAAACATGCGCAAAAGCAATTCGACCAAACCCGGCCATCGCCGGCGTTGTAAGGGTAAGCAGAGCCGATCACGTTCTCGCGTGGCGACGAGGCGCGAGCCAGGGAAGCCAAACGCAAGCGCCGGCAGCAGAAGACCAACGACACCGACGAGGCGCGCCGCACGAGTCAGAAACGCCGATCGCGTTTGTTCGCCACGCTGCTGCTTCACATACCATCAGGGTTCTCTTTGGGAAGATGCCGTTAGTTTTTTTTTTTCACATCTCTGGTGTATTACAAAGGAGGAGGGGGAAGAACAGGGAGAGAGAGAGAGAGAGAGAGAGCCACGGAGGCTGTGCCACATACAGAGAGACAACCTCGTCCGGCTTGCTTTGCGAAATTCTCAACATCCTCCCCGCTCTATTTTCCTTTTTCTGCACTTTGTTTATTTCTTTGCAGAGATGCGTTACAACAACTTGACTGCCAGGGATAAGAAATACGCAGAAACTGCAGCGCAGTTCCTGCAACGATTTGTAATCACTTAGAGGTACCACCTTCCCTTGAACTTCTGATCACTATGACCAGCCTCCTTAATCCCCCCACCCCCCCCCAGCCCTTTCCAACAAAACAAAGAATCGTTATGTACCGTATAGTTGCCGCTGAAGGCGCGCAAGGGTTAGTGGCTGCATCACGGTGTGTAACGCATCATGGAAGTTACGCGAGATTTTCGAACAATATGTTTGACGTAGGGAGCCCCAGATTTTCGGACATGGTGGCAAAAGATAAAACAAAACGAACACTGCTTGGTTAAAATGCGCCGGACGCTAACTTAACAAGAGCGAAAGACGAGGCGCAGTGGCGTTGCGACAGCTACATCAGCCGTCAATCAGCAGTAGCGGCGAACACCTGTCCGATACGAGACCACTATTCCTGGCAGAACGCTGCTGCAGCGGGGCCGGTGGCGCCCTCTGATGGCGATCCCGTTAACCAGCGGCCAATGCCAAGCAGACCTCGTTTGACTACTCCTGGGGCATTAAACGAAACCCGCCAAAGATTCATCACGGTCGCTCATTCAATATTTAACTTTTGTTGGTATTCGTTAAACGAACAAGATCGCGGTGCGTGCCTCTAATGTATGAAATACACATCAAACACACGCTTTAATGTCAATATTTAACAAGTTTTCGGCTGGGCAAGCTAGCTTACGTATAGTCAGTTTTGAATGTACAGAAACCACGAGGCTCAAGAAAGAGCTGCATATTCCGGCTGCTTGCCAGCAAGCCTCGAAGATTGATATTCGCCCTGTTGTAAACCGTGCTAACAAACAGCGTGTAGAATGTAGTTCGATCAAAAAAAAAAGTCACGACTAACTGGGAAAGTCAAATTTTCCTGAAACATAGTGATGTTTTGACGTAGACGGCACATTATGATGAATCAGCGAAAGCTATACACGAGACAGACGAAAGAAGTGACAGCATAAAGTGTTTTCACCAGTCCGGTCACATGTGCGGCAGCGGCAGTTCACGCTGCTTAGCCGTAATGAACACGGAGCTCACGCCATGCTGTCTGATTATCGATCTTCCATAACTCCAGTCCGATTGCACCTTCCTTGCGTACGTACGCATGGAAGGTCACGTACTTCGTCTACAAAGCGATGCGTCGGCGCGAAAACGTAGAATAGTCTTGAACAAGAAAAGTGAATTTAAATATTTATTCACATCCGAATTGCATCCATCCTGCGAACTATATAATTATTGCGGTGATAGGTCGAACTAGGCAGCGAGCCGTCGACCCTATACGGTGCAGAATTTGTCATGTCTTATTCGCAGTGTTCAGTTACATGTGTGTGCGTAAATGCACGCATACTAAACACGCGAAGCTCCCGTTCGAATATGTCATCCCGTGTTCTTGCTTAGCACTACTGGCTCTACAAATATAAAACAAATAAAAAGGAAACGGCACGCGAGGCGAGGCTTTCATGGTAAACGTACGAGCTGTAAGTGCGACAAAGAGAGATGAACGGTACTTCGAGCAAGAGCCCTTGCTTCACTTAATGTCCACGTAAGATTTCACTGTGTGCGCGGAGTGTACGCGGTCGACGCTCCTTCAACGAATTCGGAAGTGCACTTTTATTTCGCCCATCGTCACGAGAACGCGTAGGCGAAGGAGTGCATCATATACGGACCTCCTGCTGCAGCTGGCGAGCCTTGTCGGGCACGGGCTCCGTGGGGCCCTGGCTGACCGAAGGTGCGTAGAAGAACTCGGACTCTCCCAGGAGCGGTGAATCGTCCGACGACCACGAACAGTCGAAGCGCCGGCCCGGGCTGTCTCCGTGGAGCTCTGCGGAACGTCACACACAAGGGGAGAGAAACGAAGCTTCTCTTAGGGGCACCCAGAGAGAATGGTGGCAGTGTAGTGCGCACGATACCGCCGGAGATGCGCGGTTTAAAACCGACTTTCATATATATATATATATATATATATATATATATATATATATATATATATATATATATATATATATATATATATATATATAAATGAGATATAACAGACAGTAATGCCAAGGAATGTACAGGGGAAGTTATTAAAACCAATGGAATGTAAATAAGAAGAAAGAAAAGTGGATGAAAAAATTACCAACTGTGAATTTTTTCATCCACTTTTCTTTCTTCTTATTTACATTCCATTGGTTTTAATAACTTCCCCTGTACATTCCTTGGCATTACTGTCTGTTATATCTCATTAATATTGTGTTAAAACACGGAAAAACGAGCCCTTAGGTATACACTTTTTTCCCTTATATATATATATATATATATATATATATATATATATATATATATATATATATATATATATATATATATATATATGTGTGTGTGTGTGTGTGTGTGTGTGTGTGTGTGTGTGTGTGTGCGTGTGCGTGCACGTGCACGTGCACGCGCGGTAGTCTGGTATCTACGGAACAGCGCGTTTTTCTTGTTCCTGCCCATTACAAACTGCGTAGGAATGAAATACTGGTTCATTCCCATCAAGAGCAATCAATCAATCACGTTTTTTTTATTTTTCACAATAAACCTTACAAGAGAAGGATATAAAAAAGGCGATCCTGTTGTATAAACAGTTTTTTTCGTCGTATTGATTCATTTCTTAAGGCGAACGCCTTAGATGCTTCATCGAAAGTGAAAATTGATCGTCTTTGGCGTCAGCGTCCCGCGGCATCGGGGACGAGTGATGCCAAAAATCCTCATCACGTGACGGCATTACCATATGACGTCCCAGAACACCATATGAGAAAAAAAAAGAAAAGGCAAGGAGGTCGACGAAATGCCAAGATCCGGTATGACACCCGGCACTAGGTTTGGGGAATCGGGGGTTGAAATAAAGAGGTAGGTCAAAGATGGTCCGATCTTATGAGACAATGCAAAAGCAGGAAAGGCGTCTCCGATCTTGGAGGCAGCGCATAACCACGTTAGAGACAGAAAGCTTTCGAATAGTGGCAAAGCAACGCCAATAAATGCACAGGGATGACAAAGATGATTTTTGCCTTTGAGTTGTCGTAAGCGAACGCATAAAAAACACTCAGTTTTTTTTTTTTTTACTAAAAGCATAATACGCCCACGTCGCTAGTTCCGGTACATGTTCGCTCGACCTCACGACTCTGCAGAGCAGCAACTCGATGTACTGAGGAAAATTTCAGCAGGAGCAGTGAAATGCGCCCAACATTTCCCTGTGTCGCTAAATGTTTACATACGCAGAAAACAAAGACCCACCATCCTCGGGGAAGACCTCGTGGACGACTTCCAGCTGCGCCGTGTACAGCAGCGCCTGCAGGTCGGCGCCGGAGAAGTACTCGGTGCGCGCCGCCACGGACTCCAGGTCCACGTCGTCGGCCAGGAGAAGCTTGCGGCTAAGCGCCGACAGGATGCTGGCACGCTCAGCCTAGCGGTGTTCAGAAAGCGGAGAAAGGATTCGTAAAACAAAGCTCGTTTCTTTGCGATTGCAAGTCATCTGAACCTTCTCGTAGATGAATAGAGATGTGGGCGAGTTGCTTTGTGTTAACGGTTACATGGAGCAGCGTGAAGCGGAGATGAAGGTAAAGGAGAGCTTAGAAAACGAAAGAATGTCGAACACGAGCCC
Source organism: Rhipicephalus annulatus (assembly GCA_013436015.1). Taxonomy (NCBI): domain Eukaryota; kingdom Metazoa; phylum Arthropoda; class Arachnida; order Ixodida; family Ixodidae; genus Rhipicephalus; species Rhipicephalus annulatus. Next base: position 371,258 of record WOVY01010111.1, on the reverse strand, counting down.
TGTAAAGAAGATTTGAACAAAACGTAACAGCCCTGAGAAGAAGAAATGATCTGAATAAAAATAGCGATGTGAAGAAGAATAGCTACTCGTATTTCTGCCCTTCTGCATTTCGCGCTGCACATCTTCGCCATCGCTTCGTCGCGGTGATCTAATGGCTAAGGTACTCGGCTGCTGACCCGTAGGTCGCGGGATCAAATCATGGCTGCAGCGACTGCATTTTTAATGGTGGCGAAAATGCTGTGCGCTTGTGTGCTCAGATTTGGGTGCACGATAAGGAACCCCAGGTGGTCGAAACTACCAGAACCCTCCACCGCGGCGTCTCTCATAATTTATCGTCTTCTTCTTCGCCATCAATCTTTTTGAGCAGAGGCGTAGCCAGAATTTCAACTACAGAGTTCAACTGTACTTTGCGTATGCTCGTGCATGCATTGATAGTTCATACGAGCACACAAATAATTGAAAAACATCGGAAAGGAGGAGGCTAAGCCCTCCTCCCTGCGGGTTACGCCAAGGTTCTTGAGTGTCATATGAGCATCCGTGAAGGGTTTTATGATTGATATGTGGAGTACAACGTCACAAAACCACCATATGATTATGGGAGACGCCGTGGTGGAGGGCTGCCGAAATTTCGACCACCTGGGGTTCTTTAACGTGCATCCGTTAAGGGCGGATGTAAAATTATTTCACCAATAGCAACTTATACATTGCGTCTGCAGTGGCTTTAGTCAGTTTGAAGTCCCTCGCTGTCTTGTCACATGTTAATGAGACATTGTCTCTGTCAGTCATAAGTAAACTGCAGACTTCAGTGATAACCCGCACCATTTCCTTCTTTCGCATTTTATTCGTTGGTTCGTTTTGTGATTAACGAGTGTAAAGTACGAAAGAAGGGACGGCGTGGATTAAGGCAGACAAAGTACATGGGCTTTATTATAGAAGGATCAAGTAAGCGCTTATCTGAATAACCATAAAAAAAACCACCGTTTCGCCTGAAATGCGACATCCACTAATTGGGCAGCTACACCAAGTAGGGTTGCGGCTTTATCGCCTGTATACGCTACTGTCAACGTTCGTTCGTTAATTAAATTTACCGGCATGATGTCATACGCACACACACAAACATGAAACAATCTCGCTCGTTGACCAGAATCACCCGTTGTCATAGCAATGGCCTGATGAACAGCACAAAGGGCAACAGACGCGTCGCGTTGCCTATTGCTCCACAACACGTTTCCCCCTATATCTCTGAGATAACGAGACCTCCGACACCAAGCGCGCGTGAAGCGCAGAAAGCCACTAGCCAACCCGATTCACTTAGTAGTGACCGGGCAAATGCAGAAGGGCCGCGACGCGTGTCTCCGTACCATATCCAAAAAGATATATGTGGAAAATGCGGCGCCGCTATTGGCTGAAAGCGGTCACGTGATATAAACGAGCTTCCGCTCTTTTTTGTTTATTTTCGTTTCTTTTCAAGCGGCGCCCGCAGATACAACGCACTTACCTTAAAACAGCCGACATCCGAAGTAGTTCAAGTGGCGCGACTTCATCGCCGACCGGGAGCCCAGACGAACGCGTAATAAATAAAAAAACCGGAGCACACGAGCTCCGTAAGAACACAACTCGTTTCAGCGACACTGTCAGCGAAAAGCGCACACGTTTCGGCGTAGTTTTCACGGCGTATTGCTTCAACAAGCTTCACCAGCGTATTGCAAAACTAGCGTTACGCTAACGCCTATGCACGCCGCCATCTTGCATAAAAAAACAAAAACAAAAAAACAGACTGGAATTGCGTTTAGATCACCTCATTGCTTTCAGCCAATAGCGGCGCCGCATTTTCCCCATACATCTCCCGGGATATGATACGGAAACACGCGGCCGGCCGGGCCGGCTTGTTAACGCGAGTAACGTGATGTGTGCTCCTGTAAAGGGTACTTCCCAATTGACTAAGGTGTCGCGCAGAGGAGCCACACAAAGTGTAGACAATTGAGCACGCGGCAGCGACGTTGAAGAAACCACTTTGCCGGTGTGACCAGGCTCAAAATTTAAAGAAAGCTGCCGTACAAGGTATTTAGTAAACACGATAGTACCGCCAAAACAAATCAAGCGATGCGTCCACAGATTTCAATTGAGCAAGCTGGTTCACGATTCCAGTGTACAGCCTACATTTCGGGACATGGCGTAACTGGGGCGAAGCGGCATAAGGGTGCGAAGAAATTGATTGGCTGATTGATTGATTGATTTGTGGGGTTTAACGTCCCAAAACCACTATATGATTATGAGAGACGCCGTAGTGGAGGGCTCCGGAAATTTTGACCACCCGGGGTTCTTTAACGTGCACCCAAATCTGAGTACACGGGCCGACAACATTTCCGCCTCCATCGGAAATGCAGCCGCCACAGCCGGGATTTGATCCCGCGACGAAATTGATTGGCTGACACACAGGAACAGTGACGGCACTGGTTACGGCAAGTTCGCGGACCCCAGTAGACTGTAACTGTGCGAACAATGCGTTTGTACGTATTTAGAATGCAAGAATCAGAAAAATAAGCCCACTCCTGGACGGCTCCACAGGCTGCTGCTCTGTCCACCTTTTTTTTTTCTTTTTTCGGCTGTCTACCCCAAAATACGGAGACGACCATGGGATTAAATGAGCACCGGTGCATAACACCGATAAAGGTATTAAAGCCCCAACTATATCCCCTCCACTCGCAAAAAAAAAGAACTCCGCGGAGATACGAGCATGCTAAAAAGGCCATGGTGCGCGAAGAATAAACAGAAAGAGGTCGAGACAAATGCAACAGCTTTGGAGAGAATGAGAAGATCAAATAAATATGCAAGTGAAGAAATAAGAAGTAGTGACAATAAAATACCGGTGCCACGCACACAGGCGGCTTATGCGTAGGAGATGCACCTGTTAGCGGTAAACGAAAAAAAAAGGGGGGGATATAAAGCCGTGGCCATATATATATATATATATATATATATATATATATATATATATATATATATATATATATATATATATATATATATATATATATATATATATATATAAACAGAGACTGCAAGCAATCGAATCCGGTGGAACTGAAACTAGCAAAAGGCACAGCGCGTGATGTGACATGGCGCACGAGCGCATAGACGGGTGGCTTATGGGCGCAGATCTGTTCAAAGGAGTGGGAAAGGATGCAGGGCTATGGCAGGAGAACGTGGCTTTGGTTGCCTTCAATCCCAGAACACACGCTAGAGAAGCCTTGCGAACACCGCACGTCGTATGTGTAGCATGTACTCGCGGATTATGCGCGAGGCTGCAGCGTAAACGCGGATTTTGTGGCCAGCGCATAGCGCGCCCAACCGCGGATCACACCGCGAGTTCTCCATAGCGCGCTCACCTCTCGTCGAGCTATGCACACAGACGCGGTCACAGGAAGATGAAAAACCGAACGAGGAGTTTCGAACCGAAATGCACGTTTGTAAAGAAACCGACGCGGTCGCGACCTTTGACTCGAATGCCGGGCTTAGTTCGGGATAAGCATACAGCTTTTTTTTTTTTCAATTTGGCACGCGTGAGTAAACGTTTCGTTTTCTGTGTGTGCTGGAGTGTGAGGTGGAAAGCTTCGGTACGTTGCGTCTCATTTTCTTTACGTACCAGCATCACGAAAAAGAAATATTTAAAATATCGTCCCCTCCCTACAAGTTCCCAGCAGAGGAATGGCGCGCGTCAAAGGCAAAAAAAAAAATTAATGCAACCCTGGAGTACACATGGAAAATCTCCATAAGACCATAGTTCGAAGCTTGACATTTGAGACGCTTGAAACAGGGTGTTCTCCGGTTGCACAATAAAAGCAAAAAAAAAGAAAAAAAAGGTACAAAGACTATCAGCGCCTTTATAAACAGTATCGATTGGCAGTATAGGTTGCAAAAGCAGCGTAGAAGATGTAGCACAGAATTAATTTTTTTCCCACACTAGCACGGACTATTGGACCTTAATAAAGTTATTTCATCCATCCTTCTATCCAACTCGGTTTCCATGATGCTCATTAACTTTTTTTTCATTCTAGCTCTTCACATCGCACCGCTGCGACCGGCAGTCGAACCGATGACTTCATATCAAGCGGCAGAGAGGCCAAATGTGGACAAGTTTAAGATGTCCCAACATACCCTGGTTTACAATCTTGTAGATCTGTAACGCTAACGAGAACTCTATAGAGTATCATCAAAATCCGTTTTGTCAGTCAAACATTGCAGATAATCACTGAGCCTACCTTAACATCCATAATAAAGAGCCCAAAAAAGCGAAAAAGGCGTATAAAGAAACCTGATAGAGGTTTAAGTTAGGTAGAATGATAAGAGAAGTTAAAGACCGACAGGAAAGAGAAGAATAGAGTAGGTATAGGAATTCGAAGGTATAGGTGGACATTAAGCCGGCCGGCTCATTAGCACCACACGAATAATAAGTAGAATGGTGCACCTTCTCAGGGGAAAAAATAATAACCCACGAAAACTGAGGATGACACAGCGCGAATCACGAAAGCAAGTAATAATTGCGGAAAATAAAGACTCCACGTATAGGCGCACCGGCGCAATTATTCGCCACGGCTGAACGCTAACGAACGGAAAATGTCGAAACCGCACGAACGAACGTGGGAGCCACACCAAAAAAAAAAAAGACGGTACAGACAAACACGACAGTATCCAACGCGGGAACGCGAAATTCAACTTTGTGCCGTACGCGCAATCTCAGGAAGAACGGGTCACGAAGAGAGCGACGGCAGCGGCAGAGAACAAACTCATTAACGGCAACGCAAAGCCGAGCGGATATAGAGACCGCATTGAAACGAACAAAAGGCGGAGGGGGGGGGAGGGGTCAAATGTCGAGTGTGTCAGAAACTGAACAGAGACTGCAGTGGTGGAAATGTGAGATGATGACTACATATACATAGACACACACTGTAATAATGACTCCGAGAAGAAGCCAATCGGTCCACCGCAGTTTTAAAAAGCTACATCTACGCTACCCTCCTGGCCCCATTTCCTCTCTCTTTTTTTTCGGTGCCAATCATCTGTGCCGTGTAGCGCAGGGGATAGGAAAGCGAATATGCGCGCAAAGACCTGCTTTGTGGCCCGGGATACACCGCCAAAGAATGAAATCCGCTTTCGAACTCTCACTTCCTTCCGCACAACACTCACCTGACCTCTTCCTCCTAGAAAAAAAGAGCGAAAGACGACACACATAGACAATGAATCGAAATTTAAAAAAACGAACGTGGAAAGAAAAACAAATTAAACGACACGAATAACCCTAATCCTGCGAAGTCACGCAGCCAATACCACCGTGAGACGTTTCTTCGTTGTGTCCCTTACTCCCTTTGTATAACGAACAAAATATATAGAAAAGAAAGTGAGCCTGATAGGCAGTTTCCTGCTCTTTGACAGAAGCGCGCACGTGGATGGACCTTTTTGCATAGCGCGCCATAAGCCGATTCTCCAAGCCTATCTCCTCCGGACTGGCACACTCCATACACAGACCTTGGTCGGCGGTCGCCAAAGAAACCTCGGCAAAGTAGAGCGGCACATTCACAGCGGATGATGGCACTTTTTGTGCTAGGCAGTCCTCTGTCTCCTTTCCTTAAAAACAAGAAATAGGGTACAGCAGCTTCCCTTTTTTTTCAGTTATTCCTTATGTTCTATTATTGTTGCTTTTCCTCGATATCAAAGCCGGAAAAATGGAGACAAACACCCCGAACGAAGGGCGCGACGGATTTTTCTTACCGCGAGGAACGAAATGACACACCTTGGCCCTCTCGCTTTTCTCCGAGTTACAAGTACCATATAGAAGTTTTTTTTTTCCCGGCAGTTTTCCGCAAAGTGCCGCCACCACTTCCCGAAGAAAAGGAGAATGGAAGATGAAGGCTGCCGCTTGGCACACAGCGCGTCTCGCATACAATACGCAATTTCTCGTACCACCTTGGCGCGTTCTCGTTTCTTCGTCATTATATTTATTTATTTATTTATTGCTTTGGAAAAGGCTATGGGATGAACCGAGAGGGCATGTGCACCGCAACTCTGCTTTCTGGTGTTCAGTTTGGAGACGCCGCAGAATAAATACTGAATGGACGAAAATGTCGTCTCCCGAAGGAGATTAGGGAGAAGACCTTACATTATTCCTTTCTCCCGCAACGGATCCATTTTCGTATTCACTCCGCCGCTAGCTCCCGTGACGAACTGACAGACGCTCGTGTGGTTTGCGAGCCGGCTAGAAGAAGACAGAAATAATAATGAGACGAGGCGAAATATGGATCCCTTTCTTTATTCTCGAATCGAGAGAGGCAAAAAATGCTTGCACTGTGACATACGGAGAGGCAGTACGACAGTTTTTCCCACCCGAGTCCCGCTTAATTCGGTGCCAGTGGACATTAAGACTTATTCCATGTTCCATTATGTGATTATGAGAGACGCCATAGTTGAGGGCCCAGAAAAGTTTGACCATCTCGTGTTCTTTAACGTTGATTTACATCGCACAGTACACGGACCTCTACCTTTCCGCCTCCATCGAAATCCGACCGCCGCAACTGGGATCGAACCTGCAACCTTTGGTTCAGCAGCAGAGCACCATAGCCACTGTTCCACCAATGGGAACTGTAAACAGGGGGTAGGCGCCGTAGGCTGTTGCGAATCGGGTGTCACAAGATGTCACCACGTCCATCACTGTTGCGACTTCGCCTAGCGAGGTGCGGACCGGAGCCATCCAAGTCTCGGGAAGAAGAGGAGCCGGAACTGAATAACGGTAACGTTTATCTACAGTAATTTGCATGATGGAGGAAGAGTGATACTACATGAATGATGGTAGTATCCTCAATCGTCTCGACGCTCGCGTTTTATAGCCTGGGTCTTTCTGAAATTCCCTGCAGGGGAAAACAATGCGCAACAAAACAGTCCAATGACGATGTAGTCTTCGTCTCCACCCACAAAGAAGGAAGATAAAGCATTTCCTCCTTCTTAACCCAGAGAAGAAGGAAGACACACGCCCAGTTTGTCGCACGGCGAGAAAGAAGCACTAAACAATGCACAATGCGATAATACGCACACCACAGCACAGGAAAATGACGATGTCTCCCACGTGCAGAGTTGATTCATAGATGCGGTTCCGATGTCGGGAAGGCCGCGGTGTGCGGAAAATAAAGACTTGATGGCCCCACGAACGCACTGCTTCCAGACGCTCGGCTCATTGTCAGGTGCAGCCTGCTGAACAAAACAGCGAAGAGGTTACCACCTTTTACCAAGCAGCTCTAGCTACAAATAGCCTTCCTAAGCCATCAGACGGTCGAACATGTCCAAAGAGGCTTTGCCGAAGTGAGCCACCGGCCGTGAAGAATTCGCAGAGCGACTGTCGTGTTGGCGCTGCTTCGGGATGTTGCTTTCGGCTGTTGAGAAAGGCGTGGCCAACGACAACTTCGTGACAAAAGGAGCCGGCAACCTGGTATAGCTGCAAGTAGCCTTCCTAAACCATCAGACGGTCGAGCATGTCCAAAGAGGCTTTGCCGAGGTGAGCCACCGGCCCTGAAGAATTCGCAGTACGACTGTCGTGTTGGCGCCGCTTTAGGATGTTGCTTTCGGCTGTTGAGAAAGGCGTGGCCAACGACAACTTCGTGACAAAAGGAGCCGGCAACCTGGTATAGCTGCAAGTAGCCTTCCTAAGCCATCAGACGGTCGATAATTTCCAAAGAGGCTTTGCCGAGGTGAGCCAACAGCCCTGAAGAATTCGCAGTACGGCTGTCGTGTTGGCGCCGCTTCGGGATGTTGCTTTCGGCTGCTGAGAAGGGCTTGGCCAACAACAACTTCGTGACAAAAGAAACAGGCAACGTGGTATAACACACAATTTTCCGTATCCGTCGCCGTCCGAAGGACGAAGGCTCTGTGGCATTTGAGCGAGGCACAATACGGCATACTTAGGCGATTGTAGCGACTTCGCAGCGCGTAGGCCAAAACCCCGCCCAAAACTCTCCACCACCCTCTATGATCACGTGACAATCACGCGAGAAACTTCCCGATGCACTGTGCTCGGAATCAGCATTGAAGCTGCTGTGTCAGTTGTCCCGTTATCATGAAGGGCAGTGGCTAGCTTTGGGCTAGGCGGAGCCTACACGCCGCCACGTCGCTACAAGCGCCTCAGTGTGTCGATGGCAATCATCCCTGTTTACAAACATAGAATAGGTATATACCAGCAGAGAGGAGTGGAAGAGTGCCAATACACACGGGATACGGAAGCTTTGCTCGTACAAGCAATGCGAACAAGAAAATCGATGGAGAGAGGTTTGAAATAAGGAACGACAAGCTCCCGAACTACACTCTTCGCAGGATTAAACTTACCAATTAGAGGTTATCTAGACAGAAATTTCGAAATCATACGCAGCGTACGCGTGACGTAGCGTTAGGAGCAACAACTTCATCTTCGCAACATTTTGTTTTTACAGGCACTCTGTCAACACTCTCGGGAATGCAGCAACGTGAAAATAACGATGACAGGAAGGTTGCGGAATTATATGTCCCAACTGCCATGACCACTTAGGGCATTTTTGCATAAATGCGACGGTTGACGTCGCACTGCTCGGCACACACGCGAATGAACTTGTGCAGATACGCGAAATAGATTTTCACTCAGCCCCGGTAAGTGACGTCGACGGCGCTGAAAGCGAAAGTTGGCCAAGGAAACACCGAAAACGGTCGAGGGGTAACCGTGACTTTCATTTGCTAAGCATACCTACTTCGGAGCAAAACGTGAACAAAACAACATAGAACAGCAGAACAGGCCGCCACCCCTGTTTAGGTTAGATTAAGTTGGGTTAAGTTAGGTTAGGACATTGTTCCTTCGAGCACAAGACTAACCCATAAGCTTAGCGGAACAATAGCAACATGGCCAACGACAGCATTTATTATTTTTTAAGTAGAGAGAACTTTAGGGGGCCGGGATATTGCATGCTTTAGTAGCCTGGCGTAGCGCAGGCAAAGCCACATATAGCATAGCTAGTATAGTATAGCCACATATAGCGAACGCCACAGAGAAGTCTTCTTTCTCTTGTTCTTCGAGCGCATTGATGATCATAGAAACGAATAAAAAAAAGATGAAAAACACGGGAAAAAGTGGAAAAGAGTAAAAGAAATAACTAGAGGATAGATGAAAGAGAAAGTCTAAGCGACATAAAGAAGGCTGCCCAGCTCCGCATGTCCCTCAGGCTCGACACCACTAGTGCAAGCTGCCTTCCTTTCATTTCTTCCAACGGTAAGGCCACGTCTGATGGACTTCATGACCTTACTTAAACGACGACGCAATATAAAGACCGTAGTAATATGACCGCATCATCGCAGTCATATCACAGTGGAGGTGACCGCATCAACGCTGGCAGTGCAATGTGCCCCTGTAGAGGGTACTCTACAGCTGACTGCGGTGTTACACGGTGAAGCCATGGGAAAAGAAAAGGCCCGCGATCGCGTTCATTGGTCACATCACATGCGAAGCACATATCTGTTATGCGCTCGCCAACAACTTCTGGTTCGTTATGCGGGACAAAAACAACAAAATTAATAATATAAATCTTTAGCCGCTGAAACCTGCGGTACTTTTGTGTTTCAGTGCCGCCCTCTCGGGATATAAAAAATTGGGGGACCTTTAAGCTTCTCCTTTAAGAGTAGAACGCGATAGCGAAATCTGGCCCCTAGTGCGCCCTTCAACCGCTAAGAGCGTACTAATTACAGGGGTAGAAGCGGGGTTCAGTCTGTTGGAGCAGATTCGGGAGCAGAAATAATGCGGTCTTGGAGCAGCCTTCCAGCATTAAAAAGGAAGTTTTGGAGAAGATCTGGAACAACAAAAGGTGTGTTATGGAGCATCAAAATTCAGTTCTGGAGCATATTTATAGGGTTTCGCTCAACTGTTAGTTAGCATTTTTACTTTTTGGTAAATCGAAACATTTTAGTGGTTTTTACTAAGCATGCAATGCTTATCAAGCGACCACACTTGCCCGAGTCATATATATTAAACCTTACAACATCAAAGATGAAAGCGCAGCAACTAAAAAAAACATAAGCGGCATTTTGGACAGCTACTATACCTCAAACTAATGGAAAAAAGATTAATCTCACCGAGGCCTTACAATTTAAAACACTTTATGGGGCAGCAAAATTTTCCTTTTGGAGCACTTTGGAGCATCAAACATTTCCATTTCGAAGCAATCTGGAACATCTAACTTCAAATACTGGAGGAGAAGAAGCAAGTTGCATTTACATTTAAGGAGATGGAAAACTATTCTGAGGCTCGATTGAAGAGGTAGAAATATTTAGATTCATTGGAAATGTCATGGAGCCGATCATCTTAGAAGCACACCCTATTTCAGTTGAAGATGCGAAAACAATGGCGCCATGCTGTTGAACATTCTGAAAAAACTTGTTCAGTGATTATTTCTGTATCAAATAAACAGAATACGAGCTGAATAAAATTGTACTTCATGAAATAATTTTATAAAAACACCTATGTGGTTATCAGCAGATATGGTAGACAAACGCTGTGACAAACAATGCTAGACTCACACAGTCCCAAGTGCATTTCCTTAGGAAGACATCAAAAAGAAAAGGAAAAGGTTCTTGTTCTTCACAACTGGTTAGACTGCTGGGCGTAATATGACGTCATTCAGCTAGTCTCAGGGCAGCCAACCACCTCCGGCATTAATCTCTGTGCTGAAACTACACAATTTACCAAACTTCATTTTCATTTTGCCGTAATAATTAATGTGGCTAGGGCGTTCTGTCTATACACCAAAAAACCCTACCATGCCCTTTAGAAAGCAGTGCATAAAAAAAATCTCGCAGAGTACCTCCTGCATACACCCAAGACAACTTGAAGGAAAGATTCATTTTGTTTTTAATGGAATCGCAATAATATGGGCATTCTCGACTAGTTTTTGCTGTTCCCAGGGGTGTAGCCAATTTTTTTTTTCAATTTGGAAGAGAGGAGGCTGCACCTTGATCTGAAGAGGGGGGGGGGCGCAAAAGGTCATTTTGCGGCATGTATGTCATGGCGAAGAAAAAAAAGATCAGAAGTGGGGAGGAAGATGACATGTTCACGATGCGTCATCCCCCCCCCCCCCCGCCCTGCCTACACCACTGGCCGTCATGTTAAGTTTCCCCCAGCGGTCGCATCGTATTTTATACGCGGGTAACGAGCGGGGGCGACGAAAGCGCCTAAAGCATAGATAAGAAGAGCCTGCCTATCTCCTTTGCACTGAGGGTGGATGCGATAAGACCACCCCGCGTGCAGGAAGCAAGGTGAATGCACGGGAAAGGGTAAACAGGACGCCTGAGCCAGAGAGCAGAAAAGAGGTAAGCCACAGGCTGATGTGGGGCGTCAGGTGAAAAAGGGTCGCACGTCAAGGTAACTGGTAGGGGGCAGTTCGACCAGAAGCAAAGGAATCAAAGTCACAATAATATTGATTGATTGATGTGTGGGGTTTAACGTCCCAAAACCCCCATATGATTATGAGAGACGCCGTAGTGAAGGGCCCCGGAAATTTCGACCACCTGGGGTTCTTTAACGTGCACCCAAATCTGAGCACACGGGCCTACAACATTTCCGCCTCCATCGGAAATGCAGCCGCCACAGCGGGGATTCGAACCCGCGCCCTGCGGGTCAACAGCCGAGTACCTTAGCCACTAGACCACCGCGGCGAGGCCAAAGTTGCACCGAACTAAAGTGTTATAGCGCACGAGAGTCCTCCTCAGGAAGAAAATGATGAAGCGCCTTACAGCATACTCTGCGATAAAGTGGCTGGCATTAGGGTTCGGCGGTGAAAAGAGTGGGTTGTACGTCTAACTTATTCCCTGTCCCAAGAGGAAAGTCCTCAGGACAGGACCATCGCGTGTGCGACTCAAGTGTAAAGTGGAGCCATAAGGTCTTTGGGCAATCTAACCACCCAATTCGTTGAAGGTAATTTTCTTCTTAGTTGTTTATCTTACGTTCTGAAACAGTTTTTTACGTGATCACCACAGCGAGAAGGTATTTTGTAACTACTTTTTTTCGTTTTTTTAGTGTTTAGGTATGCATGGCGTGTTACCGACAGGTGGTGACATTGACAAAGGCTTTTAGTGAAAAGTCAGTTATCTATTGGTAATGGCGGTTCGAGAGTGTCAAACACGCTGCCACAAAAAGTAGCAGCACAGGTGGAGTTGGGTAAAGTTAGAGGCCTTCGTGTTGTTTTCAGAGTCGACGGCAACCAACCCCAGCAAAGCTTTTTGTTTGGCCACGGACGTATCAGAGACGGCAATTCGAGGTGGCCGCTTCCAAAGGATGGATGAATGTGAATGATCAGTTGCAGTTTTTAGTAAGAGGCTGAGCCACTCGCTGCGGGAAGCGTCCATGATTGAATTAGGTGAATATTGCCACGTTCCATTTGTCAAGTTTTGTTATCGTCCCAAAACACTACACAATTCTCAGCGCAAACCGCGCCTGCAGTTTTCGAGAAGCTTCCGGACTGTAGTAGATCATTTCGATAAGATCACGCCTACTCTGCGAACTGTACAGATTATTCTAGAACCTACGCCACCGCCAGCGATAACGCTAGAACATTCGACGGCAAGAGTATAAATGCCGACGCGCTTCGCCGCTTGTCAGTAGTTGATCGACGGCCGACGCTCCGTTCGCTGTTTCAGTCCAAGACTGCTATTGTAATCTGACTTTCCGTTTACCGGGCACAAGTTCGCCCAAATAAACAGTTAAATTATAACGCAAAGTCTCCTGTCTTCGGCCACCTCACGACCCTGTGACAATATGAAACAAAAATTGTTCGTATTTAAGGCGCACTGAACGAGGCTGCTGATGCTCTTTCGCGTCTCAGATGATCATGGGATTCAGTGATTGTGACTGAGTAGTAGCAATAGGATGTTTTGGCTACCTCATTAGGTTGCGCTTTTTTGTTGTTGTAATGTTTTTATCTAGTCCCTCAAGTAGTTGCTGTGGTTTGAATGACCGTGCAATTTTGCATTTCACGTTGAAGTATTATGTGTGATGGTCAGTGGTTTGATGAGACTAATAGTTCCTGCATGATGTTAAATGGTCTCGTTTGTTTTATCAGCGCTCTTTTTTCTGTTAGTGTTGTGATTGTTGCAATACGAACTTGCCCCTAAGTGAAAGAATTGTTTTTAGGTGTATTAGATGTGTCTGTAGGTATAGTTTTGTAGATGAAAGAAGACAGAGTTTGTGAAATGGGTTCATTTATTTTGTCTTGTGTGCTTGGTGCGGTCTGTTGAGATTCAGATATGCATAGCGCTGGATCCGTCCCCCCTTTGAGTGTGTTATGCGGGGCCTAGAGGGTGCATGGAGTGGGCCTCAGGTGTTTGGACAATGACCGTGTGGTGTGGTGAATTAAAAAAAAATATGCCAAAGGACTATGTACGGTGCGTGTGCTCTATTTCAAGCTAATGCGAACTTGCTGGTGCTGTGAATTTCATTTAGAGTGCGTCTTAATTGTGCATTGCGAGAGTGTTTTCTTTCGGAGGACCATGCGAGCAATATGTTTATTTATTTATTTATTTCAGAAGTACTGCCAGCCTCACACATGAGGCCTTAGGCAGGGGTGGGTGATACAAAAAAAGGAAACATATGAAGATACAACAGGAAAGGAAACACGTCACGTAGAGCTACATCATCAAGAACTAGTGCATCAAAGTAAAACCTTATGTGTTACAGTGTCTATTTCGCAGTAGAATACAAAAGTTCTTGTGTTAAGATTGAAGTTAAAATCAGTTCACGCATGGGCGCGTTGCGAGAGTGAGTTTATTTTTTAACAATTTTTTTTTCGTGTTACAAGATTTTGAGTATCCAGTAACACACTTGAGGGGGGAAGAGTTAGTATAAGACAACTATTAGCGGCGTGTTGTGTGTAGCTCAGCTAATGCGGCTGCACTCTAAAAACTAAGAGAGTGCTGGGCACTCTTTTTGGAAGAGTACTTTCTTGTTCCATATTTAACTCTCTTTTCCAGAAAATCACCTCTTGTTGAGGCAGAGTACACTGGTTCCCCGGAACGGGTTAAAGCACTCCCCTTCAACAAACTAACATAACGCTGCTCGAAGCAGAGTAGCATGACCCCACCGAAGAAAGTAACAGTACAACTCACGAGAAAAATAGCAGAACTTGAGCCAAAATTAGGCATTTTAATTGTTTTGACGGATCTCCGCGTGCGCGGATTGTAAGGATAGCGAAATACGAACACTACGACACAAATAAAAATGTAACTAAATGTGAAAACTCTAGACGCGCTACAGATGGCTAGCTCGCCACGCTAACCTCTGCACCACACTGACAGACGGTTAAAGGGCATTTTAATCTTAATGTCATAAGTAACGTGGGTGACATGTCTGCATTTTCTTGTTTAAACGCATAGATTCGAGCGTCTCCGCGCTTCTCAATACCAGTAAGACTGAATCTGGTCTGTTTACTGTGTTTGTTTGGTGCTTCGCGAGATCAGACCGTCTATCTCACACGTTTTTTTTTTTTTTACAGCGGAAAAACGAATATTAGCGCAATCAATTATACGAACGTCATTTGCACAGACTGGCTAAGTGGTTAGTCATTTCTGCATACGAAACATCGCACTTATGAAGTGTACACTAAACAACTTTTTTTTTTCACCCGTTTGGACATATTTTCGGTCATTCTTGTTCGCCTTTTACGGCTAAAGCCCTAATACTTCACCGTAGCCGCAACGTACGTTAGGCATACGGCACCACAGCCCGTGTGTGATGGTCGTAGCAAAAAACATGAATAATAATTTAAGAAGAATGTCATAGCATTTGCGTTTAGTTTTGATTGTGACCGATTGAATGACATGATATTCGTTTATTTCACTACACAGATCCGAAGCTAGAAAAGTGGATATCGTTGGGGTGCTGACACCCCCTGTAGGGTTGTTTGTGCCGTGTAGCACAAGTGTCTCGCCCAAGGGCCGCATTTCAGGTTACAGCTACCAAGTGGTAGGTGGCGTTGATTACCACTGTCATCATTGTCATGGCTGTGACAGTGGTGGCGCCAGTAGAGACCCCTGGCGGAAGGCAGGCCTTGGTGGCAGGCGAGAGTTGAGCGAGTCTCTTGTGCGCGTGGCGGTTGCCGCGAACGGTAGTCTCTAGCGTGGGTCCTCGGCGCGTGGCACCACACGCCTAGGCGCGCGCCGGGGGGCCCACGTGGTAGGTCAAGCGTTGGCGACGCCGCCTTGGGTGTGTTTATTTATTTATTTATTTATTTATTTATTTATTACAAGTACCTACATCGCCCAATGGGCATTGTTGTAGGGGGGTTACAGTAGAAAATAGAATACAAGACAGCAAAATTAAAGGCAAATAAATCGTGCCTTACAGTATACAGGAGAAATCAACACTTGTAGTACAGCAATAGAACAAAAGTACAAAACACAGGATTATACAACGAAAGCAGTAATTATACTTATAAAAATCAACAACCAAGAGAAGTACAAAGCCAACGTTAAATATATGGGTTATTTCGGCAGCTCAAAATGCTGTTTCAATGGCTGTTAGGAAATTAGAATCGGAGAATATTGGTATTTTTAGCGCATTCCAGTCACTAATAGAATTTGGAAAGAAAGAGTATTTAAGGACATTCAATCGACAGGTATATTCTCTAATTTTATATAAGTGATCTTTCCGTTCAGACATATAACTAGGCGTCTTTAAATACCGCTCTTTATTTAGCCCAGTCTTACCGTGATATATATTATAGAGAAATTTAAGTCTTTGAACTTTCCGTCGTCCACAAAGGGGTTCCCATCCCAAGGCCTGAAGAATTCCAGAGCACCTTATTCTAAAATCGTAGTTTCCTGTAACAAACCTAGCAGCCCTTTTTTGCACCCTCTACAACTTTTCTTTTAGTACATTCGTGAAAGGGTCCCAAGAAACACAAGCATACTCTAAAATTGGGCGCACATTTGTAATATACAGGGTTTCCTTGAGTGTTTGCGGCGCGTCGCTGAAATTTCTTTTAAAAAAAATGAATTAAGCGCGAAGCCTTGGCTGTGATTAGATCTACGTGACTGGTCCAATCTAGTGTTGCCGTGAATGTTACGCCGAGATACTCAACTTGATCTACCTTTTGTACTACTGCGCAGGAGTTTAAGTAATAAGACCTGGATACAACCTTTTTTTGTTATTATTTTTGTTAGTGTGTTTATTATGTCATTGTGTTTGTTTGTCGTGTTATTGTGTAAGGATGTCTAGCATGTTAATTACGATTGATGTATCATTCGGTGGATAATATCGTCCTTATAAATTAGTTAAATAAATGTATGCTGTTGGTTTGTACCGACCGCGTCTGCTGTGTCTGCTCACTCCAAGAGCATGGCGAGGCGCTCGCCTCATCGAGACCCCACAATATTAAGAGTTACAAATGCCTTCCAGTGCGCTGAAATTCACTGGCGCGCGCTGGATACCCTGTTCGCCGGAAACGCACGCGTGTGTGCACTTTTGCATGCGCACCCATATACGCATGTTGGCATGCGCACGCGAATTTTGGCATGCACACGTGCATAAGCTTTGAGCATGGTGTAAGAAAAATCAGGGCTCATGATGCGCTGGCGGCCGTTTCGCTAGCTTCACACATGCCAAATTTGGTATAACGTGACGCCAATGGATGACGAAGGTATGTGACTGATGCAAACATGATAATCATAAGATGCGTGTCATGTGAAAACATGGCTACATGCCACAGTCAAGATGCCAATACACTTCAACAGGACCCGGCGCGTGTGCGCACCGGCATTCGTTTTGTCCTGTCACACCTACGTTGCCACGCCAGGCGCCGGTCCAACCATATACTCGCAGGCACGCGCCGCACTGCATTGCTTTGACGCATGCGCGTTTCAGTGCGTCTAGCGTTCCTCCGCCTAGAAAAAGAGGCAGACACAGTGCTGTCATGGTAACGCATCGGCGCCAAACGCAGCATGTCGCATTTCGCGACGGCTGCCGTCGGGCCGCTCCGACGGACACTGGTTGCGCCGGTCACGCCTGGCGTCAGACTACAGAGTGCTCGCGTTTTGTTAAAGTAGTGCCGCTGTTCCCAGCGTGCGCGCGCGTAAACGTTACATTGGAGTATATTAAGCCCTTCATGATGCACTCGAGGCCGTTTCGCCAGCTTCACATATACTCAACTTGGTGTTTAATATATGTGGAGACGTCAATGAATGACGAAGATATATGACTGGTGCAAACATGACAATCATGAGACGCGTGTCATGTGAGAACATGACAACATACCACGCTCATAGCATGCTCACGTTCGTTTCGCTAGCTCCATATATACTAAATTTGGCAAGGCTTGACGTGAATAGATGAAAAAGCTGAACGACACATCCAAACATGACAATCATGACATGGATGTCCGGTACGGCATAATTTACCTCCACCTCGTAACGTTGTGGTGATTTGAAAGTGACATATCAACCTTCCTCATTCGTGCTTCACATATCATCGATTCTCACTGTACATGGGATTTGCTGCGAATTTTTTTTTTTTTTTTTGCAACAGCAGTACCGTCTTTATAGTTTCCCTAACAGCTTTGCTGTTAAATCGTACATCAGAGTCACATAATAAGATATTCGCACAAACTCCAAATTAACAAGAACTATGAATTGTGTTCACATGGCGCAAGTTTCTTGCGTGATCCGAAGTACGATGTTTCATATGCACGCGGGGGGCGCTGTGAGCACTAAATGGTCACGGACGCACTCCACATTGGCTCCGTGGAGTTTCTTCAATTTCTGCGGCTGACCACCTCTACACCCTTAAATTCTGGGTTTCTCGTCACCAACAAGTCTTACGCTTGACTTAGACACCACTGATGTCGAAGTGGGCCCAGCTTTGGCACTTAGAGACAATTTTCACTGCGGCGTCTACGCCGCCTTGATAGGGTAGCCCCTTGTGTGTGGCTCCTTGTCCAGCGATGGTGGCTGCCAATGTGGTTACGGGCTACGACCCTGTCTCAACGCAAGCAGTGTCCATGGACATTTCTTCCCCTGGACAAGGTTAGAAGACGAATACCTCGAGGACATGGTGCGAATATGGAAACGCAAGCAAGCGCAATCCAAGTCTGGGTCCCAGCAACAGCGAGACGCCGCAGCTGGCCGTCATTCCCCAGCTGTGCAAGAAACGCCGGTGCCCCGACCCACCGGTGGTATGTCTATCCTCCGCTCCCTCGATCACTGCCGATGAAGCAATGCAAGTGGCATCCACGCCAGAAGCCTCGTCTTTCTCGGGGTGACTACACTGTGGTCATAAAACCGCGCGTTCCCATCGAGCTCCGCACATGTCCCGGCTGATCGCGCTGGCGACGCGATCCGAAGCTATATACCTAGGTGACCGGACCACCACACTAGTTCAAGTGTGGCCGATCTGGCAGCAAAAGGTCTCGGTCTGCTGTACATCCGTGCTGGCTATGGCAGAGAAACTCCTCGACGACTTCCAGCTGCAAGTGGGGGATTGACAGCTGCCTGTCCGAGGCCACGCGAAGGCGTCAGGGGATACGTGCAGGGGTGTCATCACCATTAACCCAACTGAAACCACAGAAAAGATAAAATCGAAACTGTATTGACCTCGGAGAACCATCCTCGCGGTCCAAAAACTCGGAGACTCCGCAGCGGCGGTAGTGACTTTTGAGGGCACAAATTTTCTACGCTTCCTCTTCTACCACTGCGTGGCCACGTTTATCCGCCATTACAAGAAAACCGCTCCGGCCTGCACTAGGTGCGCACTATCGGCCATCGGCCACCAGAGTGCCCTCATCCCACTCCGACACAATGTACCAAGTGTGGCACCCTTGCCCACGAAGGCCTCACTGAACATCCTCGCATTGAGGGCCCACCTCATCTTCGTCAAAACAAAACGAAGACACCCACCTAAAGCAGACTGCTCCTTCAGAACCCATCAACACTCAAACATTCCCACCGCTCTTCGAACCGGCGGCAGCATCTCAGGTGAGCAGTTGGGCAGGGGTTGCTGCTTCCAAGCCTCTTTGTCCCTCCGCTGTCAATCTTCCTTTACCTGAACCTGTGACCCTTCGCCAGCAGGTTCTGCAGCTTCAAAAACAAAATGAATTCCTAACAAAAAAGTTCGTACTCTTAACTAAGCAACTTTCTTTCCAATAACAAGGCTCTGCAAAGCTTTCGGTACTGCCGCTCCTGTCCAAGCGGCTATGCCGGCCACCCCCAAGCCTAGCCCTCACGTTATGCGCACTCCGAATAACCCTCCGGCTCCAGTAGCCGACGCACCTACTTCGGAAGCTCCGGTAGCTACTGCAGCACTTCAGAATCCCTTGCTGACTAACTAATCAGAATCTTCAGAATTCAGAATCTTCGCCAAAACTAATCAGTTTAAGCACAGCTTTTTCCCACGTACAATTTCCGAATGGAATGCGCTCCCGGAAGCAGTGATACAAGCTAAAAATTTTTCCCAAGCTCTCCAGGAAAGCATCTGTCGCTAAGTATATGCATTGTACGGTGTGCTATGCCTTGACCAATCTGTCTTGTACTCCTTTTTATTGTTATTATTTTTATTCTTTGTATGCATGTGTAACAGTGTCATGTGTATTGCCAATTGCCCCTCCTGCTTGGGCCACAAACTGGCCTGCAGTATTCGCAATAAATAAATAAATAAATAACCCAATTCATCCCAGTAAAAAACGCGTCACTCGCATGGAGGATTGCCTTACGCGCGTCGAAGCATCGATCAGTCAGCTCATTGATAACTTCTCTGTCCAATGCATGGTAGTAGAGGTCACTCAGGCCATTCATGCCTGGGCAATCACTCAGTTTCAACCCAAAGAATCGCGTTCGCGCTCCTCTTCGGTTTGCAGTACGGGCTCAGCTTCCCGACGTCGTCGTAAGGTGGCTACCACCACCTCACCATCAGGCAATCCGGCCTCCGTACCCCTCCGTGCCTCTCAAGGCTCTGAGCAAGACATCGAGGGTGAAATATAAAAACTAGGATATTCATGATGGCTACCAACCATACATCTCTTTCCACTTTGTCATCGAAATTCGAGATCATACAGTGGAACTCTAGAGAGTTCGGGAACAGGCGAAAGTGCTCACACCTTTCCTTCTTCCTCCACTCACTTGGCTGTCAGCCGGCCGTGTTGGCACTTCAAGAATCTGGCGCGACACCAACTCTTTCTGGATATTGCTCCTATGTGGGTGGCACCACTGCATGCTTTCTTGTGCATAAGGCGTACACAGCGATACAGGTCGACCTCGACCTGGATCTCCCATACGACTGTTATATGATTTCAGTGCTGTCTCAACAGAGCGGCCACCCATTAATTCACATATTAAACATGTATTGCCCCCCAAGTCTAGCGAGGGCCTCTCTTACAAATCTATTTCATAGGGTAATGCGCACGGCAGACCCTCAACCTGTGGTGATTGTCGGGCACTTCAACGCCCCCAGCTTTCACTGGAGTCACCACTATGAGAAGGCTCGGGAAAGAGAACTCGAGGAGCTCATCTCCTCGCTTAGCCTCACGCTGCTTACCGATCCAGCACAGCCCACGCGTTCCGGCAATTCGGTCACACGTGACCCATGCCCCGTCCTCTCCCTGACTTGTAACATTCGCGATGCTACATGGGAAAACTTGGGCTCTGTACATTTGTCTGTCCGCCCTAACGATACCTCAAATGGCACCAAACGGCCAACCCCATCCACAGCGCCCTCAAATATTGCTCAAGGTTTAGCGTTCGTACTCGTGCAATTGTCAATTGAAAAAGCAAATATTGCGCATATCTGAGGCGCCATAACAACACGTTTATGTTTTGCATGTCTGCCTTTATACTATAAGAGGCACACACAAGTGACTCCAAGGACTGCAGCGTTTATCGGGCGGTGCTGACAGTGCAACGCGATGCTCAAGAAGGTGTTTTCAACGCTTTGCTAGGACGACACGGTGGTGACACCTGCCCGTCGCTTTGCATTCTCCACCTTATTACCTCCGAGACTGACGTGCATCGTTCTCCACAGTCGCGCACGCCTTCGTTTTTAAAGATAACTGCCAGATGGCGCTCGTGACTAACGTGCCTAGATGCACTTGTTCGCCTCCGTTACACGCTCGAGGCACTCTAACGCAGCACCTTCAGAATACCATTCACCGATTTTCTTGCGCAGAACATCAAATAAACATTTTGTTCACTCTCTTCAGACGCAAGACCATCGTCTTTCGACGACATTTAAAGTGTAACATGTAGATTCAGGCCAATTTTCTTGCTTCGCATTTCCTTGTGCAGAACATCAAATAAACATTTTGTTCACTCTCTTCAGACGCAAGACTATCGTCTTTCGACGACATTTACAGTGTAACATGTAGATTCGGGCAAATTTTTTTGCTTCGCATTTCCTTGACACTGCGGCAGAAAATGCGGCATTACTGGGGCCTGGCCCGTTTCACAGACTGGACTAAATTTAGAATGGAGTCATTTTCTATGATGCCCAGCTCGGGCGAATACACGGCGTAGGCGTCCTACGTTCTTCATATGCAGCGGGCAAACACTCGCACCCTCAAAACCACCAATGAGACTCCTGCAATCGACCCACACCTCTTACATATCTGGAACGCTCGCCGCGGGCTTATAAAGTGCTGGAAACGTAACAAACTCAATCGAAAACTTCGCGCTCACATTGAGGCACTCACTGCAGAAGCTGCGGCATACCGTGCGCAGCTTGCAGATTCAAATTGGGCTGACACCTGCACGAAGACGGCGAACCAGATGAACTCTAAGGGCACCTGGTGGCTATTTCGTAGCCTTCTGGATCCCTCCAGCACTCGGGCAGAAAGGCAACGTCAGCTCCGTCGTGCTCTGAATGCCTATCAGGGCACTACAGATCAACTCGCGTGGGAATTGTGCGATCGATACATCTGCCGTACAACTGACTCCATAGGCCCAGAATATACGTATTACGACACCCCTAACGCCAAGCTCGATGCACCATACAGGCTTCTAGATTTATGGGCTGCACTGGCGAAAATGCGACGGGGCACGACCGCAGACTAGCACGTTCCGCGGCCCATCAGGCGCGACACTCCGACCGCCCAGGCGTTTTCTACGTAGACGTCTCGGGCCCCTCCCCCTCAGGTCACTTCACGGCCGCCATGATCACAGAGGGCAAACATGTTGATAGCCTCTCCTTTAGAGCCAACACTGTGATGCAAGCTGAGGAGGTTGCCATTGCTTTGGTCACCTCACATCCCACCTCACGCATCATCAGGACGTACTCGCGCTCAGCCTGTTCCCAATACCTTCAGGGTTCCATCGCCCCGCTGGCAGCTCACCTACTTCGGGCAACCTCTTGGGGCTTTAATCCTCACCCCATTCATATAGTATGGACCCCAGGCCACTAGGGCCTGCGTGGCAATGAGGCGGCGAACGCTGCTGCCTGCGCTTCTCTCATCCGAGCCATTGCCCTTCCATGTACTGAGTCGGAATCTGGCAATACAAATCTGACGCGCTTTTGCGAAATTTTTGCCTATTACCGGGCTTCGCGCCGCCTGTACTCGGACCCTGCAAGTGGTCTGGAGAAAGCGTACGAGCGAATACTACGCCGCCTTCAGACGAACACCTATCTCAGTCCGGCGGTCACCAGGCATTTTTTGCCAGAAATCAGTGGCACCTGCTCGGCCTGCCAGGTCCTGGCCGACACCTACCACGTCGTCGCTTCGTGCCCTACTAACCCCCTTCCTTTTTCACCCTCTTTCCCCAATTTAAACTAGAGAAACTTGGGAGGAGTACCTGCTCGTCTGCTCGACCTTGGATGCTCAACGCTCCTTGGTGAGGCACGCTCAAGCAGCGGCCAACTCCAATGGCATCCCGGAAAAGGGTCTTGCCACTCAATCATGCAATATGCCGCAACTCTCTGGTACACTTTCTGTAATAAAATGTTTCTACCACCATCATCGCCATGCAGGCGGATTTTATATGGACGCGATTGCGTCCTTTGTGCAGCCCACGCGTATTGCTTGGTCGATGATAAAGCTCTCAACTAAGTTTGGTGTTGCCCGCTAAAATGGCCATTGAGGCTTGGCTTGGCGCAGCAGGCCAGATTGGCGCATCATGGCGCAGCACTTCCACCCCTGTTATTAATATATTTTCTTACACACAGAGACACACACACACGCACACAAACATGCACGCGCAAGCGCGACGTATCTACAGTAATGCAGTGACTGTGCAGTGTGGCCACTTCCCTCTGCTAGAACGGCGCACTGTTATAGTCAAGACACGTTTTTAACAATATCTCACAGATTATACACACACACACACACACACACACACATACACACACACACTCACACACTCACACACACGCGCGCGGGTGGTACATACAGGTTTTTTATCTAAAACAAGAATCGCATGGCCTCCAAGATACACGCCTCACGCTTGCCATTTAAGAGGTCGTAAAGAGTCTCACAATGCCTCACAGATGGCAGCACATTTTCTAGCGTTTGCTGTTTCCTTGATCAACACCTCCGGAAAGGCATGATATGTATTCCGTTAGATAGACATAGTTGTCCATTTTTAAAGCTGCTTGAAAGTTCTTGTGTAATTTTAGCGGCGATGGCTGCACTATCCTGGCCTTTTTCGACGTAGTTCAATGGCCTCCCAAATGTGCCTGCAAATCGCCAAATGGGCTCGTTTTCGTCGTGACACCAGTCAAACGAAATGCGTTGAGAAGACTTTTTCTTCTACATGGCATTTATGTTATGATCGTCATCACTATTGAAGTCTTTCGGTCTTTGTGAACTGGACGAAAACATTTTGACGCATTCCAAGCAAGGATGTGCCGTCAAGACGGGTCGATTTCCTGTCAGCAAAACGTAAACAAGGAGTCCAGGACCGGCTCGTGCAAAGAAAACGCATGAGCCAAGAAAGGCCATTGTGAGCTCGACTGTATGTAAGGCTTTTGAGGCAAACAAGGAGGCAGCTGGGCCATTTTTGAGGTCACCATGACCTGGAGAAACTGAAACCAGCTATTTGCGATTTGGGCTGAAAGCTAAAACCCAAAACGGTTGTGGCTGCACCTTGTCAGGAGAAGCGAAGCCCCGGAAATTCGCAGCTAAGCCGCACCTTCTAGCAAGCAACAAGAGATTGAATGTGTGGTTGAAGGAAAGGAAAAAGGCACTATCTACTGCAGCCCTTGCGGTAGCCTGCCTCAGCGCCTGGACGATGAGAGATTAGTCGACCACTCCTCCTTCCCCCTTTCTCCATAGAATCGGCAGAATGGAGCGCCATGTTTTGACAATAGGCTGGCGGGCCACTACATCGTCCTACCCGAACCCAGTCAGGCAAGTTTGGCACGTGTACCGGGAGCCGGTTTTTCGAACTTCACCCAACTGCAAGAAGAGTTCTTAGAAACCAAGGTCATCTAAGATCATTGGACGTGCGCAAAATCTTGCTGACGTGTGCAAAACGTCGGCGCAGTGCATTTGTGACCATATTTGGGCATCGTATAAACTGTGCCCTCTCCACCTGCATTGTGTGGTGTCTTTCCCCGCATTCAAGGGTGGAGCACCTAGACCATCGAGCGCCGTATTGGCTGGAGCCACGGACAATGCGCCCAGGCTTGGGAACAGGGTACTGTAAAAGCGGAAGACTTTTGTATATGTTTAGTTCAACAGTTCTCCTGCACAGTTCCTGACTTCTAGTTCATACTTGATCACTTGATCACCTCCTTTCGAATTCTCAGTTACTAACCATGTAAATAAATTGTTGTCGTTCTTGCGAGCGCCTCATGTGACTTCTTGGACGATGGGTGCTAGGACGGGGTCTGCTACGAAACTGAAACCCACAGGACCCGGAGTCACATCAATGTAGTGTTTTTTTCCCAAAGCAGCTGCAAGTAGTTTTGAGGCTTTGTGGTAGGACACCTGCTTACCACGTGAACGGCCCGGGTTCAATCCTCAATGAGACCAAAAATTTTATTCTTTATTTTATTTGCTTCTTTCTCGTTTTTTCGCTCACAACCAACGATGCCGACGGCGAAATTTCTGCGACACGAGCTCTTTAACGCTATCTCGTTATTAATGCCAGTTTATAATTGTGAGAACTAAACTGAGGGCATCACAGCGACCTTCCATTAAACTGACTTCAGTATAATGGAAGCTGGATTTTTCAGGGGCAAAGCTTCTTAGTCTGTGGGTCATTCCCTCCTCTGTAGTAGTAGTAGTAGTAGTAGTAGTAGTAGTAGTAGTAGTAGTAGTAGTAGTAGTAATAATATATAGCCACCTCTAGCTTATGAGTTGCTCAATAGATGGTATATGTCCTTGGGAATAATAATAACTATATGACATTTCTGTTTTTCACGACATATCCATGGAGTGAATTATGATGAGTGGGGTGAAGCATCCGCCCATGTGTCCATCCGCCCGTGCGTTTGTCCATTCGCCCATTTGCGCTTCCGTCCATCCTTGCTTCTGTCTGTCCGTTTGTGCATCCATTCATCTTTCCATACATGCGGATGTACGTACGGAAGTACGGACACACAGACAGATGCTTCGCCCCACTCATTATCATTCATTTCATGGATATGCTGTAACTTTTTTTAGTTAGATCGGCCTCGAAGAAACATCACGGCCAGCAACCACACATATATGTGGGATGACAATTGAATAATGGCAGTGCAGTGAAATTTCATTTACTTCTCTTCAGTTATTCTCATTTTTGAGTTAATTCGATCATTACAGAAGGTCCTGGCGAAAGCCCGCACATTTTCACGAGATCAAACTTTCGTTATTTTGATATTGCAGTTAACCGAATTTGCATGGTCAAACTAAACTACACAGCCCTTACTTCAGTGGTGACCATAGTGATAAATCTCAATCAGGCATTGTGGGAGAGTAAATATGGCAGACTTGCGTTGTCTGTTGTCAAAATCTGATACAGTAAATATGGCAGACTTGCATTGTCTATTGTCAAAATCTGATTTTTTTAACCTGTCCTATGAAAATTTTCAACACAAAAGCAAAAGCTCGGAATCAGTTCCATCACACAAAATATATTTTCTAATACTAACAAAGACTCTTTTTAAAGAAAATCAAAGGAGAATTTTCCTCAGGTGGTACAGAGCACGAAAAAAACAAATACACTTACAACAATCTGTCATTGCCAAGCCTGGCCAGCATTACTGCCTTTCTCATCATAAGATGGCCACTATGGATGTTCAGCCCACACCATGACAACAATGACAAAGCACTTGTAGTACAATTTCAAGTGTGACAAGTTATTTTACTTGTCATCTAGTGGTAATAAGTCATGTTCTGTGCTCTCAGCTCTCTGGATAAAAGCATGCATCATAGGACAGCCCTGTCAAGTTCATAGTAATTTGATAAACGCCAAACATCAAATGCACATCGACAATAAGGAGGATGACATACTCCTATTTACTAGTGACAAAGCACAACCTAAGAGTGATGAGGAATTGAAGATGAACATCAAGGGAAAAAAAGTTTTATTCTGTGATGGCAAAGTTTGCTGGCATGACATTTTTTTTATTTTCCAGACTTGGAGATATGCTATATTTTTATAATGAAGAAATGAGGCGTTCCCTTTAATTATTACATAGTTTAGGGGCTCCTATGTTACTTTTATCTCAATTTTCTGCTTCGGACATATGAAAGTAGCTTTTGCGAGAAGTGTTATTATAGGAACTAGCCCTGCCCAATGAGTCAATGCAAGTTTCGTTTTTATAGCGAAGCTGCAAATAAAACACATGCTTGCTTTGTGGTGTCTTGGCATGCCTGTCTGGAACCATCCATTAAAAAAAAATCGCAGCATATTGGCGGAGTGAATGATGATAAGTGGGCGGAGCTCTGCAGGTACATAAGTAAACTATGAATCTTCGTAAATCTTGCCCAGTCGATCATCATGTAAAGATAGTGAGCACACGCTGTGGCCGTTTTCCAAACCCTCCACTCTGCCGCCTCATCTTTGTTGCTCATATCGAAGCACACAGACTGCCGGTGAAAGAGGAAGCGTACGAAGAGCAAACACATTTTAACGCAAGAGCAAACACGGCCTCTTATCACACGAGAGCACGCGTCCGAGTGGAGTGAGACCCGCAAAACTATCTAGTGAGCAATCCAAGTACTAGATGTGTGAGCCCCACAGCGCTACCACCATCTAGTGAGTGCTCCGAGAACTGCAGTTGGCTATGAGAATGCTAGACTTGCCTACGCCTCAAGGAGCTTTGCCCCTAACACCATATGGCCACCTCCAACGAAGTGATGACGCCACGTAGTGGCACTAATGTGGACGTCACGGGTCCCCAAAATTTTTGCCCACATGATGACATCATCAATTGACACCGTCGATAAGTCAAAAGTGCGTAAATCCCAGAGGCAACAGAATCGATGTCCTTGTAGATATAATATCGGAGGCCGTGCAGAAAATTTTAATGGAGTGCTACGTCTTTCATATTGCCACGAAGTTTCATATTGAAGGTGGTTAAGTGGATGGCTGTCGTATCCAGTCGAGTCTAAAAGTCGCATTAGTGCAGTTGCGCATGAATGGGTACACCATTCATTTAAAGAATGCCGGAGGAGCCATACACTTACAAAGAACACCAATGAAAGCACAGGTGCACTGATCAGCTCTGCTGGTCCATCACTTTCGCAAGGTGGAAGAGTCTGAACTTTCATGTGTTACTGTGTCTTGCTTAACTTCATGAATTTCAGTGGTATCATCAGGGTCATACAGTAGACTCTCGTGCATGAGAACGATGGTACACATCTTCTTAGCATTTTAAGAGCTATTTTACTATTTGATGTCACAACATATAAAACTGATAAATAATTCTTGTAAAAGCCCTAGATGGTAGTACCAATGAATCATAAGCACAGTCCCCTATACCAATGAGTAAACAGTGCACAACATAGCAGCTGAACTGCTCACACTTAGGTGTACACATAATGAGTTGAAGATTGAGAAGTTTTCCAGCCATTGGGATAATAAATGCAGACTTACTTCAACTGAATTTGTTTTTGGACCATCAATAATTCAGACAGTTCCCGTCATGGCTAACTAAATGGTTGGCAACTCTATATAGGTATACGCACATATACACATGTGCAGGCACACACAGGGGTGTTGCACTCTCACACGAAATAGAGCCTTCATTATTCTCCTTGTAGGTGGCTACTTTTACGAAGTTACCTACCGATATATGCTACTTCCATTGCTTCTGTTGAATGCACGGGTGCTACTATTGAGTACACAGGTGGCACGTTGTCAACATTTTCTATGAGGAGCTCCCGCTTAAATTTTATAAATTTTCAAATATCCATTGAGAAAAACATTGCAACAAGCATGAAAAAAGTAGTCAGGCTCCAAATATAAAGCACACCCATGAATTTTCTGCGCCTTTAAAGTGCATTAAATTATAATAGCCCTAACCACAAGCGGCCAACATGGCCGCTATTTTTCACTAATACAGTCGAACTCTGCTACAACGAATGCCGCTTTAACGAAACTTCGGCTACGACGAAAAATTCACGGTTTCTCGTCGGCAGTCCATAGGAGTCAATGCATAAATATTGTCGCCACAACAAACACTTTTTCTTCTGCCGTCCCGCTTCAACAAAATTTCACGATGCAACTCCAGGCTCAGATATTTATTGCAATACAGTAAACACAGTCTTTAACATTTCGATGCATTTTAGGAACTTGAAAATACGTCGACAAAGTCTAAAACACGCGTTGGCACCACTGGAAACTGCCCCTGCTCAGCAAACAAGGGCGCCGCTATTGCTCGATAGCGATGGCAATGAGGCTGCCCTGCTTTTGCCACTGGCTTGCTTTTGAGCCGCATACGATCCGAAGCTGAAGCTCAGTCGCTCAGTTCATGGTTTTCTGTCACGCAGCTGTGCGGAACGATGCCTTTTTCGAAGTCAATGCGTATAATTTCGTTCGTGCTTGGCCATTGTGGTAACTAATCAGAGCAGCTGTTCGTCTGCATTATCAACAAAATCAGCTAGCCACGAGTGGTGAATGATAACAATGGCATAGAATAAGGCTAAAGTCACCGCTCCACGATACCCTGCTTCAATCTTGGCGTTGTCAGATACACTTAAAAGGCAAACAGCTGCTGGTGTTAACGTGTTGATGCAGCTGCTTGGTTTGTTCATAAAAACGGTTGTAGGCCTTGTTTCAGAGTGCTTTTCACAATGGCCTCGCTAAACATGGGTGAGAATCGCGTCGTGACATTGCTGGGAAATAATGGGAATCAGCAGACACTTTTTGAATTTTGAGAATAAACACTCTTTTGTTTTGCTAGCTCAGATCAGCTATATTTTTTTTACTTCACTACAACGAAACTTTCGTTTCAAGAAAACTTTTTTCGCGCAACAAAACTTTTTTCGTTGTAGCGGGGTTTGACTGTATTAGTGCACCTGAGCAAATGTTGAGTCTGGTCGGTGATTTTGGTACACCATGAAGCAATTTCAACAAATTTTAGTTTAACCACAGCTTTGCAGAAAGAAAACAAACTGTATCAAATTGGTGTAGTGGTTGCACTTTTGTTAATTTTACTTTCAGAAGTAAACAGTAGTGATGTCATGAACAGAGTACAGTTGGCCTTAAAAAAAAAGACAATCATTGCAAACAGATTCTTGCAATCGGATAATACAGTTCTTCCAGCTATTTTATGGAAAACAATATTTTAGATCGAAAAGATGGAAATAAGTAGGTCATCGATGATTCGAGCTGATGGTAACATCAATGTAATCTTTCTAGGAAACTGCAATATGTCAACAACTGTCACCAAACCAATGTTAAAAAGTAAAATCTCATGCCATTAAATACTGATTTTTCAATTCCAAGAGCACTTCATATGCCTAGCACACTGACTTGAGCTTCAAAAAAAGTAACTGTTATTTCAGCATGACTATTTTATTACTGTGCTTTTCAAAACTTACTTGAACGGACTTTGCTTACAACAATTTCTGTTTAGTGAATCCCGAAATATATATATATATATATATCCCACCCCCCAAAAGAAGCATTTATCAAAGCGATTGCTAAACAGACATGAAAAAAAAAAAAGCAACTCGTATGAATTTGGGCAGAATTATTTTTTCCCAGAATACTAGAGCTAAGTGTATGAGGTAAAATCAGGTGTAGGGTTGATGATTGATATGTGGGGTTTAACGTCCCAAAACAACCATATGATTATGAGAGACGCCGTAGTGGAGGGCTCCGGAAATTTCGACCACCTGGGGTTCTTTAGTGTGCACCCAAATCTGAGCACACCGGCCTACAACATTTCCACCTTCATCGGAAATGCAGCCACCACAGCCGGGATTCGTACCCGCAACCTGCGGGTCAGCAGCCGAGTACCTTAGCCACTAGACCACCGCGGCGGGGCCAGATGTAGGGTTCATACCGTGTTTGGTAGAGGGCAGTGAAGGCACTTGTCCAAACGACCAGGTCGAAGCAGTGCTGGATCAATGAGGTCAGGCCGGCTGGTTGCAGCCAGCACATACACACCTAAAAGGAGGTAACACATCGCATATTATCATACATTCCTAAGTACATGAGTAACCACTATCTTTCATTACATTTGCTCCCTGCAGATATGGCAGCTGTGATCAATGCAACATCTCTCCAACTACGTCAATGTGAATGCTTAGTTTATACATTTATTCCGTTGTTGCATATCTGAGCACGAAAATTCAATCTGTTTTCATTGGTGCCAAGTAACGTCCCTTAGCTTCAATCAATGCCTACTTCTTTATTGGTTCTACAAGAACCTACATAGATTAACTGATGAACAAATGATTCCTCAAACTTAGTTGTTGTCAAGCTTCTTATTCTTAAAGCGCACCGTGAAACAATTTCCAGAGACAACAACATATTTTGAGAAAGTCAGCACTGTGAAAACCTCAATTCAGAACACCATGGTTACAATTATCTATGGTATAGGGAGCAATACATCTTTACATCAAAATACATATAGCATAAGTGGAAAGCAACCTCGGCTAACGTCCAGACAAATCTGATTCTTGTTACCAGCTGCAGGACTTTGGTACTGCTTCTACCAAGGAGCAACTTTCATCATTCTATGAAATGATAATGTACAAAAATGCCAACAACTAAAATAAAGGACAAATTAGCATCAAAAGATTGAAATTCGTACCAGTGCTCGTTTCCACACCATCAAGCAACGTAAGCAGCTGATTAACAACACGATCGGTAACTCCTGTACTGTCATGACCTCTCCTGCAAAAAAAAAAAAAAAAATCCCCATTGAGATTACGTACACCCCTTTCCTAAATAACAAGCAAGGTAATAAAATAAACTACAATGCACACTGCAAAATTTTAACTACAGAAAATTCGAGCACTGCTATTTTGAAATTCTGCTTAATTTGTAGAATCTCTACAGACAGTACTTCCTAACAGAAATTTGACTGAATAATTTGAGGGAGCAACCTTCGTTGGCCTGGTTGCAAATACAAGAATATGATGGGCCTTTGAAGTGTTAAAGGGGCCCTGAAACACTTTTTGAGCACGGTCAGAAAAGTAGAGGCTCCTGAGAACGCGCGAGTCAAATGTTATAGCAGCACGCAGCCTGGAATTCACAATAAATTATTAAAGTCAGCTAAAAATCACTTCGTCTTTCCTCGACAAATGACGAAAAATTCTCAAAAATCACACGTAGATTACCCATCTATCAGCCATTGGCTGATTTTAACATGGTGCACTCGGTTGTTACAGAGATCACCGGGAGAGGCCGTCACTTGTTTACACGTGCACACGCGATCGCACTGAAAAAATTACGTATTTGAAGAAAAAAAAAAGTGCTCTAGGTCACGAAGCGCACGTGACGTTGTTTGTTTGCCCCTCCCATCCCTCTCTGCTTAGCTTCCAGTGCTTTCGTCTGGATGAGAGAAGGGAGAATGAGGTTGCAGCGTTTGACAAATCTTTGTAATTCTGCTCAAACTGTACAGATTCTTAAAATTTTTGTGGCGTTGAATTTCTGAGGCAATATGCTTTTCCAGTGAATTAATTCCATAGTTACTCAAAAAAATGTTTTATGGCCCCTTGAGGGCAATGCTACATAGTAATGTAATAAAGGCCAGTGCAAGCCGATGAACAGCATTTGCTTGAAAAGTTGTTGACAATAGCTGCTGGCAAAGTGCTTGCTTGCTACGACTGCTTCAAAAGCACAGTTTAAAAAACTCCAGGGATCATTATTTTCAGCCGGCATACATCACAAATTTCGTCAGACCTGCCTCTTTTACTTTTTTTTTTCCAGAGAGAAAGCGTGGATCATGACACCACAACACGCTGACGCTGCGAGGATAAAAAGATAGAAGGTGAGAGAACTAGAAAGAGAGATAAAGGTATGTAAGAGAGAATAAAGCAAGAAAGACATTGAAAAATGCAGACAAAGAGAGAAATAGAAAGAAACACACACAAAAGAAGAGAGAGCAAGCGTTGTCATGTATAGAAATATAGAGAAGGTTGCAGGGTAGAGCATAACATAGCCTTCTAAGGCAGGGCTTAGTAAGTGGTTGAGAAAGAAAGTCAGGGAGAGGAGGAGAAAAAGGAAGTGTCTTCGAATCACTAGTGGGTAGCTGCCCCCATTGATTTTTCTTTTTGTACTGGCAGTGACAAGGCTGGGGTGATTCACCAGTGAACATCAACATTGTTATGCAGCATTGCCTTGTGGCTCCATAAGACAATCAAGACAATAGTTTCCCCAGGTTTGAAGAGTAATTTGGATGGGGTTTTCCTGAAAAACATGACAAGTTTCTAGAGACTAGCGGTCACATTTGAGCCGCGCTAGTTACTGCAAGCCAAAGTTCTCTGCATGTCTTTTTTTATGCTCCATCAATTTTAAGACCATTATTTGAAAAATTTTTGCACTATGACTAACTTTAAATCAAAAACATCTTATTGTACATCATTTATCATAGCATAGAAGCCTAGAGTAACTATCATGATGGTAACTCACCTTGGTGCAATGGAGTCGAATTCATCAAAAAAGATGATGCAGGGCTTTGCACTATGAGCTCTACAAAAAAAAGTAAGAAAACCGTAAGTTATTTTGTTCTGTTCTACTGGTTAGCTGACTTTGTGGATGTGGATCACCAGGCACAGTTAAGAAAAACTGGGGCTTTATTTCGAGCCCCGCAAATGCCCATTCAATAGATATATCTACTACACATTTCAACTTCCTCCTTTTCTTCAAGTGATTTCTCCTGCCAGCTCATGTTTTAACTTGTGCTACATTAGAAGAAGAGAACTGCACACACCATCCTTTACTGTTATTGGGTGTGACATCTATATATATATAAGAAAAAGTGCCACTGTTGGCCTAAGAAAGAACGAAACAATAAAGAACAGTAAAGTGTTAGCACTGGAGTAAGAAAAAGCAAACAAAATAAATGTTACACATACCGTATTTACTCGATTCTACCGCGCCCTCGATTGTAACGTGCACCTGGTTTCCACGACGAAAAAAAAAAGTAAGACATCGATTGCAACGCGCACCCATTTTTCTCGTTCGCCCACACGATCACACCACTCTGGAAAAAGACTCCTTTCGGGAGCGTCTTCCGTTTAAATATGGGGTACGGGGGAAGCTTGTGCCTATCTGACGTGCAACGAAGCATTGCGGTCACTCTAGTTACACCGTGGCCCGATGTCAGCACGTGAACTTGCTTCGCCCCCTTCTTCTCGACGGTTGTGGTGCCAGCCATGTCGAAGTAAAGAGTTGTCTGATCGGCATTCCCGATTTGCCCAAGTAGGGAGCCGTTGTTGTGCCGCAAGTTTAGGACGAACCTTTGAATACTGAGGCTTTTCTTTGTACTCCTCCGGCAACTTTTGGCATATGCCCGTTCGCCTTCAGAGGGAAAAGCCTTTCCTCTTCATAAAGTTAGTTAGCCAGCACCTGCTCGCTTTAAACTGGCTCCGCATTAGCCCTTTTTCTAAGGCTAACTGCACAGCCTGCACTTGGAGCAGTTCTGTCGTCACGGGCCGCTGTGCCGCTCACTGCTCAATCACATACTCGCCGAGCAGCTCTTCAATTCGCAGAAACGGACCCTGCTGTGGTCCGCTGAAGCCTTTGCGTGAATCTTTGCTGTCGACAATATTCTGCTTTTGTTTCCGCCAGTCCCGCACGCTCGTTTCGGGAACTCCGAACGACCGCGATGCAGCCTGATTTACGTCCGTTTCTGCACACGCGATGACTTTACTTTTAAAAGCGGCATCGTGGCGCACTCATCGAGTTTTTGGAGTCGGCTCTTCCATGCTGTCGATGCTAATGCACACCAAGATGATGAACTCCTCAGCACACGTACGAAGTGCCGCACATGGGAAACACATAGGCAGCAATGGCCGACGCGCTATGCCAACACACACGTAGAGGGCGGCCATTTCGAAAATGCCGATGGCAATAGAATGACCGTATTCATTTTTTTCGTACTCAATTATAACGCGCATGCAATTTATGAACTCGCTTAACCGGAAAAAAGGTGCGCGTTAGATTCGAGTAATTACGGTAAGCATGGTGCTACCGTGCTCTCTTGTTGATTGGCAAGTCAACTACACAAAAAGGGAGAGGACACATAACAGCGCTGAAAAGAATTGTAACTGCGGTGATATCACTTCTGTGCCTGTAATCCACAAGTGAATATAACTTGAACCTCAAATGACAGCTTTTGGAACATAAAAGAGTAAACAGGAAGCCTGTAAGTACACCTAATTTATACCTTGCAGAGACAGTACAATAAAACCTCGTTATTTTGAAGTTATTAGGACCATGAGAAATCTTCAAATTAAGCGAGTTTTCAAATTAACAGTACATACAAAAAGTGGTATGCAAAGAACTTGCAAATATTTGAAGTAATCAGGGGAGATCGTTTGCTGTGCCGACTAGTTTGCAGCTACAAGGGTTATGTTTTCCTGCAATACCTTGTCTTAATTTTGCCGCAAACACAAAGAAACGGCGAGCCTCGCTGCTGCCACCAAAAAAAAAACGAAAAAGAAAACGCTCTCGTGATCAATTGGAATACCCGCCATGCAGAAAACAAGACCTCTTAACTACAACACAATAGTGACGTGCGGACAGCATGCCACCTGCTCTTCACTGCGTCAGCATGTTATGCTGCGACTATTCGCTCATTCTTTCTGGTGAGATAAAAAATTTAATAATGGCCAGTTTGGCGGAATTCGGAATAAGTCTTGTCATGAAAACATGTTCCTTAAAGCTTTCGAACTTCAAGTAGGCATTGCAGGCAAGAACTCCACCAGGAGCATAAGTGCACAAGTTGCTGAAGCAACCAGCAATCAGAGGTTGGCATACATAGAGAATTCTGCCAGACTCTCTTTTATTAACAATCCCAGAAAGAAAGGGTAAATCATGACGTGCCGACATTGCGAGAAATAAGCATTAAGTCACCCGCGCGTCACCGCTGTATTGCAGTAAAGCTTGTCTTGTTCTTCGCAGGTGCATGTATCAGTTACCCAGGGTCCGTTTTTTTATTTCACTTGTTTCTTTTTTGAGCTGGAAGTAGCGAGACAGAGGTGCTTAAGCTGTTACTCATTACTATTCATTAGCATCGATACGCTTCAATGTATTGTGGTTTTTAAGGGCCGTCGTTACCATGGATTTGTGACAAAATTTGGATCAGAAATGGACACATGGCACCCAATGTTTTTGAATTAACCCAGTTGGTGATGACCGCCGCTTCAAGTTATACACGGCAATATTTTGAATTTAGCGAGATTCAAAAATAACAGAGTTTGAATTGATGAGATCTTACTGTAGGTTGTTTTTTTTTTTCTAAAGCCCTACTTAAAAACATTGAAGTCGGAGCATAAGTGCTTATACTTTCTGCAACAGAACTTAACAACGAAATATGAGCTAATATAGGATAGGAATTAGGAAATTCCTTTCTGAAGGCACTCACCTCTGGAAAACATTCCTAACAGCCTGCTCACTCGCACCAATGTACTTTGACAATAGCTCTGGCCCCTACAAAAGATGGCAAAAAAATATGCTATACCTACATGACTTGTTCCAAACCAAAACAACACCTACTGACACGTCGTACATCAGAAAAGCTATAACAGCCTCACAAACATGTTGCATGCAATCTGGAAAATTATTAGTGAGAGGGCATTTAACTCTGCCAAGCCCCACGCTCACTGGCATTAACTTATCTAATGTTTACACGTCATTGACTAGAATTTTCAAAAACGCAGATTGTGATGGCATGGTTTTTAAGAAATCATGCAAGCTCTTCTATAGGACCCTACATATTCATATCAAAATATCAAACGAGTGCTGTTTACAGGTATACTAAAATGCATAATTATTTTAGCTATCACTAACTTTTCCTAGGAGAAAAATCCTAGGAACATGACCTTGCACATATCAGCCACACAAAAAAAGAAGGCCATTTGCTGTTTCATGAAACAAAGAGAACTGATGATAATGTATAAGCAGTTCCGGCCATTGTGCTTCCTATGTATTTGTGACAGCTTGCGTGAACTCTCGTCTCCTCACGTAACATTTCTGCCCTTTCACCCTCACCAACTATACAGTTACAAAGGACACTCTCTGTCTATAAAGAAAGAAAAATCTTTCCATCTAGCAGATGCTCGCAAGGAAAAGAAATTTATGGCAGTAGAAGCTGGTCTTGACGAAGAACTACTTGGTAGGAGGAAGAGAGCATTCCAAATGTTTTCAAGTGAATGCAGCGCCGTAACTTCTGAAGGGCAAATGACCGGAAGCAGACAAAAGTACTCTTGTCTACCCTTTACTAGTAACCCCTTGATTGTTCATCTGCAGTTACCTCAACATAGACAACCAGCCTGTCTGTATTGGATCTTAATGCTATGGCTCTCCGCGACAGAGTGGCACAGACGTTCCGGGACAATCTCGATGGCACAAGAACTGCTGGCAAGAGCACATAACTATTATAGTAGGCGAGTCGCCTTTTGCTAAGGATACCAATGCCACCATTTAAATTGGAGAACCATGCAGACAAAGTCACCATTTTCATAGCAAAACTTTATCAAGGCTCCAGACTGTGAAGTCATTGGCATATCAAAATTTCATCAAAATTCTGGGATGTGAACACTTGCCTTCCCAGTCAAAAACAGCAGCTTATGTGCAAGACACTGTAATTACTTGCCTTTATGCTGATGAAGTTGACAGCGCATTCTGAGGCCACTATACCAGCAAGAAGTGTCTTCCCTGTCCCAGGAGCCCCATACAACAGCAGACCAGACAATGGACGAATGGGACTGTTGGCAAACAGCTCAGGGTACTGCAGTAACAATGTCAAGCACAATACAAAATTTAGACAATCAAAATGCCATATGTTATGCATGAGTGAGTACTTATAAAGTTTTACTATAATCAACTGAATATTATAATCTTTAATAATAGCTATGGCTCTAACTTTAGCATCCAAAGTATTTGAAACTGATGAATATGTATACAAACCTCCCTGTGTATTAACCTTCAAAAAAGTTGTTTTCATGGCTGTATATGCTGCAGCAAAACAAAACCTTCTGTCAAGTAGGAATGGCACTGTCGTGAAGCTACACCTCAAAGAAAAACTTGAATATCTTACACGCATTCCAATTTATAAAGGTTTACTATGCACAACCCTTATTGCAAGTTGCAACAGATATGAAAAAAAAGTCAGCGTGTACGACCTTGGGGAATAGCTGGATACAGTTACCTCTTGGACAGTGTGTCTTTCTTGGCGTTCCACACATGTACATTGCCAGCATTGTTAAAATGGCAGCCATAAAGATAGCGTCGTTTAGCTAGACTGGTTTCGCAGGATCATCAGGATGCTCTTCGAACTACTAAAATTCTTATCCACATCAGTATAATAAACGCACACACACAAAAAAAATTGCTACAAGCCCGCTCTTTTAAAGGAAAGCAGCACAGCAAAACTCAGTTCTGACTTTCAGTAATGTAGACAATACATTTGTATTTCATGACGGAAAAGTCATTGTGATGCTTTGGAAGGGTATGATATAAAGAGATAAAAGAAATTGCCTGATGAAGGTACTGCAGAGCCTAACCCTCGCCACTCAATAAAAATCAGTTGTTTAGCATATTTTAAGAAAACTGGCTCACCTTTGTAGGCCACAGGAAAACTTCCTGCAATGTTTGCTTTACATCGTCCAAGCCACCAGCATCTCGCCAGCGTAAGGTGTGCTCTGCCCTCAGGTTCAAGCCCCTGAGGGACGTTGGACAGTACTCTTCCAAGACGCATTCAAAGTGGTCATCTAAAAGAATGACTTCTCTTTCCAGACCTTTTTTATTAAAGAGAGAGAAGCAGGCACAGGTGGCCACTCAGGCGAACATGCTCAACACACAGTTCAGCGACAGACACATCATGAAGCATTGCTACAGGATTATCAAACTATTTTGTGGGCTATGACAAGACTCTTATTAAGGTTGTGTGACCAAACTTTATAATCATTGCAGACATTACCAAGATACCTAAAAAAATGTGTAGCAGTTGAGATGAAAAATGACCTGATTGTATCAGTTTTTATTGAATACAGATGGTGTCATTACAAAAACAGCACATGTGACACAATAGCAAAAGAAATTCAGTATGATGTATATGGCATTATCTTGTCGAAACCTGCAGCATCACAACCTATACAACATGGAACATTCAGAACAAAACAGTGGCAATGAACTCCAGGCATGGCAAGAAAACAGCCTTCACCTACATATGTATCTGTTGTAACTAAAGTCTAGCCTTTATCAGTTCTTGGCTCAGCTATAGCCAAAGCTTCTATTTCCGCTTGCCTTGTTTCCCTTTCTCTCTTTCTTTACTGTTTTCAGATAGCAACATACACCGAAAATAAACGCCCATTCTATCAGCTTGTCAGCTTGTGTCTACTTCGCTTGTGCTAATGCCCGGAAATCCATTAGTGATGTGACAGTAGCACAAGAAACGAAGAAAACTTCTGGACCCAAAGCAGAACGGCACCTGAGTGACGTCACGGGGCTACAAATCGACAATGG
Organism: Rhipicephalus annulatus; assembly: GCA_013436015.1. Taxonomy (NCBI): domain Eukaryota; kingdom Metazoa; phylum Arthropoda; class Arachnida; order Ixodida; family Ixodidae; genus Rhipicephalus; species Rhipicephalus annulatus. Next base: position 332,159 of record WOVY01010111.1, on the reverse strand, counting down.
CTCACTAGAAACTGCCCAACTTCGGCGACGAGGAAAACAACTGGAAATCAGAAGCATATTTGAGGCAACAGGAGTGACAGAGCCAGCCAAGAAAAGGGTGTCGTTGGTGACAAGCTTAAATACTTGCACTGTTGAGATATTATACGGAAGAGTAGCACCCAAGATGCTCAATTCTTTGAAGTACGAGGTGGTTGCGAAAGCCTTGGATGAGTTCTTTGATCCCACGCACCAGGAGATTACAGAAATTTTGCACTTTTTCAACCACTGCCAGCGGGACGGTGAGTCTGTTCAAGAATTCATTATTGAGATTCAACAAATCGCAGACAACTACAATTTTGGTACCATGCTCGACCGAAAGCTATGTGATAGAACAGTTTGCGGCATCAGATCGATTGCCATGCAAAAGCAGATGCAGACGAAAAAATTTCATGTTAGAGGACACAGAAACAATGGCATATCTGCCACTCCGCTGAAGCGGCGGATAACGACGCCCGTAAAATGGCCAGAGAAGCATAAGCTGTGCTTAAAATAAAGGCGCAGTCGTCCACAAGCAAAACGGTACTCAATGAATGTGGGCATTGTGGCATTGTCAGACACTACAGTAATGCCTGCTGTTACGACAGTCATCAACATTAGAATTCTTCCGGCAGCTGTGAACCCGACAAAGAGGTCCTGACGCATTCCAAGCAAGGGTGAGCAATTAGGACGGGTTGATAACCTCACTGCCAAGCATGAACAAGGGTGTCAACGGACCGGTTCGGCATGAAGAAAACCAACGAGAAAAAAAAGCCATCGTGACCTTGACTCCCTACAAACTACGAGAAGCATTTCAGGAAAGCAACGAGGCCACGGTGCCATCGTCGCAGCCACCACAGTATTTACTATTTGAGGTGGCAGCTAAGACTAATTCGGTTGTCGCTGCACCTTCAAAGAGAGCGAAGTCACGGAAATTCGCAGGTGTTAAAGAGTAACTCCTAGCAAACGACGAGAAATTAGTCGACCAGTCCTCTTTCCCTCTCTCTCCATAGCACCGGCTGCATGGGGTGGCATGTTTGAAGATAAACCTGTCAGGCAGCTACATTGCTCTACCCGAACACGAGCAGACAAGCTTGGCATGTGTCCAAGGGTGCCAGTCTTTCCAAGGTTGGTGACCTTTTCCCTACCTTTCATTTTGAGCTTCATCCTCTCGCCGGGAGGGTTCTTGGGACATATATCAGCTAGGTCCTCGGACGGGTGCAAAATCTTGGTGCCGTGTGCAAAACCTGGGTATTGAGTGTTCGTGACTATACTTGGGCATCTTTTAGACTGTGCCCTTTTCACGTGCATTGTGTGGTGTCTTTCCCTGCCTTCATGGGTGGAGCGGCGAGACCATCAAGCGCCGTAATGGCTGAAGACGCGGACTAACACCCTGAGTTGGCGTTCGCGAAAGAAATTTTGTATAATTTCATTTCTTCAACCAGCTCTTATTTACTTGATCACTTATCTGACTTCTTGAACGATGGATCCTACGAGAGGGGCCCACTACCGAATATGAGACCCACTGAACTCGGAGTTGCAACACTTCTGATGAAATAACGCGTATGTTCGTTGCAGTGTACGAGGTAATTTAGCCCGAAAATGACAGAATGATGAAGCCGCAAGGTCTCAAACTCAAGAAGCACCCTCGGGAATATGCAGCCAAGTCCTGGCTGTTAATAAAGGGGAAACAGATGATAGCCTGCACACATGGACGCTGCGATCGACACGGGAGGAAACTGTGAACCCTCTGATATGATGCAACTTCACATGGGAAAGTGTTGACGTATCAATGCTTATTGACACTGGTTCGCCTGTCTGCGTCGTGCCCTGTCATCTTATTGAGCAGCTCAAGTGCCCTTGGGCTCCACTGAAGTCATCATCCATGAAGCTGTTCCGCTATTTGGAAAAATTGCTAGTTGTTGGAGAAATCCTGTTGACGGTCTCGTATGACGATGCAACCGTAAAATGTCCATTGGTAGTGCTAGATTACTCGGGTCCAAGTTTATGTGGCCAAGACATACTAATTTTTCTTCCGACAAATGCAGGCTCCCCTGTTCTCAGCCTCTCAGCTGAGCCACTGACTGCATAGCCATCTACCACCACGCAAGCACTTTAAGATGTAATCTCCAAGTTTCTAGATGTCTTCAGCTCGGAACTAGGCCTCATGAAAGGACCTGTGGTGCACCTGAATCTGAAGGAGGGAGCCGTGCCCAAGTTCTGGAAGGCCCGATCTTTTCCTTTTGCACTACGCGACAAGATGTCTGAAGAGCTTGACAGGCTAGAGGCACTAGGCATTTTTTCACTGGTGCCACGTTCCAAGTGGCTGCGCACATTGTAGCAGTGCTTGAGGACAGCACCGTTAGGATTTGTGGCGACTTCAAGGTCACCTTAAATGTGGCATGTTAGCTGAAGCACTATTTGTTGCCAGTAATCAATGACAAGCTGGCATTCTTAAACGGCAGCAAGTATTTCAATATTACTATATATTTAAGGGATGCATATAACCTATTTCTGATGGATGACGAATCGAGCCAGATGTGCATGACTAACACGCACAAGGTTTTCTGGCTACAATAGATTACCTTTCAGCATTGCCTCTGCGCCAGCCATTTTTCAACTTAGGATGGAAAGTGTTCTACAAAGCTTAAAGGCACGCAACTTTATCTGGACGAAGTCTTGCTGTCTGAAAAGGCAGGAAGGGACGACGTGCTAAAAGCCATTCCGCAGCATTTCTGCGAGAGTGGTGTTAAACTATGCCTCGACATATGCAAATTTCGGCAGGCATCTGTTACATATCTCGAATTGATCAGCAGGGGCTACACCCGATAGAATAAAACATCGAAGCAATCGTGGAAGCTCTCAGCCCTAAAAATATTACCGAGCTTCGTTCCTTTCTTGGGATGATCTGTTTCTACCCACACTTTTTGCAGAACATATCGTCTCTGCTCGTTTTATTATATCGAGTACTTTAAAAAAATACAGGTTGAGACTGGACAGAAAAACAAAAAAACACGTTTAGAAGAGCAATACAATGTTTGCTACAAGCATGGCCGTTAGTGCGCTATGATACTTTTCACACGAAAAAGAACAGAAATGAGCCTATTAACTTTCGTTCAAAAACGTCGAAAGCAGAACAAAATTATTCTCAACTTGAATGAGAAGCGCAAGCCCTGGTATTTGGAGTAATGAAGGTCCGTGAGTATTTTCTAGGCCCAAAGTTCATCCTCATAACAGACTACCAGCCACTGCTGGGCTTTCTGACACCGAATCAGCCATCTACACCACTGGCAGCTGCTGATACACAGTGCTGGGCGCTGTATTTGGGCAAATTCAGCTACAAGCTGCAATACTCTCCAGGCAAGCAGCTCCTGAACGTAGACGCCCTCAGTAGGTTGCCACGAGAAACTTCAGAGACACCCAAGTACGTTTTGACCCTCGCATACGTCCCAGGAGGGTGCCGTCTCGACAAAAAAATTGCAGGCGCTAACCGCCAGTCACCCAATATTGGCTGTACTTTACTAACCATACTTTACTAATATGCGAAAAATCTTTTTTCTCTTAAGTATTCCTTTTAGGTCCCCCTTTCTCAGCACTCATTTGTTTCTCACTAACAATGAACGAACAAGCCCAAACACATGTTGCTCAGCGGAATGATTCAACCCGGCGCGATGAAACTTTATGCACTACCAAAAAGCTTGTTATTTCACAAAGTCAACCACAAATAACTTTAACAGTATGTCACTGTGGCTTGTGTCTAACCACGAAGGGTCAACTGCCCATTTATGCACAGGAGGTACAATGTATTAGTAGTCACCACCACCATGATCATCATCCTTCTAGCATTTACCATCACTTACTGAAGCCTCCGCAACAGTGTTTGAAAACGTAGAAACATGCTATGGCCGTCTTGTGTTTATGTTAATTTTTGTCAATTGCTTAGTTGCATCGGCAGTGACACTCAACTAATACAGCATTCTACAATTTAAGCTTAATCAAATGAACACAAAAGTTCCACATCTAACAAAAACAGTTCCGATTTCTCACCAAATACCTATAGGGCTGAGTCTTATCAGCCTTGTGGGGATCTGGGGTGCACCCGAAGCCACTGCCCGGGCATTTTGCCAATCTGCCGGTCCCTTCCCTCTGCCATTCTGACAGCATGTGGCAAAGGATAGCACTATGCGCCAGTTCTCCTGGTGACACTACGCTTGGTTTGAGCCACAAGATTCAGCGTGACCAAGTCACGCGCGAGGGGGCTTTCGTCGATGGAGCTTTCGTCGATGGACTGTAGTCGATGAACTGTAGTCGACCTGGGTGCGTTGGCATCCTCAGCAGGCATGTTTACGTGTGTGTTTGGTCCAGTTTCGTAAAATGAGCAGAAGAGCGATGCCTAGTGCTCCTGTGTGGTCGTACTACGCCAGCACTTGCTGGAGACGCTCGTACGGGGATTTGCCCACGCTCTCGTGACCAGGCCCAGTGGTCATCATAAGAGTGCGCAGCATAGCCGCGCAGGATCTTTTCTTGGACAGCGTGCCAAGGCTTGCCTATTTCTAGCTGCAACGTGCTCGCAGTTCCCCTTTTGGTGTACATTCCGTGTGCGACAGCCCTTTGCCTCCCGCATCCTAGAAGCGGACGTAGTGCTGTGTTTGAGGTGCCGCCAAAGGCAAATAAAGTATTTGTGTGTATTCTTAGTTCAAACACTCTGTTTTTGTCGGATGATGCTCAGCACCTTCAATAGCTGAGCACGGGCGGAGCGGTGCGCTACATGTGAGCAGGCAACGGTATACGCATTCCTGTGGCTTGCTAAGCCCGAACCCCTAATGAGTATCGAGTGAGTATCGGGGTTACAACAATGTAGAGTATTGAGGTTACCACAATACGAACAAACTAGCTTCGCCACCAAACATGATTCCATGAAGTTGTTCAGGAAATACAAGGAGTGATATCTCTCCAATTGTGCAGAGAAAGATTTTTCCTTGAGCGTGCGCTCTAACACTATCCAATTATCACCTAGGCACCCTACTCATGGCCCCAGCTTTAGTTTGACAAGGCCGCACGCCGTGCCTACGCATGAAGCAATGAGCCCAGCAGTCAGTAGCATTCTTATGTACCGAATGGTGATATGAGCGGCGATGGTTGGTTTCGTGATTTCATTACACTAATGGTCTCTTTGCAACTTTGTAGCTCGGCCTGCTTGCACTACCATTCATTCTCTGTGTCTCTGCATATCATTTGCCCATCATTGTTTTATATACCAACCTTCTTTCTGGCCTGCATCGCTTGGACATGATGCCCCCTATGCCTAAGCGACATGGGAGGCTCCATGTCAGGGTTGCCCTCAGGCCACCCCTGCACATTATTTACAAGTGCCGAAGTACCTACATTAGTGGCGAGAACAATGACCTTATACCTTTTTGTTGCCGCAACATTATAATGTTAGATTTCAAAGAAAATAAATTCCTTTTTCTGTTTTACAAACTTAGCAATTTAGTTAAAGAGAATGTTCAATCTCTTTAGTAGATCAAGTTTTCTCTGTATTTTTGATAGCTTTGTATGAAGTGAGAAACATGCTCAGTGCTGACATCCGAAAAAGGTTGCTCACCATCCAAGGTTGTCGTGGAGTGGCCTGCTGTGTCTGCATAAAAGGCATGGGTCGCTCTGTTCAGTATGGCAGCAAGGTCTTTAGCATAGCAGCCTTCTGTTTGGTGGGCCACCTTGCCATAGTCAAACTGACTGTTGCTGAGGTGGGGTCTCATTTTCACAAGACACCTCAGAATCTCCTCACGCTCTGCCTGCAAAATTTGTGCCAAGTTACAACTGAAGATTTAATTCAAACTTGAAATTAAAAGTGTTTGGGTTGAATTACAATTGAAACTAGAAGGGCCACCAACAGTATTAGCAAGAACAAACAAACAATCACGAATTGTTGAGTGTCGTTACAACTTTACATTTGATTTGCAGTTCTACCAATAGCATAAAATTATTACACGCATTAATTTTGAATTTTTTCTTCCTCAACTTTTATTGAATCATAGTACATAAGAAGCACCTCTACCGATTGCAACACTGGCTGTTTTATAAATTATATATACTCCCATATGAGCCGCACGTACCATATATAGAGTGTTTGGTCATTCATGGAAGATCTGGTGTTTCAATCAGCAGTAGTACTCCAGATGGTGAACGATCGCAATATCACATGTGACGACTTCAAGAAGGCGAAAACTTTTTGTTTCTGGGGGACTCCTCATTTACATGTTAGACACGACAAAATAAACTTAATAGACGATTATGCTACAAGTACACTTCAATTCACTACAAGTGATGTCCCAATTAGTGCACTACAGTTAAATACAGTTAACCTGAACACTCTTGCTGGCCTAATTGCCTGTTGTATACATGTGATGATCTTGTCTTCTGTTATCTTATCCTGAATCTTATATTCCCCCCCCCCCCCATTATTGATATGTGATATGTGAGGTTTAACGTCCCAAAAACACCATATGGTTACGAGAGACGCCGTAGTGGAGGGCTCCGGAAATTTTGACCACCTGGGGTTCCTTAACGTGCGCCCAAATCTGAAAACACGGGCCTACCGCATTGCTGCCTCCATCGGAAATGCAGCCGCCGCAGCCGGGATTCAATCCCACGACCTGTGGGTCAGCAGTCGAGTACCTTAGCCACTAGACCAGCGCGGCGGGGCTGTTTCCCCCCACCCATCCCTATATATATCGGGGGGGGGGGGGGGGGGTAGATATATAAAATATGATTCAATAATTGGAAATATGAGATACAGGATAACACACACACATATAAATACACACACACACATACTATTTGTAATTTGTAAATACAATCAATTTGAGTGTTAAAGATTTCATACAACAACAGAATCTCGATTATACGATTAAGGTTGATGCGAATTTTGTGATGATACGATATTTAAGGTTGCTTTGGATAAAGTACATTATATAAAATACGCTGTGATTCAGTGTTATAAGAATGGTTTTATCGGTATAATCGGTATTACAAGGCAAATTTTTAACTCAATTATTTTCTTCAAGACCACAATTTAAAATGCAACTGCAAGTAAGCTGCAGACAAGAATGTGCATCTCGATAATGAGAAGTCTTCAAAATCTTTATAAACATTAGGAACTTCGCTGACATGGCATTTATCATTACCTCGATTGCAGCATCTGCCTGGCCATTACATAGAATATGCACTTTTGGGGACCTTTAGGGTGCTTGAAAACACTACTGTGAATAAACTTGCTTTCTTAATCTGGTGTGATAAATTTGTATAGGGTAATATTCAAAGGCTGGCATTTTCTTAATCCTGTTTGACAAATTTGTATAAGGTAATATTCAAAGGCTGGCACATTGCATTTGCTTTCCAGAATTGCCAACACTGATCTATATGCACACCTTGTTTGGAGGTGGGATGGCAAGCACTGTGTAAAAGACATGCTGTCCATGGCTGGCAGTGAGACGGGTGTTAAAGGCCTCTCTCGAGCGGCCCGTGACGATGACAGCCACTCTGGTGCATGAGTCCCTCAGAGCAGCAAGCATGCTGAGGAATGCTGTAAGCGGAGGATGTATTTATACGTTAATACACTCATACCTTCATATAATGAAGTAAGTGAACAATATCTTTGTTGTGGATGCAGTGTTACAAACAATTGTTTATAACAAATTTTCGGATATAACGATGTATTCTTGTGACAGGTGTGATTTTGTTACAATGAGGTTCAAGTGTAACTTTGGCACAAACATGTGACAGTACTGGCTGGACAATGCAACAACTTACAGCTATGTCGCAAGACAATGGTCTCGGGCAGGCTCAGCTCCTATGTTCATGAAAGCATGCTGTCAATGTGATACACAAAGCAATGTCTGATTGTGTACTGCAAAACTCAAACCTGCAGCGTCTTAAACAGTATACTCAAAGTGATGCAAATGGATGCTTCCACAGCTGTTGCCATACTGTATACACTAAAACCTCAGTGATACAATCACAACTCGTACAAACTTCAAGGCGATACGAATTTTTTTTCTGGTCTCGGCCAAGGTCTACTGCCCTGCAATGCAATTAAGCATATACGGCTGTTGCTAACCAATTTTCACCTCGCAACGTTTAATATGAACGTATGGTGCCATGTAAATACAGGTGCTGCGTGTGCTGCCGCGTACGATGTGACAAGCCCACGCGCGTGCAGGAACTGAATCAGAAGTACGCGCACGGCGCCGCCACACGTTGTAGCCTCCGAGATTTTGTGCACAAATTTTGGAAGCTCTAATTTGTCTTTGTGTGCATCAAGATTACACATGGCACCAGTCCCAAATGTTTGGAATTCTCGACCGCATGCCAGTTTGTTAAAGGGAGGGCACCTTTGTATTGGGAAAGAGACTTTCGGTTACAGTCTACTCGGGAACGGTGCCTGCATGTCTTCCCTACACCTGTACCCAAAGGGGCACGCATGTGTTCGGGGAGAATGACCTCAAGCGGCTTGCATACACCCCGAAGAGAATTTGACTGCTTCAGCAGTTGATGTTGAACCAGTAAAAAAGGCTGTCATGGTGCCACGAGTCTTGTATAGGTAGATGGCGGGTATGGAGTGTCCCGCGAACACATTGAGTCGGCTGCAACACGAGGCACCCTCTTCGTCTACCGAAGCTGGCGAGATATTCAGCAGCACCCTGTCGACTCCCCTACGTGCAACATGAGCTGGCCTGATGCGTATGAAACTTTCTGTTGTATTTTTTTGTAACCAATATTTTATTACACCCAACACTAAATATTGTCTTAGTGTGCACTGCGTCGCATGTTACAACTCAGAAGTGTGAGCACGATCTTTTTGAAACTCTTCTTTGTACTTTTTTTTAGTTTCCATCATGTCGTTATTTTATTAACATTCCATGTTGTGTTTACTTGTAATGTTCTTTTAGAGCATATTTGTTTTGTACTAGTTTTCTGTTTCATCGCACATTTTTTTTTGTTTCCTCTTACTGTTTTTTTGTTAGCTCTTGCCATTGCCCTTGCTTTAATTATATGCTTGTTTGTTTTTAACAAAGTATCCGTGCCTGCTACATGAGCATGCCGGTCAGACTCAAACATCACTACACGTGCAATCCCGCACAGGTCAACCGGCCTACAAAAAAAATTGAAATGTACGAAGGTGTCGCAGGCTGAAGCTTACAGTGGAAGCCTGCGAGTCTGCCGCACATTGCTGTTAGATTGGCAGGACCTCCACAAAAATGTGTTACATGTGCATTTTTTTTTCCAATGTATTAAGACGTGCTGCATTCGTTGTGCTGCTGTGTTTACACAGCGATCCAAGCCATGACTTCGCCCATCTGGGATCCTATCAAAGGTTGATGAGGCCCGAGCGAGAAAACTGACGATCTTGGGCAAGGAGCTAGGTCTGACAACGTCAACATCCACGATTTTTGGACCCGCACAGCTGCCAACATTTGGATTGTGTGCACAGCCTTAATTTTTCCAAAAAATATCCCAACCATCTGACCAATATGAAAATAACAAAAACATTGGTCCTAAAACTTTCAGGCCTTCATCTATCGCATTCAAAGCGCTCCTTAATAAGTCTTTTTCGCCGCTGTAGTCCGGTGTAATGTGAAAAATCGTACAGCCGTCGGCATGGTTAGCATGAACAGTCCACTTCATGGCCTCTTATTGCTTCAAATGGCATCAGCACCGCCAATCATTGGAAGTGGTATGTTTGTTTGTAGACGGGTCGACTTCTCTACCAGAGTTTTGCTTGACTCCTGCCGTTCAATCACTCGGCTGATCCATTCTCGCGACGTTTTGCCAAAAAAGCTTTAGGAATCTCATGTATTGATCCAAAGCTACCTTCTTGCATTACCATAAAGCCGTGCCATGAAGCCAACTTGTGTACTGATATTCGCATATGATTTACACCACAATTGAAGCTCCAAATTTACTTCACATTTTGTGTATGTTATACGTGAAAAAATACACTCATTCAGTGTGCGGAGAAGTTCGATGTAAAAGATAATGCATGCACTTGCTGGGACCAATGAACGATTCATGATGATCAGTTCTTTCCAACTTTGGTGGTGTATGCATGAAACTTCACCATAGCGAAAATCCGCGACAACAAATATTTTCAAGCGTCCCATCAATTTTGTAGTAGCGGGATTTGACTGTATATAAGTTTTCACATGCAAGCTCTATAAAATTACAAATTGCTTTTATATTCCTGAGGTTTTGTTCATCTTTCAGAGAATTTGTGCATCAGGTGTCCATGCGTATGTGAAAGACTCACCATCAGCTATCTTGTTGAAGTAAAGGGCATCAGGGCTCTTCTCTTGTTCGGGTCCGGCTACAGCACCAGCTAGCGTATCCAAGTCATCAAAAACCAGCACCGCAGGTTCTCTGAAGCAGCACTCGAATACCAGGTGCTCCCATGTCTTGGCAATCTTTTCAGGACGCTTTCCTGCGCAAGAACAAAGGAACCGAAACTTGTGCCTGCATCCAGTCAAGTAGCCAACCGTACCACGTTCACCACTGAACACTCACTAAGGTTGGGTTTTTCCATCGGTTTGGTGAACACATTTAAACCTCACTATACCAAAGTCGCATCAGCCAGAAAAATACTTCGTAATATCCAAAAATTTATTATAAACAATATGTAACACTGTATCTATGGCAAAGCTTTTAGTAACTTACTTAGTTATAACCAATAACTCGTTATAACCAAATTTGTTATATCTATGTTTGGGTGTAGCGATATAAGGTGACATCAGTTGGTAATTGGAAGTATTTTATTGAAACCAAGGATATCTACCAAGGTGAAAAGGATACAAAAACTAAGGCCGATACATTTTACAAAGCACGAGAAACAGTCACCTACACGGAGTAAAAAGCAGAATACATTGCCGAGCTGTCATTCATTACTGCTGCAGAGTCTATCACTCATTGCATGGCCAAATTGCTCAAAGAGAATTTTGCCAACAATTAGGCTAACCAAGACCAAGAAATAGATTAAAACTGAGTGTAGAAGTGCGAGAACTCCATTGAGTCGGTCGAGTCGTAGCGTTCTGATGGCCGTTGACTGGATGGCCTTTCATAAGAGCCTGTGTGACACACCTGTGTGGCCTGTGCAGGCATCGACAGGGGGGTGCAAAAGGGGCACTTGCCCTCCCCAAAGCTACACAAGTGCTCTTCCCTTCCCGAACCCCGCGATGCACTACTGTTTTGCACCCCCCCTCCCCAAGAAAAAATCCTGCCGACAACCACGGACACAGGCATAAAAAATATTTAAGTGCTACAGATCCAATGACAGAAATTGTTAAGAGCTGAAATCCTCTATAAGTGCTTACCCCTCAGTGAACTGCATTCGATGATTTCAACGTGGGCGAATGGAGAAGACTGAAGCATACACAGGGCAAGTGACTTAGCAAGTGTTGTCTTGCCACTTCCGCGCTGGCCTGTAATTAGCAGCACATCTCCCACTAGTTGCTGTTGGCCACACAATTGTACTGCAGTGGGTTGTGCTGCCGTCAGCAACTTCAGCCAGGCCAAGCCCTTCTCACAGAGCTCCTTCACACCACTGTCAAAGGTAAAAAAAAAAATGAAATGAGTGACGGGCACTCTAAACATTGAACGTTCCTGATTATCACAGCTCAAGACACACACTGGTCATCTTCTGGCTTATGATGAGTACATCTCATCATAGGCACTTATGACAGATATACAGCAGATACTCCCAAATCATAGCCAAAAAGACACTGCTCCCTCTCCTAAAGCAGAAAGTATAAAACTATTCCATATTACCAGATCGAGCATCCAAGGACAAAATATGGAGCATAACAAAGAATCTGGAGAAAAACTCTAGAAGCCACGTCTGCATTGACCTTTTTCAGAAAAGTTAATAGTCGTGGGTGTTACAATAGCTAGTAGCTTGAATCCTTACATAGTCTACGAAAAAGTTAAGAAGAATGCAGTGTACAATGGAACGAGAAAAAAAATGGTACGTGTAACTTCATGACACAGAAAGTTTATGTTCTAGATAACACTAAGTGAAAAAATATGAATGTGGGCATTCCACACAGTACACTGGACAGACAACTGGGGGTCACAGAAGCCAAGGGGTGGGAAACCCGGCCGAGGGCAGCAGAGAGCTAAGTGGACTGGCAAAATTATGAAGTAGCTTGCAGAAAAAAAATAAAATTGGCTCACAAAAAAATGGGTAAACTAGAGATCCTTGAAGACCGTCATCATGTACTGAACAAAGAAAAAAAAAAAACTATTGAGGAAAAGCTCACCTTGTCACGGATATTTTTGAAAAGCAGAGATTAGGGTAATTTTTCATATCTTATGTCAACATATGTGCATATACTACTATAGATATTAACCCATTGGCTTCTACACTTTTTGCGGCTGTACCAGCCTGGTATGGTATGGTATGAAAAAAAACATTATTTAGGTCCATCGAGGCGTGAACTAGCACGTAGCGGGCTGCTCCCACGTCAAGACAGATAAGCCTAACCTGTCCGCCATGTCATGGGTCCGTTGGAATGCCCATAGCTGCTTCCTTGATTCCGTACTGCACAGCGCAGCATGCCACTTTGACAATTTAACGTTTTCAACCCACAATGCAGGGCGCCGCCAGAGCATATGATCTAAGCTGGCAAAGTCTGGGCAAAGCGCGCAATCGTTTTGACGTCCGAATTTCAGGGTAAGTTCCACCAGAAAATTTTTGCCTTCGCCGGTGGCACGGGTCAGTGCACCTAAGCCACAATAAAATCTCCAACAAACATCATAGAATAAGAATTTTGTGTTCTTTGTTTAACAATGCTTCACTGTATCAGGTGCTTCAGTATCGTTTAAACGATAAAAGCACGAAGTCATGTGGTGAGCAATTCATCGTTTTCCACACTCCTATCGGCTCTCAAACTTTTAGCCCTGTGCCTTAAAAACTAAGCAGTCTTGATGGATTCTACTTGACTTTGTTCGGCAGCATGTGGATAGAAAAAGGGGCCCATTTGGCTCATTTTTCTTGCCATGAAAAATGTACGCACATTGGTGAAGCAATGACAGGCGGGTTTCTTCCTTGTTTATTCTGCCACGATATGTTTTGGAAAAGCCGGGAGAGTCCACCCTTAGCCGCTAAACAAAGAACTCGAAATACACAGACAAGCATCTTTATTTAGTGGATAATAAACCAAAGAAAAGGGAAGCGCAAAATACTGTACTGCCATCTATGAAACAATGTCAAAAATAAAGATTTTCTTGGCGGCCGGCGATTTGCCAGTCAACGTGCTTTTGGCCTCACTTGCACCCATATGCACTTAACTTGCACCCATATGTACTTAACTGGATAAAAGAATTCCACCAACCAGGTCGGCGAAACGCTGGTCGCGGATGCCAATGGGTTAACATATATATTAACTGATGTACAATTATGACTTGATATACTTTTTTAATGTCAATGTTGCAGTTAGGACAAAATACTGAAACCTTTCATGCCAAAAGAAAATGAGTCAATGCGGTACTGTAAGCTTTTAATACATTAGCATTTATGGGGTTAACCCTTCGTGGTGTTTTGTTGCACATCCATGTTGTCATGCACAGTTACGCAAATTTTTCGTAGGATTACCAGTTTTGATGCAGCCCATCCTGAAAACGTTCAGGAAAAAATAAGTTATTCTCTTTGGATTACTTCTTTGCATTGCAACAGTCCAGATATGAGCTCAGCTCTTTCTGCTAAGGAAAGTTTTAAAAGAGAATGACGTCACGGCTGCTGATGCTTGTACAGCGGTAGGCAACGCAAAAGGGTGACACGCCAACACTAAAAAATCCTTCAAAAGGAATTATCTATGCAGCAACAGTTCTTATAAGCGTACGCTTTAAATGACCATGAATGCAATGTAACTAAAGAGCAAAACCAGCAGGAAACGTCGGTGCGGCCAAACATAAGCCCCGTATTTTCACTGTTTCTCTTAGGTCTAGCTTCCTCCTTCCACCATATTTGCTGGCTGACTCTTCAAGTTCAAGTGGGCAGTGCATAAATGTAATTTTCATTCACAATTTCAGTGATGCTAGTACAGGAAATTCTCATTAAACAAAGCTCTTTTAAACAGAACTGCTGCTTAAATAGAACAGCTGCCTCTAATGTGATTGGTTTTGTACTTGAATTTTGTGCCCCTGTTTATCTCTCAATAAACAAAACTCCTGTTAAACAAAATATATCTTTCTGGTCCTTTTTGTTAGCAGAAGTCTACCGTATCATAATGAGATGACAAATTTTGGCCACAGGAATTTCAATATGGGCACTTCAAAACCGTTGTCGGTTTTTAGAAGTTGGAAGCCTGCTTAGTTTCCCTACAACCACAACTATAACTAAGCATTAAGCACTTGCACGGGAATGTTCAGCACATTAAATCAACCTGTTTATGGAGTTAGAGTTTAGTAGAGCCCACATTCCAGTGGGAGTTCACTCACCCGAGTTCTTCAAGCCTAGGAGCCTGAAGGTCCGGGTTGAGAAGGCTGGTATTTAATACAGGGAGCTCCAATGTGCACTTTTTAGAGCGTTGGGCTCTGACAGCCTTCCCAAGATGAACATTCACCAATCCTGAATCTCTAAGTAAGCAGTATTTCATATCACTATCACTACTTTGATTACCATTTGCCGCATCTTGCGCCTCACTGTTTTGATGAGAAAGCTTTATCAGAAAGTTTGTGTGTGCCCCTGCAAAAAAAAAAAGAACAAACAGAAAAAGTCACATTACACAGCTTTGCCCGAGCACAGTGTTTTGGGTACTTTAGGCACCTCAACATCATAATTCACAAATCCACAGGTTGTGCTTGTGTCCCTGCACTCATCTCCTTGTTACAGTCGGTTAACAGTGCATTAGTTCAGTGCCATTGAGCCATGTATACTCTGTCCATGACATAAAGCAGCCCTGCAACACATTTCCAAGTAATCACCAAATAGTTCAATCAAAGGAGTTTACTGCCTCACAAGTTGACTGCCGCAAAAATTTTTAGAACCCATCAATCACTAGTGGAGTAACAGGTCTTTGCCACATGCTGTAATTGCTTTCTCTCTTCTTTTGTACCAGCAAGGGCTCTGAAAGATATGCACAATGAGGGAGGAGATAAGGGGAAGAAGCTATGTTTATTCATCAGCGTGCAATATGACCTTAAGCACTTTTTCGTTTCTTTTTTTTTTTCCTTTTTTACTGCGACAGCAATTATATGGACACTCTCGGCTAGATTTTGCCACCAGCGTCACCATCACTCACCGTATCTGTATATGTATCTATATATATATATATGAAAACACAAGAAAGAAAAATAATCTGGAAAAAGACTCCGGCGCGCGGGATCAAACCTCCGACCTCTGAATTATGAGTGCGAGGCGTTAGCCACTGAGCCATGAAGGAGCAGCTCCTTCCATGTTCAAACGGGAAGCTATTTATATCTACCGCTTACCGCTGCCGATAGCCATCTCGGGGGAACTGTCGTGTTTTCAGCTCTACCAGCGAGATGGCGCAATGAGAGCACATCGCTAGATCGTCATGACGTGACGGCACGCTCTCTAATCTCCCACATGTACTTTGCACCGTGGAGAGAAGGAGGTGGAGGCTCACGCGCGCACCTTTATAACAAGGTGGGGGGGGATCATACATTTTGGAATCTCACCGGAACGATTCTGTTGTAGTTACCGGGTGCACAAATGTCACTGCACTCGTTGCACAGTCTCTTTTTGCAAAAAGGTCACGCTTTTCAGACACAGCGAAGTAACAACTGAGATGTTTATTCTTATTCATCTGTACCTGTGAGTACGCCTCGGTCGTCACTTGTGCGTGAGAAACGTGAGGCACGTTTCGATCTGCTTGCCATTCTTGGCGTGACCTCCCAATTTGTTGCTACCACGTTCATTGCTTTGCATTTGCCGCAAAGCTGTGGCTTTTATTAGCCTCCTTTCAGTGTGATTGCAAGCACCGCAAAAGGGCCATGGTAACTACGAGGCTCGCAATGATCAAAATCAAACTATGGCCCTAGACTTTCAATTGATATCATTTGTCAAGAGATGAGGAAATTATTTCAAGCCAATTTTGATAATCATAAATTATAGGCCCCGTGCTGTGCTATAATGTTTGGCTAACACGTTCCCAGGAGCCCCCACTACCAACAGGCAGCAAATTTTGACCATAACTGAAAAAAGTGTAGCAGGGCCCCCTCAACACTTCGCGTACTCTGCATTATGAACCTGTCATACTGTAAGTAATTTAGGGCAACTTGGTAATCCTTAAAGAGACTCACAAATTCACACACACTTCTACTTAAGAAACACGCACCACACACACCGCTTCACTCGAAACACTCATGCAATACATGCACTTCCATTCAAGAAACGCACACCACACACACCACTGTGCATCAAGCGCTGTGTGTGGTGTGCGTTTCTAGAGTAGAAGCGTGTGCGAATGTGTCTCGAGAGATTACCGAATTGCGCTAAATTACTTACAATATGATGAGTTACTAACTAGCCCAACAACAAGCTTTAGCGTTATGAACCTGTGTTTGCACTGAACACCGTTAGTTAACTATTGATAAGCACTTACAGCATACCTAACTGCACATGACATTTCAATTGTAATCTGAATGAATGCATATCAATCTCGCTTCCCTGAATGATTTTTGAGTTTTCTGCGAAGTCCTCACAGGGTGAGTGAAATATGAAAGAATGTAGCTTCCTCCTTTTTCTCTTTTTGTTTTCCTGCCTACGTTATTTGAATTTGCAAAATGAACACCTCTCGCTTGCATGAATCAATTTAACAAGATAGCATTAAAGAGCTCATTTCACGGAAATTCCAGCGTCAGCGTGAGTGTCGTTGGTTGGGAGCGAAAAATCATCTCGTCTGTGACAGAAAACTTAATAAATATGCAAATAAAATAGATAACGCCAATTTCTGAGTTCAAGATCAAAGATCACACCCAGGCCATTTACAAGGCAAGCAGGTGTTCCATTACAAAGATTTTTGGAAACTGCTTTGACAAAAAACACTATATGAATGTCACGTAATAGAAGGAGTCTCCTTAACAAATAATGTATTGCGTGGCAGAACCAGAGAGACGCGCCAGGTGTCAAATCATGTGAATTGAGCAATGAGTGGGTTTAAAGGCCCGCCCATTACAAAGTGCTCAGACATAATTAATCATCATCAGCAGTAAAACCACCAACAAAGTGAACATTTGCGTAGGTTTGCGTGTTGTCCTACGGACGCAGAGTGGGCCCTTTGCTGCATCGCAAAAGAATTATAACGCAGTGGGCACTTAACAACTGTGCTTCCAATAGGCATTCAATTATACTCTGAAATGACGAATGTTACACGCACAGTCGTTTGCTTTTTTGCGGCCACCGAGAAGCAGGTTAGCAGTTCAGAAAGCGATGCGCACAGGTCGCGATTACGTTACCGCGACCTACTCTTGAAAGAGAATCTCAAGCACCCTCCCATTTTTCACTCTCTTTGTGCGTTCACATGGGGACAACACAAGGAAGTTCTTGCAACGCAACATTCAGAAGTTGAAATGGTGTGGCAAGGCCCATTTATCACTGCCAGCACCTGCATTAGACTGCAAGCTTTTACATATTAAGACAGCATACGGCACAAATTCTGCAATAAGAAGCAATCTGCTCTAAATTGTTCAAGTCCTGCATATGTCAGAGGCAAATTAAAAGAAATTAACTTGAACTTTCATACGAATTCACCGATATATGCCTAACACCATTAGAAGAAAAGAAGTATACATTTAAGGGCTTGTTTTCTTTGTTGGACATAATATTAATGAGAAATAACAGACAATAATACCAAGAGAAGTACAGGAGGTGTTATTAAAAGCAAATGTAATGTAAATGTAAAAAAAGAAAACTTGCTGCGGGCATGAATCGAGCTCGCAACCTTCAAATAACACCTCTGATGCTCCACCAACTGAGCTACCACAGAGGCTATTCCTCAACCAACTTTATAGCGTATACATGATTAAACATGGGGGCACCAGTAAATGCTACCTGTTAACATTGTAGCGAGTGGGGAACACTCTTTTCGCTTGATGGTGTCACATAGCCCGTGGTCCTAATTTGAGCTGGCAGCTGACCAATAAACCAGCATATTACCTGAAGGCATCAAAATCTGCCAGAATGAGACCCTTACTATGGATGAAGGAAAGAAGTGTACACTTAAGGGCTCGTTTTTTTGTTAGACACAATATTAATGGCAACTAACAGACAATGATGAAAAGAGCTGTATAGGGGATACTAATAGAAGTAATTGTAATGTAAATGTGAAGAAAGAAAAGTGGACGAAAAGATAACTTGCTACTGGCAGAATACGAACCTGCGACCTTCCAATAGCATGTCCGATGCTCTACCACTGAGCTGTTTAACAGCATTAGAAGTGACAGTGTAGATGAACAGGGATGTTTTTTTCTACAAGTCTTTTTCACATTATGTCTAACACTTAATGTAGTCGCTGGAAATGAAGCTGGTGATTAAGATGCATAGTTATTTTTATCCGTGCTGGTTGGAACAGATTTACCAAAAGGGATTTTTTATACAATACTAAAGAACGCATTTTAACAATATTGCAATTTTACACTGCTACTACCCACTAACGATGTCTGTATTGCACTCACTCCATATACTATAGTGAAATTTTCCAATATTGCTGCACACTTTTAACACCCAGACAGGTACAGATATCACCCCTCACTTTCATGTCTTCTATTGCCACTCACCAGATTCACCAGATTTCAGCTTCAAAAGACCGCCTGATGAAAGCACTACTGGATATCCAGAAGCTGAAATGCCTCTGCACCATGAGTGGAAGGTACTGGCAATATTTCGTTCTGTAAATGTCTAAAAAAAAGCAAAAATAAAGTGCTCCACCTGGTGAAACAAGGTAACGCACTGCTAAGAATGATGATACTTTTCTTTTATCTCGTCCATTAAAATAATTTTGAGAAGCACTAAGCACAACACGTGCTCTACACATAGCAAACATTTGGCCATCATGCACAAAGTTTTCTCACCAATGTATGACAACTTACAATGTTCCAGATGCATACGTGAAACAACGAATAAAATTTAACCTCCGTGTCCTTTCTCTTTCAATCCTCCTCCTCCAAAATCAAGAAAATATAGGTATGAAAAAATTGTAAGTTACAACTGAAGTGGAAGCAAATTGCTCAAATACTGAAATATTGTTTTACACTCATTTGAGAATCAGCACAGAATCAGCAAATAGCAGCACAGTGACAAACAGATGCAAAATCTAGTACCATGGCAATGTGTAGCACAATGTTAATGAACAAAACTAGATAGCAGTGCACCTATGGGCTATCAAGGCAATGCACTTGTTCGTAACTACCACATACCAATAACAAAAAAAAGGAGAACACCGGAATGAAATAAGCACACCAGCTACGAAAACACGGGCGATCTCACTTACCGTATTGCCTAATGGGTGGAGAGTGATTGACCTCAATGCAACCTGTTGTTCAGAGGCAGAGAGTGACCTGATCTTCAATTTACTAGCATAGTCAAGACCCAGTTGCTGTCGAAGGGCGTCAGGAACAAGGGCCATGTCAGAGCCATGTAACAAGTTAAAATCTGTCCACACAGTAGGAACTGCAAACACTCTCACAACGCAAGTTTCACGGTCGGGCAACATGACTTGAGTTGTCTGTTGTGAAGCACTTGATTCACCCTTTGAGTCCAAAGAGGCTTTAGCCAGCTTCTCCTGAGGCGAGGCGATCTTCGAAATGTCGGCAATGAAAGTCAAGGCCAGCTGGGCATCGCTGCCCAGATCACACGGGTGAAGCTGCGATCTTGACACAAAAATCGTGGTAGGATGTTCGCGCAGCAGCTTTTCAACGTTGTGCGCCGGTAGCGGCTCTATCTTGAAGAACTTGCGCGGGATCACCCTAGCAGTGAAGCACACGTCGACGTGCCAGGTGAGTGTAGATTCGACGGATTGTTCTGGAAGCAGAGGTGAATGCAAACGTCTTGCTGCTTGGTTCGACAAAACCGAAGACCAGACCCACGAGGGGAAAGAGCCAACTACGGATGCTAAGGAGCGCAGGCTGTTGTTTTCGATCATATCTCTAGGTGTCGAAGATTGACTTGGAAGCCCTGTTTGAGATTCGGAGCTTGGGACTACGGACACAACTGTGTTTCTGACGAGGAGAACAGGTTTACAATTCGGCACAGCAGATACTGAAAAAGAAGGGTAGAATTTTATTATGTTTGTTATAGTAAAGCCAAACGAACAAAATTACACACACCAGTAATTATGCAGGAAAAGATCAATAAAATTTTTTGAAGGAGCTGGACACACAAAAAATTTATTACATAAAAGAAAACTGTAAAAGACAGCCGCATGATTGAATTCTCAATCCTCAGCCATAGAAAACACAGCAGTTACACATCCAAGCAAAAAAAAAAAAAGAATTCCGTGTCTGTTTTGAAGGGCGCCTGAACTGTTCAAAGGTCGAAATTTAATCGCAGTGTTGAAGTTGTGCTCATAGCCAAATGGACTATTCAATATGGCGCTGTAAAAGCGGAGCTACATGCATTTGCTGATCTAAAAACGACCTTGGCTCATTTCACTCCTTCCTTCTAGATGCTATGTTCACTGGCTTTTCTCTCCTCCTGAATGAGTGCTCCTCCTTTGCCACGCGAGGAGAAATATCAGCGAGCGCTCGTACCTACGAGAAGACAGATGGGTTCTTTTCATGAATCGCATAAGTGGATCCAAATGGTGACGTTCCAGCCACTGCTGGGTATGTTGAAAAGCCTGGAGGGGATAAGGAATTGTTTTGAAGAATTTGTTACGAGCCGCAGGCTCGTAGCGCTACTTCATTTGGTACTGTTGATCATGGCACCATTCTGAACTCGATGCGTGCGCTTACTTAAATAGTTGCAATATTATCAGAAATGATGTAAGGGTGCTTGAAACAAGAAGATAGGCTTGTGCGAATAATGAAATTTAGGTTCGAAGCAAATTCGAAGCAAATAGTGATTTTGGTTGAATAATTTCGAATCGAATACGAATACTATATATAAAATATAAAGAAAATTGGCAAATTTATCATAACCTAACTAACCTGCACAAAAATTTTTTGAATTGAAATAAGGTTTCTATGCAAATGCCTTTTTTTTCATTCAGAGGAAGTCGAAAACAACTTTGAGTAGTAGGAGGATTTGACTTTTAGTAGGATGCAAGTGATAACCTGTAAAATACATAACATTTAAAAATTCATTACACTTAGAATAAAAGCTGTCATAATAAGCTTTTAGGTTTAGAAATGATGAATCAATTTGAACGTAATATATTCACATACCTGGGCCCTGCAATACTTTTTCAAGTAACCACGAAATTTCTTCACCAAAGAAGCTTATTGACTCACGAACTCGCCACCACAAAAATTTTTACTATATGTCCAGTATGAGCAGAGTTGCAAAGATTTGTTGCACGCTTCAATTCCATTTTCTCTTGTCATGTCCCAACGAAAGCGCTGAAAGCTAAGCAGGGAAGAATGGCATGGAAAAAGAAAATACATCACCCGTGCCTCATGACCTTTGAAACCTTTTCTCTCTCTTATTTTTTTTTCTTCAAACAAGCGGATTTTCAGTGCGATCGCGCACATACGCATGGACAAGTCGCGGCCTCCCGCGGTGGCCCCAGTAACAACCGAGTGTGCCGTGCTCAAGTCTGCCAATGGGTAATACAATGGCTTGTGTTGACTGATTTTTGAGCTTCATCCGTCATTTGTTGAGAGAAGAGAAAGCAATATTTAGCTGACTTTGAGACGTTACTGTCGATTACAGGCCGTGTGCTGTGCTATAATATTTGGCTCACGTGATCTCGTTAGCCTCGACTACCGATTGGCAGTGTTTTCTGATCAGGCTCAACAAGTGTTGCAACGCCGCTTTAAACTTGTAGTGGGATTTCATGACAGACCGGAATTTCCCTAGGTAGGTGCTTTCACGGTTTAGCATTCCTACACTGCAGCAAAACCACCTTTACAGGTGGTTTCACTGCAGTGTATGAATGCGACCTAATACACACCTATTCATTCATCGCAAATACTTCAAAATTTTCAATATTTTAAATTCAAATCGAAATTATTTCAAATACTGTACTATTCATTTGAATATCCGAAACCTTCAAATATTTGCACAAGCCTAGAATTAAATACCGCATTGCTTAAACGTGGTAGCCAACATCCCCACAGTAACAGATCGACTCATTACTTGAGACACTCATAATTTGGCCTCACAATTGGCACTGATATATTTAGTTGGGCCACACTGTCTGTCCCTGTTCCATATTATATAGAACACGTAAGTGAGATCATAACAATACAATTCATTTAATATTCACAAGAAGATATGTACATCAGTTCTGTTAAAAAGGCAGGGCCCCTTACTCGCAGAGGAGTTGTGAAGAGTTGTGAATTAACACATGTTAATTTAAAAGATTTCATGAATACTGTGTTCACTAGGCTGCCAAACAAGCAGCTTCCCTTCTCACTCATTTGTTCTGTACTACCTGCAGTTTTAGAGCAATATTTGTCCATTACTAATAGCAAAATGGTGGTTGCCCTTTAGAAGAGGATTATCACAGCCTGTTTATGCAGGATAAGCTTTCCAAACACCCAAATACCTCTGTTTTATAACTCAGCAAATAATGCAAGCTGGCTTTCTTTCCCTTCTTTGGTCTGACTGATTATTCCCCGTAAGACAAAAAGGGGTAAAATGGTCCTATCAGTGCTAACGTGTTCAACTTGTATTTGAAATCTCAAAATAATTGAAAACCTTCATGGCTTTGCAGATTTGTGCCATAGTATCAACATGTTCATCAACACATCTCGATATAGGTAAACAATATATATATATGTGTGTGTGTGTGTATGTGTGTGTGTACGTGCGAGCGTGCGTGCGTGTGTGTGTGTTAGTTCAATTTCAAGCTTTTCTTAATCAATCTGGTTGAACATATGGCTGAAAGAGTGTTTCCAGTCGATAATTTTTTACAGTGCATTTTTGTAAAGCAACTCTATGCAATTTGAATAAGAGTTAAAATAAAGTACCAGCTTACCAACATCAAGTACTATTGGGGATAAAGGTGTTGTCCACATAAGAAATTTCATGCCAGGCCAGATTGCTCGAACTTGATTCATCAGATGACTTTCAAGAAAACTACTGCATTCGACCTGAGAGGAGGCGAGAAAGAGAAATATTTATTCATCTATTTATTTATTTATTTATTTGGTTTGCATACACAGATACACAAGGACACAGAAAAAAGAAAGAGAGCAAGCTAGCAACTGGCACCTAGAGGGGCACAACGCCTGCTCACTCTTTCGGGAGGAGGGAAGAAACAGAGGAAACAGAGATTAGAGGGAAGCAGAGGAAAGAAGATGAGGAAGGAAAAAAATGACGAAGAGTTCGACAAGTATGAGTGAAATAAATAAATAATAAATAAGAAAAGACTTATAAAAACAGGTGGCCAGGTTCGTTTGGTTCATAAATGTAAGGAGAGCTCGGTGGGCGTGGTCCCGTCGGGAAGCACAACCGCTCGGAAAGAGGTAGTCGTCTAGGATCGCGCATTTAAGTCCTAGGAATTTCTATTCCTTATTAATCAGCACAGACCGCTGTGTAGAAAATGTAGGACAGTGCACTACGAGATGCTCAAGTGTTTCACAAGAGCCACAAGCTGCGCACAATGGACTGTCCACACGCCCTTGACGTTGTAATCGTTCACGCACCAGCACAGACCCACTCTTAGTTTGTACAACAGCGCTCAGGAACGACGAGGCAAGCCACGGCCACGAACACGGGCAGAGAACAATCCATTCGCCACACGCTGGTCTGGGTGCTGCTTTAGGAAGTGTCGGCGTATAAGCAGACGAGCGTTGTCCATCGTACATGGAATTGCCAGACAGTCACAGCCATCATGGTTGCATGATGAAGCAAGGCTTCATCATTCAACCATGATGGCTGTGATCCGCTTCTTCATTGCCCGCAATGCCCACGTGTGAAGGTACCAACTGTGCAGCTAGGCATACCCCACGTAACAGAATTTTGTTGATGGATTCCATGATGCTGCTTATAATAGGGCTGTCGGTCTCCTTGCTGGCGAGTCTGCTAAGGGAACCACGGGAGTCGCTGAAGATGACAACGTTTGATGCTGGTAACCCTTCTTGGACGTACTTAAGGGGAGATGCGAGTCGAAAAATCGCGTTTTTAGCGAAATTTCTTGTATTTTTGATTTTTATTGCTTTGTAATCTTCAAACCTTCTTCTTTCATCTGTGAAAATTTCAAAACTAAATTCGAACCGCAAAATGCAAAAAAATGTGTATGAAGGCATCGGCGGTGGCTCAAAATTTCGTGAATTTGCGCCGATATTGGCCATCTTTGACTGCGCGCTGCTCCCCGTCGCAGTGCCGCCCGCCATCGCGATCGGTTGGGAAAGTTGCGTCCGGCCTTCTTCTTACAGCTCCGACGACCGCCAGTTTCGTATGTGGGCAAAAAAAAAATAAAAAACGAGGCCTTTTTATCACGTGGTTTGAGCGGTTTGAAACGCGCGGCACCCTAAGCCGCATCGCCATTGGCTACCGAGTCATTGTCAGCTGTGTTGGTGGCGGCCATCGGCATTTGGTTTGTCTGCTTTTCTGCGCGTCTACGCATATTTCCGCGATGACAAGCCCGAAAAAGTGCAACGTGAGACTGCAAGTTCAAGAAAAGGCGGCGTAAAGCGCCCCGAACGACGGCGACGAACGAGAACGCGCCTACATGTGCTAGGCCTGACGGCGGCATCGACGAGTGCGCGAGTGACAGTGGCTGCGATGAAGGGATTGACGCTGCGCTTTCTTTCGTCAGTGCTTCGGAAAAGAAGCTCGGCTTCTTCCAAAAGGATGAAAGACAGCGCGATGAGGTTTGTGCAACGACAGTTTTGTGCGACACCCTCTTGCTGACGGCACTTGTGGCAGGTGCGGCATGCCCTGCTTGCGGTATTCAAAAACTTGCCGTTTGGGAGCCGGCAGAAAAGCGCAAGGGACTTTCGTCGCTCCTCGAACTTCATTGCGAAAACAGCGAATGCTCAGCGACTGTTCTTTCGTGCTCCCATACGTCACTGCGTGTTACGGCGGACGGCAGCTGCCGAGTGAGCCAACGGTACGACAGGGGGAGCTCCCGAGATAGTTTCGCTGTAAATGTGAAGGCGGTGGTGGCTGCACGCGCTGTCGGCATTGGGCATGAGCAATTGTCCAAATTTTGCTCCATTATTGGACTCCCAAAGCCAATGCACCACCGAGGATTTTTTTCAATAGCAAAGAAGGTGCACACCGCTGCCATGGCAGCTGTGAGTGAAAACTTGCGCCGATCCAGAGAGTTGACGAAAGAAGTAGCAGGCGAAACTGATGTGGCTGTTATGTTCGACGGCACTTGGCAGAAGAGGGGCCACAAAAGCCACAACAGAATTGGCGCAGTTATCTCCTTAGATACTGGCCTCTGCTTAGACTTCGAGGTCATATCAAATTACTGCCTGACATGCAGTAGGCACAAGGATATGGGCCCAGACGAGGAAGTGTGGCAGGCATTCCATGGCCCAGTCTGTGAAAAAAATGCAGACTATTCCTCCCATACCATGGGAACGGAGGCTGCGATGCGCATTTGGCAGAGAACATTGACTTATGACACCCCACTGCATTTCATGACATTCTTGAGTGACGGTGACAGCAAAGCATATAGTGCAGTTGCAGAGTCAAATGTCTATGGTGCTGTCAATATAGAAAAAGAAGACTGCACTAATCATGTGGCCAAGAGATTTGGCACCGCACTACTGAAGCTGCATGTGCCATTACCACGAGAGCAGAAAATGAGAGAGCCAGCCATTCAGAACCTCCAAACATACTATCAGATTGCTATAACAAGCAACAGGGGGGTGTACGAGATATGTACACTGCAATATGGGCTTCGTACTTCCACTCATGCTCTACTGACAATGCTGGCAGCCAGAAGTTTTGCCCTGCAGGAACAGAGTCGTGGTGCAAACATCAACGCGCTGAAGCACTTGGTGAACCTGCACCACGCCACACACCTCTCCTGACAAAAGCACAGGGATTGGCTGTTTTGCCCATTTATAAGCGGCTAACGGATGAGAAGCTCCTTGCTCGATGCATCAAAGGGAAAACCCAGAATGCATCGGAATCCCTGAACAGCAAAATTTGGCTACTTTGCCCCAAGACTAAGTTTGTCTCCCGAACGGTTGTCGAGACTGCCGCAGCTATGGCAATCCTGTGGTTCAAAAAGGGTCATGCTACTTTCGAGCACATCCTGGAAGAGCTCAACATACTGCCATCTAGAGATCTAGTTACTTTCAGTGATTCCCGCGATGCGAGGCGCATCAAGAGAATGTCCAAGCGTCTAACAGCAGAAGCAGGGGCCCACCGTCGTCGTGGAGTGAAAAGGGCACGGCTAGAAGAGAGTGCTCGCAAGGACCGTGAGGGCACAACCTATGCTGCAGGACAGTTCTAGTAACTTGCAGTGCTTTTCAAAGTTCTGTTGAACATTATGGCCAAAGATTATGCATTTCTAACAATTCTGTGATAAAAAAAAAAAAGTTTCAAACTTTCAAATGTGTTTTTCTCCTTTTGCAGTTTTGTGTGATGTGTGCTTCTTGTACACGCTACTTCGTATACTTAGAATTGTCACACCTCTATGAAATTTTGCACATAGCATGATGAAGGCCCATAGAGTGCAAGTATCTATTCAGATTGTCAGTGCTGCTTGATTATGTTTTTCAAAAATTACATAACATTGAAAGCCCTTGGCAACTAGAGCCATAGTAAATTTTTTTATTTTATTATTGTATTTCACCTTTTTACACACAAAATTATATAGTTTTTTGAACTCTACAGTTCCAAAGGATCATAGTCATTTATATCTGCATGCTTTATCTCAAATTTTATAGGTCAGAATTGTTGCATAACAATGGCCATAATTTTGCAGTATCTGACCTGCAGAAAGAAAACCAAGCAATCTACATGAAAATAAATGACATATTTGAAAAGAGGAAAAAAAACTCTATTAGCATGCCAATTTGTGTTAAATTCAGACTCTTATTAAAGAAAATCGTTTTTCGAGTAGCATCTCCCCTTAATTAAGAACCACATCAATCACCGCTAGCTCGGCCGTCCCCGACGATGAGGCATGCGGTATTTCAAACAACCATCTGATATCGGTTGAAGGGCAGAAGAACGCTGCAGAAGCGCTCAGGCCATCGCTGCGTACAGAGACGTCCGTAAATACTTTTGCAAAGTAAGTCTTCGAAGTATTCAAATAAGTGTGAATGGGCTAATTGGTATAGTTCCGAAACACGTTGGTCACACTTTTTGCGTATCACTGAAATTCACAGATGAATAGGGAATGCACATGGGCTGTGTTCTGTCGTTGCTGGCAACTTTATAGTTTTGCCGGAATCGCCAGTAATGTCATTGAACAAAGACGCCATTTTACCCATCCAAGAAAGTGGGCACTATAACTGCCTGTTAAGGAGTGTCTTGCCATCTGGGGCTCTGTTCATACGCTCAATATGATGTAGCTCTGGTCAGCTTGCAGCTTTAGCGGCAACTGGTGTGCTTCAGTCAGTGGTGGGATGGATTGTGCTTCCTTAGGTAAGCCAAACAGTACTCGAAGGGCAACACGATGATCCCGTTCCAGCTGAGACATTAAAGCAGGCGGTACATTCAAGACTGGCAAGGCATACATCACGCAAGGGAGTACAGCTGATTGGTAAACCTGTAGTGCCGTCTTCTGATCAATGCCATCACCCCTAGCAGTCAAGGCGGCTACATACTTGAGCAGGGACAGCGATTTTTGTCTCACAGTTTTAAGAGCAGGGTGTCAGGAAAGGCGATCATGGATGATTGGTGTACCCACTGTATCGGTGTGTCTCCGAGGTAAAGCCTGCTAAGGCTTCGACGAGCGCATTGCCTTGGATGATAAGCGATCGCAGCTGACTTCGCAGGTGAAACCTTCAGGCCAACTTCTACCAAGTATTCTGAAGTTGCATTCAGAGCTTGCTGCAATATACCACGAAGAAGTGGACCATGGTGTGACGAACCACTGACCCAGAGTGTGATGTCATCAGCATAAATCGCTATGCCTATAGGAAAGTCACTATCTTGTAGTAAACGGCCTGGAGGTCTAGCAAGTACGCTGTTAAAGAGAAGCGGTGACAAAATGCTGCCTTGCAGGACGCCACATTTAACAGTGCGAGGTTGACTCTCTACTTCTCCAATGCGCACTTTCATTCTGCGCTCGGATAGAAAATCACGGAGAAAGTGTAACAGACGACCTGAAATTCCTCCATTCATCAGTGCCCAAATAATCGCCTTATGTGGCACCGAGTCGAACACTTGCTGTATGTCAAGAAATAGAACATACGCTGAATGTATGTTTGCTCGAGCAGATTCAAGCGATGATACAAGATCTGCCATGCTGTCCAAGGCTGAACGGTGGCGACGAAATCCACTCATGACATCAGGGAAGAAAGTGAGCTCCTGTAATCTGGCGTCCAGACGAAACAGCACCATACCTTCCATTCTTCGGATGTACAGGTGCATCTTCAGTTGTGCCGTTGCCAGCTACTTGACAGGTGCTATGGCTAGGCGTCTTTTCTCGTGATGCTAACTTTTTAGCTTTCTCTTTCAGGACCTTCCATTTTTTTCTTTAGCTTGGGACATTCTTTGTCCGTTGCCAAGTGTTCGCCATTACAGTTAGGGCAGCAAGATGTCGCATTGTCAAAAAATTTTATGTTGTGATTTGCGCCACATTTAGCACAGACCACAACATTTGTGCAGAAACCCTGTACATGTCCAAGCTTGAGACGATTGCGGCATTGTAGAGGCTTTGGTATGAGAGGTCGGACCGGGTACCGGTCTAGTCTGGCCTGTATGTGACTAGGTAGCTTTTCGCACCCAAAAAGAATCTTTACACACTTCGAAGAGCCAAGCCTTCGAGCGTTGATCACTCTGTACGGTGGCGTGCAAGCTATCATACTTTTAAAAACGTCATCTGACAGTTTTAGGTCTATATCCGATATAAACCCAGATGTTACATTAGCGCACTGTGGAACAAAAGCCCGCACGTTGATGTTGCATAGCTGAAATAGACTGAGCAGGGTTTGTACCATCTTCTCATTTGTTGTCTGCAGCAATGATATTTTTCCTGGGATTCACTCGAACTTCTTGAATCAGACCAGGGACAAGTTTGAAAAAAAAGTCATGAAGCTTCTGTTTGGAGCTAGCGTTCAAGCTTACCATGACGTTGACGGGCACATAAGCAACGGTTGTATCACAGTGCTGTTGTATATTACAGTCTCTTCCCTTGGGGACGATGCCACCGACTTCCGTTTTAGCCGTCGATGCTTAGTAGGTAGAAATGCACCGGAGTCATCCGACAAGGCATCAGACTAGGAATCGGCAGCTGTTAATGTCACTGAAGAGCTGAGCCACTTCCTTGCAATGGCAGGTCTACCCCCGCCTCTAAGCATGTCCACCACCACCTCCTCCATGTAAGCCTTGATAGGAGGCGGTTTTGTACTCAATGAAGTGTAAACTGAGGGGCGACTATTGCTAGTTGATAGAGAAAAAGATTACATTTGGCAGTCATTTAACAATATGGTGCAATCTATTATAATCTACACTTTATACCTAGTGCACGAATGAACAAAATACTTAGAAGGTTTCGAAAGAACACCTTTGAACACAGCTGGAACACAAACTGAAGTGCAATTTTCGAAAATAATGGAAAGTTCCCTTATAAGTGCTAACGTGCTGAACAAAAACCGGGCATCAAATTTGTCTTTTGCCCTCAGGCGTAAAGAAGTGAAAGGAAGAGAAGCTATAAAATGGTATTTCTTTAGCGCAGCTCAGTTTGAGCGTGAAGAAAAGACTATACGCTCAAGAAGGAAAGCAAAGCAGATGACAGTAAGAGCACTAACTTCAAACTTTTGTTTATTATGTGACCCTACAGCACGTTATATAGCTCACCTTGCTGCACATGTGACGCCGCACACATGACAAAACGGTAAACGTGTGACACTGCACAAGTTAACAAAAAATCTAGTTTTAAGCTGATATCAAATTACCAATTCTATATCAGCACTTCACAGCACACGCGCCAAAAAATTTAGCTCTTTTTCAGATAAGGCTACTTGCACACCAACTCGCTCAGTCGGCAGTACATGTCGAGAAGCTAAAAATCTCTAGCTTTCTTTTATTTCTTAATGTGAGCATTCCAGATTCAATTCTTGACCATGACAGCAGCATCCTAATGAAGTCATGATCCAAGACATTACCCCAGTGATACCACTAAGTATGCATCGTTCTTCTTTCTTTCTCTTGGTCACTGTAACAGTTAAGACTTCCACAAAAGACATGCTGGGTGTCTTGCTGCCCTGTAAACAATGCAGACATTGTCCCTAATTCAATGTGCAAAAGTCGTCCCCAAGTGCATGGCCAACGTGTAGAGCACACGGCAATCAGTACTTTATATGCGATTATCAATTACTTTTAAGAGGGCAGACTGGTCTTTGTGACCAAAAAGTGACAAAAAATTTATTTTTTAAAATTGACATGTTTGGTTTCTGCAAGTATTTTACTATCTCTTTGCATATTTTCACACACCAGGAAGTGGTAATTTTTTGTGATGTCATTCTAACTGTTCAGATTCTTGGTGTTGTTAACACGCAAAACCTGCAAGAAAAATGGGGAACCGACTTCGAAGCTTCTTAATAATTTGCCGGCACCTGTGTTAGAAGCTCTGCTACGAATTTATAAGCACTTTTATGAAGATTGCAAAACATGCGCACCATGATTCTTGCTTTTTGAAGAAGCTGTGTATTTTCAGTTTCTTTTTTTTTTTCATTTTTCTCAAAAAAAGTAAATTTCTGACAATTCAATTTAGAGGCCTTAATATCTCTGCAGCTAGGGCTGGTACAACAATAATTCTTTTTTGCAATGGAAACCTGTGTGTGTGTAGAATGCAAGTATGGGAGCAGAATTGAGAGCCAAAGCCTTTTTAATTATTTACTCATCAAAATTGTAACACAATTCCAAGTGCTTTTTGAAAATGGATAGTTCATTTTGCTCTAAAATAACCAAGGCCTAAAAACAAAAAAACTCTTGCATACTTTCAATCTATCGTCGTTAGTCTATGTAGGCATATCCTAAATATCACTTTTAATTTAGCACTTTTTTTTGTATGGTGACCTTAAACAATAGAGGATGAACATAAGTTATCTCAGGAACAAGATGAGTTACATGAAAACTAATTGAATATTTGAATTCAGCAGAAAAAACTGCATAATCCTGTACAGTTTGATCAAGATCACTGAAGAAATAAACAAAAAAATGTCTAAGACCAGTGTGCCCCCTTAAATATATCATGCTTGCATGAACGACATAGTGTCACGTTACTCTCGACAAACTTGAGAAAAATGGGCTCGTTTAGTCGACTACTCAAGCAGCGGCTCAGAGAGATCGTCTTTGTCTTCTTTCACACTTCGATCTCACCCAAGCAAACCATGTGGCAATAGTCCCTCCCTTTGAAAGCATCGACTCGACGCTCGTAAATAAAAAAAAATGAAGGTATACACACGCAGATATAGATAACCAAAAGAGGGAGAATGCCACTACTTGCAGCGCAAATGAGGAAGTTTCGCCAACGCTTGCGCCAAGCGCAAAAAGAAAAGGCATAAAAACACAGGAGAACACAAACAGCAGCAGCAACGCAATGTCACGGCATGTCGTAGCACGTGAAACCACAAGGGCTACTGTGTGAAGTAGGGCTTCAGCCGAACGACATGCACGGTTTCGGGCCGAAACTGTCGACGAGAAGACGCTGCGCCGTCCGGAAATACCTCGTAGGTAAGATCTGTGATTCGTCTAAGAACCTTGTACGGTCCAAAATAACGACTTAGGAGCTTTTCGGATAAGCCTGGTCGCCGGACAGGGATCCACACCCACACTCGGTCCCCAGGGTGGTAGGTGACATTTCAATGGCGGAGGTTGTAACGTCGTGCGTCTGCATCTTGTTGGTGACTGGTGTTTATGCGAGCTAGCTGACGAGCTTCTTCGGCGTATTGAGTGTATTGCTCAGCATCTTCAGCAAGTTCATTGCTTTGGTCGCACGGAAGCATAGCATCGAGCATGGTTCGCACGTTGCGTCCGTAAACAAGTCGGAAAGGCGGAAATCGCGTTGTTTCTTGCGTTGCCGTATTATAAGCAAACGTGATGTATGGAAGAATCTCGTCCCAGGTTTTATGTTGTACGTCCACGTACATTGACAGCATGTCTGCTATGGTCTTGTTAAGCCTCTCTGTCAGTCCATTGGATTGCGGATGATAAGCCGTTGTTTTTCGATGACTTGTGCAGCTCAGTTTAAAAATGTCCTCCATCATTCGTGCTGTAAACGACGTCCCTCTGTCCGTAATCACGCATGACGGGGCACCATGCCGTAGGACGATTTGGTGCACGAAGAACTGCGCGACTTCAGAGGCCATGCCACGGGGTAACGCTTTTGTTTCAGCATAACGCGTAAGATAATCTGTCGCAACTATAATCCATTTGTTCCCAGAGGACGACAAAGGGAAGGGCCCCAGAAGGTCCATTCCCACGAGGTCAAATGGTGTCCGTGGTGGTGCGATCGGCTGGAGCAGGCCCGCGGGTCTCACAGGCGGAGCCTTGCGGCGCTGGCACTCACGGCAGCCTTTCACATATCGATGTACACTAGTTGATAGTCGCGGCCAGTAATACTGTTGGCGTACTCGGGCGAGAGTTCGCGAATAGCCCAAATGTCCTGACGTGGGCTCGTCATGGCACGCAAGGAGGATTTCATCACGCATGTCGGTAGGAACAACGAGTAGGAAGGCTTTGTCGCTACCACGGGCGTTTTTCTTGTAAAGAATGCCTCTTCTTAGACAAAAAGAGGGCAGTTTGCGAGCAATGTGTTGAGGGACCTGAGAGTTGCGGCCTTCCAGGGAATCAATTACTGGGCGTAATTCATCGTCTGCCCGCTGCTTTGACATAAATTCGGAGTCACTAACTGCTCCGAGAAAGGCATCTTCATCTTCGGAGCCCCTGACGGCGTTCCCCACAGGTGCTCGAGAAAGCGCGTCGGCGTCTTCGTGTTTGCGTCCTGACCTGTACACAATCGTAATATCAAACTCCTGCAAACGCAAACTCCACCGTGCGAGACGGCCGGATGGATCTCTGAGATTTGCCAGCCAGCAGAGCGAGTGGTGGTCAGTCACCACTTTGAAGGGACGACCGTAGAGGTAAGGCCGAAATTTGGTCGTCGCCCACACGACTGCGAGGCATTCTTTTTCTGACGTAGAATAGTTGGTCTCAGCTCGAGAAAGAGTACGACTGGCGTAAGCTATCACAAGCTCAACGCCGCCGTGTCGTTGTACAAGGACAGCGCCAAGTCCGACGTTGCTGGCATCTGCATGAATTTCTGTAGCAGCGTCCTCATTAAAATGGGCAAGAACAGGGGCTGTTTGCATTCTCTGTCGTAACTCTGTGAACGCTGTATCTTGTTCTGCGCCCCAAGTAAAGGGTACGTCATCTCGGGTGAGTCGCGTAAGAGGTTCAGCTATCTTAGAGAAGTTGGCGATAAATCGGCGATAATACGCGCACAAGCCGAGGAAACGGCGTACTGCTCTTTTATCTGATGGAACAGGGAAGGCGGCGACAGCAGCAGTTTTGTCTGGATCAGGTCGCACTCCATCCGCACTAATGACATGTCCCAGAAATTTCAGCTCTTCATAGCCGAAATGGCATTTTTGGGGTTTCAGCGTGAGTTCAGCTGTGCGAATGGCTTCCAGAACCTTTCTCAGACGCTTCAGATGTTCTTCAAAGCTCTCGGAAAAGATGACCACATCATCGAGGTAGACAAGGCAGCTTTGCCACTTCAAGCCAGCGAGAACTGTGTCCATCATCCTCTGAAAAGTGGCTGGTGCAGAACAGAGGCCGAAGGGAAGAACTCTGAATTCGTAAAGTCCGTCTGGAGTCGCAAACGCGGTTTTTTCTCGGTCTCGTTCATCCACTTCAATTTGCCAATAGCCACTCTTTAGATCGATGGACGAAAAATACTTCGCACGTCGTAATCTGTCGAGGGAGTCATCGACCCGTGGAAGCGGGTAGACGTCCTTTTTTGTGACGCTATTAAGCTTCCTGTAGTCAATACAGAATCGCAGCGTTCCGTCTTTTTTCTTCACTGGAACGACTGGCGAGGACCAAGCGCTGCTGGATGGTTGAATAATCCCGTCATCGAGCATCTCTTTTACTTGCGCCTGAATAGCCTCGCGTTCTTTGGCAGAAACGCGATAAGGCTGCTGCCGGATGGGGCGGACGTCATCGTCGGTAATAATTCGATGCTTCGTGAGGTGTGTTTGACGGACTTTAGAAGAAGAGGCGAAGCAAGATCTAAACTCCCTTAAAAGGTCGTGAAGTGCAGCCTTTCTCTCGTCTGACAGCGTCGAATTAATGTCGATGTGGTCTAGAAATTCCTCATCCTCATGCGTTTCCTCGGACGCGAAGCACTCCGTGACGTCGGCAACAGGTTCTCCATAAGCTAGGGTGGCTCCGCGGAAAAGATGCCGGTGCTCGTAATTGAAGTTCGTAGCTAGTATCGTTGACTGTCCGTCACGGACGCGCACAACACTTCGGGCGGCGCATACACCTTGGAGCAGCAGAAGTGATAAGTTGCTTTCAGCCACCACGTCGCCGTCTTGGAAGTCTTCACAAGTGACTTCGATGGGAACAGTTGCTCGAGGTGGCAGGGTCACACTGTCGTCAGCAACACGCAGCGCAAGTCTACGGCAGTTATCAGCGTCTCGATCTGTTGCGCGTTGAGTCGAGAAGGTAACGATGCGCTCACGAAGATTTATGATGGCACCGTATTCCCGAAGGAAGCCCATGCCGATAATCAGCTGACGCGAACAGTCGCGAAGAACGAGGCAGCTGAGCACAAACGTCGACGCACGAATTTTCACTCTTGCGGTACAGCGACCCAGCGGTGTTACAACGTGCCCTCCAGCTGTTCGAATTCGCGTTCCATTCCACGGCGTGATCACTTTCCTGAGATCTTTCGCTAGCCTCCCGCTGATGATCGAATAGTCTGCGCCAGTGTCTACCAATGCACTGACCTGAATACCGTCAACCAGCACAGGTATGTCGAGTGACACGCGGTCACTAGGTTCAGATGCGGATGTCGACGTTTCTTCGGCACCGCGATTATTCTCTGACGAAATGCCTTCGGCGTTGCGTGCAAGCGTCGATGGGAGGTCTTCCGCACTTTGAGTCCCAGCGACCTTGCCCCCGAAGGCCGCTGCCTTCAGTTTTCCCGACGAGGGCTCGGGGAGCGTTCCCGTGCCGTCACCCCGAAACGTGGCCCAGTGGCTGCGGGTCTCCTCGGAGATGGTGACCGCGATTGCCGTCGTGTAAAGGGTGCACGCTGTTGCGCGAGATACTCTTCGATATCCCTTGGCCTTTGACCAATTCGGGGACGAGGGGAATTGACGGAAAATCCGCGCAGTCCAAGTTGCCGGTATGGGCATTCGCGGTAAATGTGACCAGCCTCACCGCAATGATAGCAGAGGGGTTGTCTGTCTGGCGTACGCCAGAGATCAGACTTGCGCGTCGGTGCACGGCGACTATCGATGTCCAAATCAGCGTGCGCTGACTGAATCGCGA
Organism: Rhipicephalus annulatus; assembly: GCA_013436015.1. Lineage (NCBI taxonomy): Eukaryota > Metazoa > Arthropoda > Arachnida > Ixodida > Ixodidae > Rhipicephalus > Rhipicephalus annulatus. The sequence goes on along the minus strand of WOVY01010111.1, from coordinate 296,323 downwards.
CTGACGGCATCACTGTCTGGATTGGAACGTATGGCATTGTCTGGATCGGGACTTGCGGCACTGTCTGGATTGGGACGTGCGGCACTGGCTGGATCGGAACTCCTTGACCCGAAAGAGGAGTGGCAGATCGCAAGGCTTCCGTGTACGTACGACGGCGACTGTCAGTAGACACAGGAGCCGTTTGCGGATCAACCGACGTGGGCGGAAAACGATGGGCGTGCAGCACCTGCTGGACCTCGTCGCGGATGACACTGGTGATAGAACCAACATCGATTTGCCTTGTCCCGTACATCTTTTCCATTTCTTCCCGGACGACAGATCGAATGATCTCGCGAATCCATTCGGGGCTCTTGCTCCCAGGGGTGGCGAAAATTTCGGGAGTTGAGGCAGCATTCACTTGACGGTCAAACTGGGCAGACCGTTGGTGCAGTACTCGCTCCATTGTTGCCGCTTCAGTGAGGAACTCAGCAACACTTTTGGGGGGACTGCGCACCAAACCAGCAAAAAGTTGTTCCTTCACACCACGCATGAGGTGGCGCAACTTTTTTTCTTCTGCCATAGCAGGATCCGCTCGCTTGAAAAGCCGTGTCATGTCCTCGACGTACATCGAGACGGTCTCGTTAGGCATCTGGATGCGTCATTGTAGTGCACGCTCCGCCCGTTCGCGGCGGTCGGGACTCCTGTAGGTCTCCAGGAGGCGACGCTGGAACTCGCGCCAAGATGTCAGAACATCATCCCTGTTCAAAAACCACGTCTTGGCACCGTCTTTTAGGCACGTGTACACGTTCCGGAGCTTCGCGGCATCATCCCAGTAATTGATCGCTGCGACACGTTCGAACTCACTCAGCCAGTCGTCAACATCTTTATGCTGCTCTCCGTGAAAGGGGCTAGGCGTCAGCGGGTTCTGGACGGTGCAGTAGATCGGCGTGGAAGGTGTCGGAGCTTGCATGGGATCTTGTATCGAAGTCATAGTCGCTGCGTCAGTGGTTGGTGTCTCAGGCGGTAGGCCTCGTTGGCGGCGGCTTACTCTATGAACAGGAGTGTCCACGGGTGCAGGGCTTGTGTTCCGGCTGCTGGACGGGGTCTTGGGCATCGGGTGGATTGTGAGACGTTGTACCCAGCAACTCCACCAGTCTTGTCACGTTACTCTCGACAAACTTGAGAAAAATGGGCTCGTTTAGTCGACTACTCAAGCAGCGGCTCAGAGAGATCGTCTTTGTCTTCTTTCACACTTCGATCTCACCCAAGCAAACCATGTGGCAATGTAGATATAAGCAGTACCATATGCTTTAATGGCCGACAACTAACTTCATCGCGATATAACTCAAATTCTGCTTTTCTTTCCAAGCTCCAGTACTAAAACTTGAGTTTAAAACCTGATTCATTCAACCATGATGCACCTCTGTCACTCCACTGTCTACACTGTCACAGCATTCCACTGACATTAAGGAGCACCAAGTAGCCAAACTAACATAGACTTCCACTAATGCAACAATGGATCAATGACGTAAAGCTCCCATTATAGAGACACTAAATGCAAAGGACAATTTATGTCCCAATAAAAGCTCAATTTATGACGCCTAAAACGGCAATATCATCAGCAGCAGTGCCTTACTTACCAAGAAATTGCGCTAAATGCATCACATGATGTACGCCACAAGTGGGACATTTTGAAAATGATCCCGATGACGTGAGAGTTTTTTCCTGCAATTAATCACTAGTAATCAAACTAGCTAATATTAAAAATACTTTTAATGCATCAAGAGACCAAATAAAAAGCTGCTTGTCAGTTTCTGTTTTATTTATAAAAGAAAGAACCCCCTGGTGTTACTATGGGGAATAGTGCAAGTGGTTCAAAAGTTTCACATTCGCCTGGTTAGGCTGGTCAGGTGGTGCTATCTAGCTGGGCCCAGTGGAACCAGCAAACAGAATCATGGCCTCAGAGATTGCAGAAAACTGTTGAACCACCATTGTTGTTGCTATAGTGGCTGCTGCTACTTTCGCACTGCTGTTACTGATGTCGGCGGCCTTGTAGTAAAGGAGGGCAACGTTGGGCACATTAACAGTGACATCTGAAAAGCCGTTTTCAGGCGTGGGTGGTTTGAAGTGTGCTAGCACGGTGCGGACCGTTAAAACATAATTTCATTTCAAATTAAGCACTTTCTTGGCACAAAACTAGCTCTATGAGGTTTCTGGACCGCTATTACAACAATCAATGTCCGCTTGATATTTGCCTTTAGTGTCCCTTTAACGGTTATTACTACTCAATCCATGCATAAGGTAAACTGCCATGACCTGTAAGCTGCTTGTTCCAGAGAAACACTAATGTCCATAATTAGATTAATACGAATCTACATCAAGAACATGGGGCACATACACCACCCATGTGATCTCTGCCACTATTGTGTTCAGGCAAAGCTCATATTTTGGTAAACACAGTGGTCATAACCTCTAATATGATAACCTTTCGATTGCAACTCACTCAGAGATTGCCCAGCTGCAACTGGCTATTTTCCAAACTCAGCGAGAATGTTTCCTGCTTCTCAATTACTTTATTTATTTCTACTTGCTGCAACCCCGCAGGGCTATTGCAACAGTGCGACATAAAAAATCCAAGGATTGGAATAAAAAACAACAATGCAGAGCAAGTATTAACTATAACAAAAGGCTTATCTTTTCCAAAAGGATATGTTACAACAATACAAAAATGAGGATTGTGCAAATGACTGTAAGCAATGTAACAATAGGCGCAACCGATAACGTTATTACAAAAACAGACTGACCTAAGATTTTTCTAGGTTCACACATAAAGTCCTTTAGACCCTGTCACACTTTTTTTGACTTGTTCACATTCAAGAACTTTTTATCTGAAAATTGCACTTTCATTTATGTTCTTCAATTCATCTATCATTTCTGCTGGTCAAATTTTTTGGTGGCCAGATTTTCAATAGGACCCAGAACACTAATTGAAAATTAAGTATTATAATTAGAATAAAAACAATTATCTATATCAGGATTAGAGCAAGCAATATTGTGCAGGGTCAAGCATGCCAGTGCAAGAGAAAGGAAAACAGAAAACAACAGTATATGTTTTCACTAGAACACAAGTAATTTTACAGCATAACTTATTTCAGCTGCAAGTTGAACTAAGCTTCGTTCAGTTCTCATGACATCTATTTTTCCAAGAGCTTTATAAACACAAAGGTTTTTGGCGTCAAAGAGCAAGAAAGTCGTGCTTACAAGCTTTTCGTAGTCGCTAAGACTCGATGTTTGCATTGCCACTTGTTCTGCAGGATGAACATTGCATCTTCTCTCAGCTGTAACCTGTACAAATGAAGAGAAGAGCAGAGGTCGGTTCAAGTTTAACTGTATTTCTACACTATAATACGTTATTATGAATTATTTACCATCAATTTTTCAAAGGACTTCCTTTCAGCTTATTGTAAATTTCGTAACAAAACAGCACACAACTATGACAAGCAAATTTTTAAAACAGAATCGCTTTGAACTAAACTTCTAGAATTAACGTCACCTCTACAAAAGTTTACGGGTTGGTCAATAGCTGTGTAACCTCAAATGAAGATAATGTCCCAATCAATTCATGTATCCTTAGCTTCAATAAAACAGAAAAAGCTCATTTTATCAGACATTACATTAACCCTTTCGGCCCTGGCGGTGTCAATTGACACCACCGCAGAAATTTTCCCCTAGCATCTCGGAAACGTAACCAATACAGCTCATTCTTGGGGGCATAGTTCTTCAATGATCCCCACTGCAATTGATATCAATATTGCGGCACGTTTGTGGAGGTAGCAGCCACAAGAAGAAGAAGCGTGACCGAGGTCTTCCATGAAGCCGAGGTGCGTGAGATGAGGCGGGTAGGCGCGATTTTCGGGACGACGTACTGAAGCTGTTTCAATGAGTATCAGGCTGAAAAGTAAGACGTTGGTTTCCATTTTGTGTGCACCTTTATTTGGCAGAAAAAAATAAGCCACTTTTTTCATTTTTCAATCACAGGGTCCTAATTACCTAATTTGATGCCATGTTAATTAATCCGAGAATACTTGTACCAGTGGCTCAATTTTTTGCTTGTAGTCTTCTGAGGTCCTAACTACGAGAAATATGCGCACAGAAAGTGTATCTGACCAAAATAAAAAATTCAGGGCTGAAATGGTTAAGCAAGCATATAAACATAAAAGCCCCGCATATGCTTTGAATATTTTCTTGATGCTATGAATGTATTGTTTTTTTTTTGCTACTTAAAATAAAAGGCCTGTTGAAATTCGGCATTGATATACGGCAGGATGAGAGCAGAATAAATGATGTCCCAGGCACCTTATAAGATCATGCTGCGCAAGACTTGCATGCACATAATATATGGGTAGTGCCACTAAAGACATGGCATGCCAAAACAAAACAAAATGGTATGCCAATCGATAGTGTTGTGACTCTCGTCCGTGGGTGCCATGCTGGCCAAGAGAAGCATAGCCAGGCGGCGTTCCCATGTTTTGAAACCTCAGTGCCCTTCTCTCAAAATGAGCATCAAGCGGCGGGAAGCAACAAAGGGATTAGAATGTAACAACTTCAACTGTCCGTGAGCCCTATGGGCATTTTCTCCTGATAGCTTGTTTGGTGAGACGGCGAAGCAGACCGACCGCACAGGTCATGTCTAAGCGATTAAAGTGTCTACTCGCTTGCTGTCCTTTCAGGAAAAGACAGCAGCAGCAACCCAATCACCAACTTGTTTGTGAAGGACCCCACTTTCCCTCTCTTCAATAAAACTGACCGGAGGAGCATTGCGTCAAGATATTCGATGACTTTTCAGAGACCATGTGTTATAGGCTGGTCCTAAAATGGGTGGCGTCATGTGTGTGATCGGTGTTTTGATCAAAAAGAAGGAGCCCGACAGGGCTTACAAAGAGGCTGCGAAATGCTTGACGTTGTCCTGAACCATGATTTAACGGCCCATCCAGCACGCTCATGGTTTTCAAAACTCCTAACCTCTTATGCTGTAAATAGTTGTAAATAGTGCCAGTAAATCTGTTTGTTTGTTTGTTTTTATTTTTCAACTTGTCAGCATCATTTTCTCCCCCTGAGGTTGCACCACATTACCACAGGTCGGACATAACCTTGATGTTTCGGCAACCCACGTCAGCGAGGACGCATCAGTGAGACTATGGCTCGCAACAATAACAATAGTAATTAGCGAACGCAGGGTTCCTCTTCAAGGGGGGGAGGATGAACTTCACAGTGCACCTTCTCCCTCTCCTGTCAATGTGTGGGGTTAGCATTGTACCCCCCCCCCCCCCGCGCACATGCCTATGGCAATGATAGCCTAGTTACAACACACAGGAGCAACAGCAACACCTAAGCTTGAGGGACATGGCACTGACCTATTGATAAAATAAAGAAAAATATGGAAAAGAGAGAGCAAACAAAAAATATGAAATTATTATGTCTGTTAAAAAAATTTTTTTGAACAGCAATTTCAGTTCTAACTGTATATGGACTGAAAAAAGGGCATCACATCTTCAATCAACAGCAGCGTTGCCCTGTTCTCACCTCTTCACCTTCACGAAAACCACAGAGTTCAGCAAACTGGGAATTTATTTCTATGTAGTCACCCTGCGTTGTTTCGTGGTTCCAGGAAACAAAGGCCTTGCATGCTGTTTCAACAGAATTCAACTCATAGATGACAACTTCATCCTGAAAACAAAAGCAAAGTATGAGCCCCCTTACACAATGAATTTTTTGAGTAATGCAAGTTCAAATACTCCAGCACATGATGGGTTTTCTAACCCATCATAATGCACTTTCTTTACAATGACCTTTTGTATACATATAGAAACATAAATAACTTTCTTATGCTATGCACGAAAGCAGACTACCATAAAAAATTATACTCTTCAATAATCAATTGATCTTTAGCTTGAAAAAAAAAATAATAATAAACAGTGCAATACTGGAGAAAGAGAAGACCACTAAAGTGTCATTAGAACTGAATAAACGAGTGCTTCTGGTTTGTCTAGAGCAAATTCCAAATTATTTCTTCTGGTTTTATGACGTAACCGAAAGCCTTTATTACGCAGTGAATTGTTGGTGAAACGAACTATGGCATAATAGACTTACACAACTGTGGTTGTACAATGTGAGCAACAAAGAAATCGGTCAACATACTCACGATTCCAACAACCTACTTTTTTCATTTACTGGCAAAACAAGATAATGTATATGCCACACCCTTTATCAATTGCTGCTTACTCATAGCAATTTGCTGAAAAATTTTCTAAAACATAACGATGTTCCGCTCTGTGAAGGTGGATGACCGGCAAATATCTTTGACTTAAGACGAAAAAGTGACACAAAGTTTTGAACCATAGCAAATTACACACCCCAAAATAAAGTCCGAGGTCCAGAAAGCCCCTTGTGTATGCTCCTTTAAAGTTATTGACCTGAACAGAATTATACTTGTTTCTTTCAGCTCTATTCTCTGTTTTGTGACATATGTTGTATGGCTTGTGGCATGCGCTTGGTGTTTTAAGCATCATTTTAACTCGTGTTCGCCCAACTTGGGTAGCACATATGTTTTTGTTGATGCAAGAAAAAAATACACAGAGCCCCAGACATATTGCAAAATACAGTTTTATGAAATGAAACAAATCTTAAATCATTTTCTGAAATTTTTAGAGGACTCCGCAAATGTTCACCACTAAAAGTAAAAGTATAATAAATACGAAAAAATTTCGATACATATAAAAGGGACATATTTGGTTAATTGCTTCAAAGTAATTTCCACGAGGTTTAAACGATAGCATGTACCTGACCAAGATGCAATAGCATAGCAGCACTACACCCCAACTTGTTTTTTTCCCAATGCAGTCCCCGGCTGCGGATTAGAAGGCATGCAAGTTGCAAGGAATACAGGTTAAGAATACTGAAGCCCAACAAGCACGCGGAAACCTTCTCTTAATGGCCAAAATCGAGGGGAAGGTTCTCATTGCTAATAAACATTCCTCTAAACATTCAAGTCACGGCTTTTGTGACAGTGCGCAAGAATACGGGCGTGCGCCTAACTCAGTGATGAGCACGAATTAGTACGATAACGTATGTCTGACACGGAAAGTCATACTGGTTCTACAAGTCGTGCGTTCATGTCGTGGTGTTAAGTGATGACAGTGGTGCACTCGTTATTCATCTAATTGTGTTATTACTCTGCCGTTCTGGTATTTGTAACCACCGTGGGCTGCATTTCTAACATCCTTACCACAGCTGATTGATGAAACTGAGTTTACCGTATCGGCTCGCGATGAACCCTCGTCGCTTTCAATTAAAAGCAATGGTCAATTCACTTCTAGAAGATATCATAATTGTCCTTTCAAACTCGAATATATGCTATTAAAACGTATACAGTCTGTGTTAGGAAAAAGCAATAACCGAGCGACATGCCGTCACGAGATAATCGTCGAGTCGTGTTTGTCGAGGTGTGTCTCGGACACCGTTGAACAGCTGTGCTTCGTTTCCAAGGCTCTCCAAAATTTTAATGCAATTTAAACGCCAGAGACAACAATGAAATGCGACGTTAACACAACGCTTGTGAAATGACTTACATGGGAGGACGTCGCTTGTCGGACCCACTCATTTGGAATGCGAATAAAACACGAAGGGAAGCGAGAAAACCTAAGGGATGACACCAGTACTGCCTCCATAGTTTAAACTTTGAATATTACTTATTCAAACCACTAATCAAGGTAACGAAATCGATGTCACAGTTCAGCTATCTGAACTTGACACTGGATACAAGGAAGTAACTCTACCTAAACTTCGCGCTTACTGCTCATCCCGGCGCACATTAATGCTTGCCAGACCGTTGTCTCCTGAGACAACAGGATTACTACAGTAAACTACAATAAATTTTCTCAATTCATCGTGGTGATTCAGCACTCATTCAAGGTAGAAAGTTCGCGCTCTCTGCAGCAGTTCGCTACGACTCACATGCTGCATGCTACCACATGTAAACAATGGTCTCAAATGGATGTACAATCACAAGTTTGAAACAGCATTCCTTGAAGCAAGACATGGCGACAGCGACGCACCACGTCTTGCGAAAACACCGTATTTATGCATGTTGCCGGAAAAACGATAACAAAAATTGCACTGTTGTAGTAAGTCACAACATGGCACATTGTTTGCTGCAGCATATGACAAGTAATTAATTACAAGCTCTTTAGTACCAATCAGTCTCAGTTTCGGTTTCTCAAAGCACCACACCACGACATAGAGCAGGTCGTGCACCACACACAGATGGATGGATATGGCTGTACCCTTTAGATTGGGCGGTGGCTAGCGCCACCAAGCCGTAATACCTAATGAACTAAAAACTATATTTATTTTTTTTTCTTAAAAAGTGAGTTTGAGAATTCGTACTTTGCAGTGAAGAGTTTAATTTTCACTCGTGCCTCGACTTTAGCCACCAATCAGATAACCTCCTTCTAGTTAAGTCTACCCGCTTAAAGTCTATTTTGCCCTCCCGGTCCCTAAACCCCAGTGCTTTGAATAACGCAGCGCCATCATCCTGAACTACAGGGTGAAGCCCTTTACAGAACATTATCAAGTGTTCGGCAGTTTCTTCTGCCTTTCCACACGCACTGCATACTGTGTCTACCCCTTCGTATTTGGCCCGATATGTCTTAGTTCGCAGTACTCCCGTCCGGGCCTCAAACAGTAGAGAACTACCCCGAGTATTATCATAGATCCTTTCCCTGGCAATTTCCTGCTTAAAGGTGCGATAGGTCTCTAGTGCGGACTTCTTAATCATGCCCATTCTCCAGATGTCAGTCTCGGTTTCCTTCACTTTCTTCTTAACCGATAGTTCTTTTTGGTCTGGCCACCTGCTGTTTTCTAAGTATTTACCAGTCAACTTCCTGGTTCGCTTCCTCCATTTCGTATCGACATTCTTCATGTACAAGTGGCTGAAAACCTTCCTAGCCCAACGCTCTTCCCCCATTTCTCTCAATCGTTTCTCAAATTTTATCTTGCTGCTAGCTTCCCTGCCCTCAAATGATGTCCATCCCATATCACCTTGTACTCCCTGATTTGGTGTATTCCCGTGAGCTCCTAAAGCAAGCCTACCTATTCCCCGTTGCTTAATTTCTAATCTCGCTTGAACTTCTGATCTCATGCACTAGACCGCATTGCCGAACGTCAGACCAGGAACCATGACCCCTTTCCATGTGGCGACAGTAGCACACGGTGGAGACAGTAGCACACGATGCGTGCTACTGTCGCCACCTAGCGAGTGCAATGCTCGACACGTCAGCACACGCAACTGCGAGTTAGACACTTGTATTGGAATAGAATTTTATTGCTCATGATTGTTTCAGAAAGTCAGAAAGCTTGCATGGGTGCACGTTAAAGAACCCCAGGTGGTCTAAATTTCCGGAGCCCTCCACTACGGCGTCTCTCATAATCAAATAGTGGTTTTGGGACGTTAAACTCCACATATCAATCAATCAGAAAGCTTGCATACACTGTGTGGACCCATAGCCATAGGCTAGTCTAGGCCCAAAAAGAGACCAAAAAGTTATATAATATCTAAAAAAGAATCTGGAAAGAAACAGAACAGTACATGAGATGCCCACACAGAGAGCAAAAATGTAAACTCTTACAAGACAGGTGAGAAAAATATGAAAGGCTTTTACTTGCATACTAACATTAAGACAGCCATCACACTAAACATGACTGGTCATCAATGAGTCAGAACATTCTTCTAAATAGTGTTTTTCTAGTGTCTTAGTGAACTTTGAACACACTGCCGAATGGCCCAGATTTGGTTGGCGAGCTGTGAACTACGCAGGCCATGCATCAAAACACTTTGCTGAGAAAACGTCAGAATTAGTGCCTTCATTGTTTTCTTCGCATTCACAGGGACCATCTAATCGAAACGTGGGAGGCCAAGCTTGTCCTCGAGGGCCTGGAAGACCAGCGACAACTCGTCGCCAGGACACAGAGGGCAGTCGAAGCCAGACAGTTCTTGAACTAGAGAACCCTCCCACTTTAGGGCGATACTTGGCATCGCTTGGTGCACTGTTTTCAAATAAAGGTTTATTTCTTTCTTTCTCTCCCAGGGCATGTGTTTTAGTGTGGCAGCCTCCACACCAGAGACTTTGGAGGTACTGTTGTGAAAGATCTCAGGGCAGAAACAGTGATTTGCCGGGGTTTGGGTAAGGGTTGGTCAATATAGCTGCCATCAGCTTGTGCTCTACCGAACTATTGGGTGGTGTGCTCACAAGCTTTCCCATGGTCTAAACAAATTTCAGTTCCTGCTACGGCACTCATGTGGTTTTCAGTGTGCCAAGTAATCTTCGTAGCATTTAAGGTGCTGTTCACAAGACCCAATTTTTGCACAGGACATCAAAATCAATTCGTTCAGTGCTTTACCGGCATGATATATCAAATTCCTCTGACTTGTGGGCTCATTTACATTGGGCAGAAGGCACAATTCTTAAACCACATGCTTAAGGGAGCACAAAAGCAATTTAACTGCTGAAAATGGCTCACACTTGGCTGCACATAGTAAGGTTTGCAATTGTTTGTCAATATTTCACAGGACAGGCGGAAAAACAGCATGGCACACAACATAACCGAAGCACTCTCCATTAAGAATGCTGGTGATGCCTGCGTCAGCTCTCCTCCAGTGGCCATGTCGCAAAGCAAGATTAGTTCTTTGGACGTGGGCTAGCTATATGCAAGGTTGTAGCATCTTTGTGTGCTTTTTCTGATTACATGCTGTCACTATTATGTACTATTTTTTTGCACTGCTGGAAAATGTTAACATTGCTTAGCCAATATTATTTCCTATTTTCGCTAGCTGTCAAGATTATGTCGTGGCAACTGGCGAGGTTTGAGTTTGCTTTTCTTTTGCACTCTTCCAATAAGCCTCTTAGTGGTAAGCATTGATTATGTGCTTCAAACTTTGTTTCATCTGCGTGAGCTCCTTCAATGTAATATGGGACCATACCCTAACTATCCAAATCGTCGACCAGGCTACTGGCAGACAAATTTGAAACACCCAATTTATATGCAGCATAAATCAATCAATTAAATGCATAATGCTAAACTGATAGAGAAATACCAACCTGGGCTTTCTGTTGTATCCTTGCAGATTCAGAGCACTCATTCCACACTGCTTCCCTTTAGTGACAGTTTGAGTTTGAAACAATATATTAAGTAACTATCATGTACATTTGGCTTTGCTTCTGTTGGCAGAGGCTACATGAATAAAAATACACAAGGGTTAGTAATGAAAGAGAAGTTAGAGAGAACTACTTATATAATTTTCCTTGCTGAAAAGGCACAATGTCAGCATTTGACACATGTTGATAAACCATTTTCCCAAGTAGGTCGATGTTCTATGGAAAACTAATAGAATAGTGCTGGCTGTATGACCTGTAGTTTTTATGTCTGTAGAGTACAGACATAAATTTTTAAAATGCCAGACTAAAATAAAACACCAGTGTCAACAACTCTAAAAAGAATATTCTGATGGCTACAAATGCATTAAATATATTATTAATAATGCTAGCTCATAAAAACACCTTTGATTTTAGATATCGAGTCTGGCTTCTCCATGATGTGTCATTGCAGTATGACGTCACCGGGAGACCTTAAATCGCGACATACTAGCAGCAGATCCATCGCTGCTCGTGGGGCACCTAAATGAGGAAATTATCGTACAGTGACTCTTAGTGATTTTTGCTATTTAGGCTTCATGCACGACGCCAAGTTCGCAAACTCCGCGGACCTGTATCGACTCGTCGGTATGAACTACATTGTGTTGGGGCTGGCTTGCTGATGCTCGGAGATGAAATTAAAAAAAAAGTAAAATATTTCATAATTGCTGTCAGACACCATGTGGAGTGCATTAACATTTCATACCAAGGAATCGAAAAATGTCCCTTTCTCAATTTCTCAAAATCGTGTCAACCCCTTTCATCTATGGCTGATTCGCAGTTCTTTTATTCAAGTTTTAAAGGCACTGCCGAGTCTCTCTTCCAGCACATTGATGTTAAATTCCAACCATTTTTTTTACACCACGAGCATGCTTTATTTTGCAGGTAATAGAACCACTGGACAGTCTACATGCTGCGCTTGTTCTTTTGCAATGCTACAATCTTGTGAGAGGCCCTTTGAACAATAGTAATCTGCCTTGCACAAGGTTTTTTCGAAAACTGCGCACTAACTTCATTGCTCCCCCCCTCTCCTACACCAAGAATGCAATGTCTCATTGACGATGTGCATGCTGTTCTTGAGCAGGAAAGACAGGCATCATAGGAGAAACACAAAAAATAGGCAGTTAATAGGAGTGAGGTAAGTCCCAAATAATGCAGTCTCTTCTGAATGTGTATCGTTAGCCAATTCGTGAAATCAACAGATCACAGCGCCTATAATGCTTCTCAAATGTTAATACCTGAGGGACTATGAAGAACTGACACTACTGGCACAGACGTGAATTGCTTTGTAGAATGCCAGCGAATCGGAAGAAAACAGAGAGCCTAGAGCACCCTTCTTAAGCTGCCGCAGTGGCTCAGTGGTTACGATGCTTGGCTGCTGGCTCAAAAGACATGGGTTCTATTTCTTCTTGTCACTTTGTTCCGATTTGCACTTTTTTGTAGTGTCCTTCCAGTTTGTTGGCACTCTACCATGCCAATACTTTAGCAACTAAGACAATAAGCCATTCTAATGAACAGATGCGGGGTTTTCAGCAAAATTTAAATTTATTCCCACTCTTTTTTTTTACAAACTATACAATTCCAGGAATGCACAAGAAAAGAAGTAAATTAAACCAACCAAAATCGTAACAGCATCTTAACATTGGAGAGCATGAGGAAGGGCATAAAAGAAAATGCAGGGAAAAAAAGAAAGCAATGAAGACAACAACTTTTCTTTTTGGGTTCACTCTTATATAAGCAGTTGCCAATATCTCTTCACAAAGCTCATTTGTGAGCTACATGATGAAAGCATGTTTCCTCATGTGTGCCACAATTATTGAATTATGAAAGAGAAACTGTAAAAGAGGGACAATTGTGGAGAATATATATGCCCGTAAATAAATTGTTTTAACAAGTGGCCATTTCACAATCTGGGACTCTTAATGCCCCACAATGTGCCAGACCATCATTAACCATATGCACTGTGAACTCTTCTTTAAACAAAGCCACATAGAGCTTCTAGAAGAATGAAGCAAATCACCAGGTGATAGTGGCATAACACTGAATTGCACGTTGAAGCAAGCGATGTATCTTTACCCTCAGCCATTCGATCTCAGCAGTTTCACGGGCTCACTTCACGGACACCTAAAGAATGTCTCACTTTGTCGCTGCCAAAATGGTATGTTTGTTGCACCGGCTTTGAGCCCTCAATACTTTTCTTTGCAGTTCGCTGGAGGACACTTGCTTGACTGTCACCACATTAAGGAGTGTTACTGCAACCTATGTCAGCTCTACAGATCTGAACTGGCACCAAATTTAACTGGCCAGTGCCTTGACTGGAAACAAAAAATGAAAGCAGTATGAGAACTATTGAGGCTGGATCGGGTTTCGCAGGAGAACAAAGATAAAGTGGTAAACAGTCTTTGATATATTCTCAAAATATGTGAACAATGCTGAAAGGCATCTGATGAAGACAGGAGCTTTCTGATACGACACTCAGGCAGAGCTGGAAACCGCCAACTTCTTGAGGTGCTCCATAAACACCTGCAAGCTGACATCGTCTGTGAGCACAGGAGAGCCACCGGCTTCCTGTTGACCCCAGTTGTAGGCGTTGTTATGTGTCACTGACGGATTGACCTTGGAAAGCAGGAACCGGGCTTGCGAGCCACCTTGGTCGCAAACAATGTATCTGGGCATCGGGAACCGTGTCTGCAGGATCTCCTGCAAAGCCAGGCAATGAACAAAAACATACGAACAGATTCTTTCACAAATGTTCAATTTTTTTTTTAATGCTAACAATTCACAAGTATGTCATATGCATACTGCCACCACTGATATGTTAAGTATACAAGATCACTTAAAAGATGAACACATTACTGGTAAAAAACTTTCAGACCATGATGGCTTCGAAGAAGCTATAGTACCGCATTTGCAACTGGAAAATATGCTTTGATAGTGGTAACAGTCACATTGTAGTTAACGCACTAATGCAACAGCATTAAGGAGCTCGTGTTGCAGAATACGTGGCATCGGCAGTGCTATTTGTGAGCAAAAGTCCAATGGATGCAAAGAAGAAAAATCAGGGTTCAAGCTAGAATCAAACGGAGGCAATCTGCGTGTCAGTAAAGTGCTCTAGCACAGAGCTACACAAGTGCTCGAAATGGCTTTGAAAATAGACCCTATACAGACGACATTTTCACAGAGGTGTCACGTTCGCAGATGTATTATTACAGAAGATAGCATAAAATCCTACCATGTGCAACACCATGAGAATTTTGCAACGAATGGGTGCTTTAAAGATGCCCACTTATTACACATGGCTGAGCCATAAATTTATAACAATCGTCCTTAGCCACATGGTGAACAAAGTGTGCAGCTCTGTAGGTGTATCTATTGGCTTGGACACGTAGTGGGTACCTCGCTTTGCAATGTGCTTAATTATGGCTTAGTGAGCACTGTAATTGTACATTTGGAAGGCAGTCTAGGAGGATTTACTACCGCTATTTACGACCGCTCAGACGTTTCTTTCACGGCACAGTTGAGGCATCACTGAGAAGCGAGAAGTGGCAGGCGAATGAGAAGGCGATGCAAATGAAGCCCAACAGCGCTTTTCGCTCGATTCTTCATAATCATTATCAGCCTGACTACGCCCACTGCAGGACAAAGGCCTCTCTAATGTTCCGCCAGTCAACTCGGTCCTGTGCTTGCTGCTGCCAATTTATATCCCCAAACTTCCTAATCTCATCTGCCCACCTAACTTTCTGTCTCCGCCCCGCCGCGGTGGTCTAGTGGCTAAGGTACTCGGCTGCTGACCCGCAGGTCGCAGGTCCGTATCCCGGCTGCGGCGGCTGCATTTCCGATGGAGGCGGAAATGTTGTAGGCCCGTGTGCTCAGATTTGGGTGCACGTTAAAGAACCCCAGGTGGTCGAAATTTCCGGAGCCCTCCACTACGGCGTCTCTCATAATCATATGGTGGTTTTGGGACGTTAAACCCCACAAATCAATCAATTAACTTTCTGTCTCCCCTTCACCCGCTTGCCTTCTTTGGGAATCCGGTCAGTTACCCTTACCGACCAGCGGTTATCCTGCCTACATGTTACGTGCCCGGCCCATGTCCACTTTCTCTTCCCGATTTTCAACTATGATATCCTGAAAGGGACACTATAGGCAACTATTTGGACAACGTTGATTGTTGAAATAGTGATCCAGAAACTGCGCAGTGTTACTTTTGTGTCAAGAAAGGGCTTAGTTTGAAATAAAATAAGGTTTTAGTGGTCCGCATCAGGTTAGCGCACTTCAATTTACCCACCTCAAGAAGCGGACCGTTTCACGTCACTGTTGCCGTGCACAATGTTGCCCGGCTTTACTTCGCGGCCGCCGACACTAGTAGCAGCAGAACGAGAGCAGCGGCAGCTACAGCAGCAACGGCCATAAATCAATTTCCTACCATTGGCTCCAAGATGGCAGACATGTTTTAGTTCAACTTGGCCTTGCTAGATGGCAGGACCTGTCCAGTTTAACCACGCGAAAATTGAATTTTTAAACCACTAGCGCCATTCTCAACAGTAATCGCTGGCGTTTTTTTTCCCCATGAATCAAACAGAAACAAAGAAGCAGCTTGTCATTGCGTTTCTTGATAGATGGAAGGTTCTTTATTTAGTGTAGCTAGATCAATTACTAGTGATTAGTGACTGTTCGTCTGATGTCATCGGGACCATTTTGAGAATGTCCTACTGCGGCGCATGTATTATTGTACATTTCCCTTAATTTCTAGGTAAGCAAGGCACTGCTGTACATAATATTGTCATTTTAAATGTTGTCATACATTGAGCTCTCAATCTGACGTAAATTGTTATTTGACTTTAATGTTCCTTTAACCCCAGTTTCTTCCCTGGCCGACTATGCTCTCTTCTAGTCTCTTAAGGTTACACCTATCATTTTCCTTTCCATAGCTCGCTGCATTGTCGCAAATTCAAGGTGAACCCTTTTTGTAAGCCTCCAGGTTTCTGCTCCGTACTGGCCAGATGCAGCTGTTATATACCTTCCTCTTGAAGTATAGTGGCAATCTGCCAGTCATCATTTGAAAATGCTTGCCGAATGTGCTCCATCTCATTCTTACTTTTTCAGTTATTTCAATCTTGAGGTTCGGCACAGGGTTACTACCTGTCCTAAGTAGACATACTCTTTTACTACTTCAGGTGCACTGCTATTTATCTGCAAGTGCTGTTATCCTCCGAGCTCGTGGTACATTACTCCACAATTAGAGCTCCACTCTTAAAAGGCTCCTAAACCATCCAGAGGTCAAAATTCAGTTGTGGTAGGGAAGTTGTCCACAAGTATACCACAGAGGCGTGAGAACTTTTCGAACAGGGCCGTAATAGTGAAGTTCCATGTGCTCGATTATCAAAACGTAGTGATCACTCCATTCACTCTTTCTTTCGCTACCCTCCGGTGGTATCCTCTCCCAAAGCCGGTTTGCCCTCTCGCTGAGCCCCCCTCCCAATCCCGCGCGGCATACGTTATCACCGACACACTGCTTGAAACACCGTCTGCTTTCGGTTGCCGCGACTCCATCCCTCCGTCAACTCCGTGCTTGTTGGCGAACTGCTGCTGCCATGCCGACCTGTGCTGATACGAATCCTGCCGGTGTGGACCCTGTACTGTGGGTTGAAGCAGATGATTCGCAAGCGAGCACACACATGCGGGCAACACGAACAACAAGCAGCGCAAACAGCTGCTAGCCGACTAGCTGGAAGCTGTAGGCTCTTGCTCAACCAATCACAGCATTAATGGTGCACGTCAGAGAGTCAACATTTTGACGTCATGTGAAGGCCCAGTAGAGGATGGGTACTTGGAATTTGTGGCATGTCGGCGGCTTATCGGAATTGCTGATCGCATCAACATTCTATGCACGACATGTGTGTTTACTTGATATGTTTGAAAAATATTGGAGGTGGTTTAGGGGCTCTTAAAATGTGAAGCATAAGCATCACCCAAGTTTTTGCCTGAAAATACAGAGTGAAAAACCTTGATTCAATTCCCAGGCCACATAACTTTTCAATTTAACTTTCTTGTTTGTCCTTTCTTAAAGTGACTGTATTAACCTTTCCAGTCCACTGTCTAAATTGTTTTTGTTGCACTTGAAATACTCAGTGAATTCTAGAATGTGTGCTGGCATAGACTGATGTATAGTACAAAAAAAAAATAATTATTGCACTGCAGTGCTGAAGGGCTGTGTAGCATTGCTGCAACTCTTTTCAAGGAAAGCTCACAGGGGCTTGGGATACATAGGGTCAAGCAGCAGTGTTGAAAGTGAGGGGCAACCACTTTAACAAACTTGAGAGCAGCTACCTCGTAGATTGATAGCCGAACTGCTTAGTGATACGAATTGGCTACTCTCTCCAACACTTGGTCACCACAGCTTTTGACCTTGCCATACTTAGTATGATGCTAAATACAGTGACAGATCAGCATATGTAAGGGCATGAAAAGCACTTCCAAGTGCTTGTCATTTACATCAGCACTTCCCTATTGACTGTCTGAGGTGCAAGCGTGCTTTCACCAAATTTGCAACGTCCTGCTACTTCTGCTAAAAATTTATCCCCGTTGCAACTGTTGGCTCAGTTCCTATATGATTCACAACACAACTGGCCACCAAATACCTAAACTAGCACTCAGCAAACTTCAGCTTACTCATAGATTTCCCAAGATGCACAGTATGCGAGGAAGCTCCGCAGCCCACCTGCAATACTGCAGAAGCCACTATGTACAAACAATGCACGGACAAGCTACTATGTACGGACAAAAGCATGTCCGTGAATTTCACAGTGAAGTTATTCTACCTGAGACCCTTTTTATTGCACTTGTACTTCACACAAAACAAATTATTCGCAGTTTGGCCATTTCACTATGTCATGTACTGTACACTTGTTACTAGTGCAAGCAATGTGAAGTGACTCGTCACAAAGATGGCTCTTTGCATCAATTTGATTGTAAATATGGCCTAATCTGCAATGTCTTCAATGTACTCGTTTAATAGCAGCCTAAAGGCCTCTAAAAGAGCAGGATTATAATTACATTGTATTTATAACATGACAGTGTCATGCTCAATGTAAATGTGCAATTTGTGATGCATTAAATGCAATGCACAAAACACAGTTTCGAAATTTGCAGTATAAGCGAATAATACAAGACAGCAACAGAGTGATATGGTGCAGTAGCCAGACCTGTGCATCATCTTCGGGTGCCTGAAGCAGCTGCCGGAAGTTTTCATGTTCAGGGGAATTCTGGTAGCCAGCCTTGCGCCACTGGGCAATGGTTTCACCATGGAAGATGACAATGTGGAAGAAGGTGTCCATGAGCAGGATCCTGTCGGGCTGGATGCTGCTCGTGTCAAGCAGCACAGGCTCAGGTGGTCCATTGAAGGAGTACGCGTACAAAATGGGCTGGATCATGATCAGCGACTGGGTCATGTCCTCGCGGTTCAGCATATGTCGGTAGTATGAAGTTTCGTCAGGGCTGTTGTTGAATACCTGCAATGAACACATCAAAATAAATGCTTAGTACAAATGACTGGCATTAAGATATGCAAGCAGTCTTCAAGGTGAAGAAAGACTTTCTTTTGAAAAATACCTCTCAGTGTCATCCCGAGAGCCCAGATACAACATTCACAAAAAGCAATGCAGGAGTACAGCAATGTAGCTTCATTGCATGAGGCACTACAATACACTTCAACCTCGATAAAGAAGGCGTTCTGAGAGTGTTTTCACGTTAAATGTAACATTTCCAATTATAATGTTTGACATTATATTTTAATACGGGGGTTGCAAGTGACATCATCTGCTTGGGGCGCCAGTGGTGTCCACTGCCATCTCTGTGGTTCACGGCAGCGCAGATGTTTCTTGGTGTGGAGCTATATCAGTACTGCTAAAACGGCGAGCAATGAGAGGCTGTGTGCGTGACGGGGTTCATGACATTGCAGTCTGCACAGATGGAATTCAGTTGAGTGCCTACATGAAGACCACCAAGATAAACGCACTGCCGTCCTGACACTGGCAATAGCAAGGTAGCCCAGCCTCCATGCAACCCTCCTATTAGTGTTAAAAATTGATGCCCAGTTACCTAACTGTGCAAATAATTACAAGCTGCAAGATAGCATCATTGTGTGCCAGTTTTATTCATATGTACTCCCTATATTACGCTTTAAATTACTGGGCAGCACCACTTTCAAACTTTACTGCATTAGAGTGAAAAATTTTTTCAAAATATCCTTGCATTTACTGATTTTGAGGAGCAGTCTCAAAAATAAAGATGTAACCGTACCATTAGGAGGTGCTCAGGATTTCAAATATACAGCAAAAGAATATGAAGTAGACTTCCAGGGATAACATTGAGCAATGTAATTGATTACAGTTTCTGAAGAGTGTGATTCAATTATGAAATGCTGAATACAGCAATGACAATACAAGCAGTGTGACCTGCAATCAAGATGTGGAACCAAAGAGTATTATATTTTTTATAAGTATGGCTTTATGTGGAATTCACTACAGTTTCTATGAAATTTAAAGTGCCCAAAAGCTGCAGCTCTTATTACAGTTTGTCCATCTAATGAAGCATCTGATTACATAAAGAATGAAGTTAATTTGAGCAAGCATTACAAAAACTATTCGTTGGGTACAAGTTTGGCAGCAGTGCAAGTAATTTGAAAAATAATCTTTCATGACTTTCATTACAATACCTCCGCTGCCAATTTTCATCGCTAAATCCAGTAGGGTGCCCTTTAAAATCCCACAATTTTCATGAATGCCGAGCATAGAGGCAACTTGTTACTGCCGTTACATGTAGTGAAAATGCATTGACACAGTTGCTTACCTGTATGAACTGTGATCTCCGAAGGTGAAACATAAACTGCGGGTACAGGGAAAAGTTTTCTGCATAACGGAAAGAACTTGGGTCATCCTTTGCATACTCGCCAAACTTTTGGCACAGCTTGATGAGAGTCCGGTCAATAAAGCGCAATACATCAGCTCCATCGTCCTCTCCTTGTGCTCTGAAGCATGCTAGACGTCCCATAAGAACTGCCGCAGCCTCTTGATCAAAGCCAGCAGAAATGTGGTGCAGGTTGGCCGACGCATCTGCCCAGTTTCTCGCTACGGTCGTTACTCTGACCCTCTTCTGACCGCTTGGATGTTGATACTGCGTGATGAACTGGAGGCATCCCCTGCCACCCTGAGGAATCGGTGCATTGTGCTGGTTCGCTACCTCGAGGAATACGCCCAGAGTTGTGCTGGGGCAGAGTGTGCACATCTTCCACTGACATGTGCCACCGAGACCAGTTTCCGTGTCCGAGACGCTGGAGCTCTTGACGTTCGTGGAGATACATGGCCCAATGGCTCCACTTATCTTCAACTCCCTCGACGCCTTAACCTCGAGCAGTGCATTAAAGCCCATGCGAAATTCTCCACGCGAGTCTTTCGAAAACACCCGCTGGAAGGTCTGCTTGAAGAGAGACGAGTTGAAAGAGTCTCCCATAACAATGTGGCCACCCGTCATGTTGGGGCAGAACTTCATTTCGTGCAGGCCAGTCTGGTCAAGTGCGCAGGAGTAGATGTCGACAGCGTGTCCGTTTATAGACGCCCTTTGAGCCAGGGCTTCGTAATGCTTGATGGCACGGCGCATGTGTTTGCAGTTGTCTTTCGAGATGTCGTGGTGCGAGCGGATGGTAACCTTGAGCTCATCGCCGACGATCATCCCGGGCCCTTGGGTGCACGGACCGCCCGTGAAGAGCATGATACGCGCGCCCGTGTTCGGGTAACTGCACTCTAGCAGCCCGACGGCTATGGAGAGCGCCACACCCGTGGACCGAAGCGGACGCTTGCCCTGCGACACGGGCCAAGGATCGCGCTGCAGGCTGTCCAAGAGGTCGGACATGTTCATGTCGCACTTGTGCACCGGCTGCAGGAAGCGGCTCGCAGGCGGTATGGGCTGTGGGTGCTGCGGCTGTTGAGGGTGCTGAGGTATGCGAGGCTGCTGCGGCGCAACGCCCTGCGCTTGCTGGCCGAACTTGCCTACGCCCAGCATGTCCTGGATCTGCTTGGCCGTCAGGTCCTTGGTTCCGCGGAACACGTAGCTCTTCGCGCACCCGTCGCTTCCGAGTTCGTGCACTTGAACCATCTTGCCGAAAGTAATTAGCCCGATGAGAGCGTTGGCCGGAAGGAGTGACAGGGACATTTGCAGCGACTCCTTGAGCGCCATCAGCTCGTCATCGTCGATGCAGGTGTCTACAACGAACAGGAATATTGGCGGCACGCAGGCAGCCCGCATGATGGTGTACTCGATGGTCGAAAACTGCGGGATCAGCTCGGCCGGCTGGTGCTGCTCCGAGATGGATGCGTACTGGGGAGGAAACGGGTTCCTCTGGAAACAAAAGTTGCACACCCACAGTTTTGCGCGGTAGTCCACCTGGCACAGAGGGTTGAGGATAGCCCGGCACGTTTGCCGAGTGCACTGAACGGGATCATATTGGATCGGCGGAAGGTCCGGCCGCTCTTTGAGCGGCGTGAACAGGCAGCCAAGGGGAATCACCAGCCGGGTCGCCTCCAGCCGGCTCGACGGCCACACGTTCCAGCTGAACCTTATTCCGTCCCGGTCTTCGTTCTTCTGTATAAAGTCCTGATAGGTCTGGTAGGTCGCCATGTCGGCAATTTTTCCGACACCGCGGTGTGCCACGTAATTGGAAGGCACACGGATCGCGATTTCTCGAGGAAGAGAAGTGTCACGCAAATATTCGGGTGCTGCCCCCTGGGAACCGAAAACACGGCCGCTAGTGTGGCCAGACCATCCACAACTTTCGCCAATAAACGTGAGTCGGTCAGCTAAAGAATTATACGTTATTAATATCTAATAATACAAATTTAAGGCTTTGAAAAGTAATTGTAATAAGTTTGTAGTTATTTAAAGTCAGAACGTGTTTATTTATTATCTTTGAAACTTTAACAGTGGACGCACGATGGCAGCACGTGCCCTAGGTCACGGGTCAACCGGTGTCGTCTGATCAAAAAAACACGCTATCAACTGCCCCGTGAAGATTTTGTGCTGGTCACTATGTTGAGAGGCGCGCTCAGCGTACACTTATCGGGTGCCTGCAGCCGCATTACGCAATCCATTTAGCTGTGAATCGCACGCACAACCAAGTGTATCAAGATCTCGGCGCTGCTCTGCTCTTCACGACCACACTCGCCCGGAACCCAAATAAGAAAACACGGCATTCGTTTCCCTCGGAAGCCTTTACGCAGGTGAGTTCGCATAGAGCCATCCCAGCGGCAAACGAGACCGGCCCGGTTTCTGCCGTTCTCTTGCGGGCAGCAGCAGTCAAACTTGTTTTCGGGCTCGCTCTGCTAAAACTACCGCGCGTGATTGCGACGTTCATGCACGCAGCGATGGGTGTTCGCATCGTTTCGAGCGTGCTGGTCATCGCCCTGTTGGACCGCTACTTGGTGGCTAGTGCGGACGTCTCGACCTGCTTGGACGCTCGGAACCACAAGAGCGAGCCTGGTCCGGAATCCAATCTCTACGGCCATGTAAGTTCGCCGCTTGGGAGTGTAAGCGCTTCGATCTCAATCGAGCGCGCAAACGGCGCTTCGAGTCACGTGTATACTGCAAAGCGCGCGCGCGGCCCCGAACGCCCGCGCATGTCAGCGCGCGTTTGAAACGCAGCGAGGGACTGGCTGATCGCAAAGTTGACCTGCGCATGTGTGGTTCTTACACTCGGCATGTATTGGAAAGGAAGCAAAAAAAAAAAATGCGCATAATTTCATTCGATCATCGTCGCATTTGGACGTCCTGCTGCTCAGCGGTGCCATTATTCAAGTAATATGTGAATGAAAACATTGTATCAGTACTTTGGCTTCATTTATTTTGCAGGTAGTGGGCGCATAAAATGTAAATTAACAAACAAGTGGGAACGCACAAGAAGCAGCAAATTAATCACAAAATGCGTATGAAGATACGATATTAGGGTGATACTACTTCTAGGTGTTCATCGCATTTGAATTTGAATGAGTTATAACTTGGCATACAAAAGCATAGGTCGCCGAACTCGCTCATGAATCGACCCACTCAGATCGAGCCGTGAGTATGAGTGCTATTTTTGCGAGTCCGAGGGAGTCCGCTGAAGAAAACTTTCGCCGGTGTGTGTGCGAGGGAGTTTGGCCCAGGAAAATTTTTGGTCAGTCCAAAGCGCTAGATATATTTCTTGCGTTTCACTCTTTTTGTCGACCTATATGATATCAAGCCATCTTCAGCGTTACTATCAGTCTTATCTGGATTCACTATTATACTCACGTCTACTCACACGCATTCAGAATCAGGGTGATTCATACACCATTTCATTATTTATTTGATCAGAGGGGCGAATCACGTAGGTGTGCCTTAACACCCCCTGCTAACTATTGCAAGGAAATTCTTGATAAAGGTGTCTGATATTGTCATATTACCAGAAAAATGACCTTAATGGTTTGCGAGCACTCATAACTCGCATCCGAAAGTACTATGTCAAACGGCGACAAAAAAGCACAGATTACCTGAGGGCAAACGTAGTCAGAGGGTTAAAGAGCATTGACACCATGGTCGAAAAAGCTAATTCCAGGCTAACGGACTCACGAGTGTACTCACTCAGACTCAAATTGAACTGTGGTCTGTGCGCGTCGGGGTGAGTATAGTGTTTTGGCGAGTTTGAGACCGAGCGAGTCCAGTTGGAGAAAATTTTTGTGAGTGTGAACCCGGCTCAGGAATATTTGCGTGAGTCAAAGATGTTTTTCATGAGAGTCTGAGGGAGCTCCACGAGTTTTGCCGACCTGTGTACAAAAGTAATAAAAATTGTACAAATTACTCAATCAAATATTTGTGCAAGCTGGAACAAAACAAGCTATGATCTGAAATGAAAACGACGTCGGAGGGAAAATGCTTCCAGTCGTTGGACGAGCCAGGGACTAAAAACTAAGAATAGATAAGAAATTAGAAAAAAGTATATATATATATATATATATATATATATATATATATATATATATATATATATATATATATATATATATATATATATATATATGTGACGCTAAAAAATGGAGACACGTCGTGGTCCAGATGCCATGCGTTTTTTCTAGTGCACGCGCACTTCCTCTTCGTCGGCTTCTCCTAGAATCACCTTGTGAATGCGTCATATATATATATATATATATATATATATATATATATATATATATATATATATATATATATATATATATATATATATATATATATATATATATATATTGTTTATTTATTTATTTACATTATCGCTACTCTCATTCGAGAGCGTGGCAGTACAATGATTTTCACAAAGCTTTTAACGATACTAACCCTTAAATACCAGCGTCCGCACACGTGGACAAAACATATCGGAGCAGTGGCATCAAGCTATAGCCACCGCACGCCTTAAAAATAGATTTGAAACGTTGGTATTGCTTCTGCATGTCATAAAGACGGCTATATGTGCTGTGAAAAAACAGCGGCACATAGGCACGGAATAACGGCGTTCTTCTCAAGTCGGCCGTACAGGTGTGTATGCCAACATTTTTCGTTTCGCAAAAATTCCGGCGTCAGCGTGGGCGTCGTCGGTTGTGACGGAAAAAAAAAATCATCATTTTGCCGGCCAGGAACCGTGCGGATTTAAAAGGAAATTTCTAAAATATAAATTCTAATTTGTGTTGCATAAAGATGAAAGAAAACCAGATTAAACAAAAATTGAAAATATTCAGAATAGGGAAGTATGCAAATACCGATAAAAATAATGAAGTGAAGTCGAAAGATGACATGTACATTAATTTTGCGGGAGAGAGATTTTAAATTAATTGACACGTTGTCGTCTCATCGCCTCCACAAATACAATTAAGGGAAGCTGCGATATCAACTCTGTTCAAATAAAGAATCAGTTGTGGAGTTTGACGACGTAATCTCGCGATTACGACTTCGATTGCTGGTTTTAGACATATTTTGCAATTTCAATGGCAATGCAAGTGCTGAAACTGTAACGTGTTTGTTAATGGCGGCGCGAGAAATTCGTCCAACAACACTTTCCTTCTTAATTTTCCACCTGTCATGAACTTAGATACCGGTAGTGCATGCATAACCCGCTACGTTAGTCTAGAGGTTAAGGCGCTTAATTGCTGACTCGAATGTCGCAAGATCGAATCCCGGCCGCGGCGGCCGTCTTTCGATGGCGGCGAAACGGCAGAGGTCTGTGCACTTAGGTCTGGGCGCACGTTTAAGGGACACTAAAGTCAAATAACAACTTACGTCAGAGTGAAAACTCAATGTATGACAACATTTAGAACGAGAATATTATCAACAACAGAGCCCTACTTACCGAGAAATTAAGGTAAATGCACAAGAACACAAGCGTCGCAGTAGGACATTTTCAAAATGATACCGATGACATCAGACGGACCACCTACAAATAATCGCTAGTAATCGATCAACTGCACTAAATAAAGAGCCTTCCGTGGATCAATAGACGCAATAAAATGCTGCTTGTTCGTTTCTGTTTGACTCATGGAAAAAAGAACCGCCGGATATGGGGAATAGCGCGAGTGATTCAAAAATTTAATTTTCGCGTAGTTACACGGGACAGGTGATGCCATCTAGCGGGGCGCAGTTGAAGAAAAAAAACACCTGTAATATCAAAGCCAATGACGGGAAATATTGACCGATGGCCGTTGTTGCTGCTGTGGCTCTCGCTGCTCTCGGGCTGCTGCTACTAGCGCAGTAAAGCCGGGCAACGTTGGGCACGGCAACATTGACGTGAGTTGGTCCGGTCCACGGAGGAAGGAAAGGTAAGGAGAGGCCCTGACGTCACTCGTTGTGAAGCCGCGATGAAGCCGGAAGTCGGCCATATTGACTAGGCAAATTCTCCTCTCTTGTTTACATATGAATGCGAAGCAGAAGGCGCGACTCCCTCTCCGGCTCGGAAAGCACGTGGGCTGCGCAGCGCGTGTGTCGTGACGATCCGAACTAATGGAACTGGGCTCATAACTCTGAGCCAGCGGGACACCTTCAGCGAAATCGCTTCGTCCGAGTAATAACAGGGAGTAACAGCTCGCCGACAACGAAGCAACTACGAGAGAACGCGCGCTAGATGCACTGACAACGGCGAGTGCTTTCACGTCATCAATTCAGCAACTGTACAGACAACACGATCGGTCGAGCGCCTTCTACGGTTGCATTCCTCCACGCGGCCGACGCAGTGTCCGGCCACTGTGTCCGTGTTCCGCGTGAAACTCATCTGCATCAGCATTCTGCGACCGTGGTGACTAAGCACAGTGCTAGTGACAGTTGAACGTGGTTGCTGTTACGTTAAGATTACATGCAATGCTGGTGGAGAGTGTACCAAGCGGAACAGAAAAGGTGTTTTAATACGCACATGCAAGTTATTACTGTACACACACAACACGAAACTACGTATGTGCACATGGTCCTCACGGCGTCTTGCTGGGCTCAACAGCGCCGTCCGTTGTCACAAGCAGGAGCACTGCTCAACCGTCACTGACCTGCAAGGCGTTCGTCGTCATTCAGCTTCGTCATGGTGCCCAACGCAATTTAACTGAACACTAACTGCTTCATCCGCGTCATGCGCCGCACGACACATGGATATGCACTTGTTCTACGCACTGTTGAAACCCCGTGATGGACAAAGGGATTTGTAAGCGTTGCTAAGAGTAATGTAACAGCCAGGAGAACACTGCGTAACCAATAACGCGGCGCGGAGCACAGATATTGTCCGCCACGGCTCAGCACGAGACCTGGGGAGGCACACATTCTGCCGCCAGCCGCGGCCGCTCACTGCTAGACCAGCTCCACTGCGCAACACGTAACTATAGCAACGCCGCCATTGTGCCTAGTGAATATGGCCGCCATGATGTCATTTCCGCCACACTTTTTACGCCCTGCGCCGGCTGGGCATGCCCTCTCCTTACCTTTTTCCTTCCTCCGTGGTCCGGTCGGTCCAACACCACCTAGACTATTCACAAGGCCCCTCCAGGGAGAGCGAAACGTCACGCTAGTTGCCCACCTGCACCCCGGCCGTCGTTGCCACTCGTTCTCGTTATATCTGCTGTGGGCACTTATTGAAAGCCGGTGTTTCTTTTTTTGTTCTTTTTTTGTTCCTCTGCGGTCTGCATTTGTTTACGCCTGCCTTTACACTTTAGTGATCAAACTGTAATAGTCCGAAATGCATTTGTAGAAGTGGTTTTATTAGGACGAAAGGCTAAAACCATCCTACCTCATTTCTTGTTCAAGGTTTTGATTTTTGTGCGGTGCTTTGGATGGTGTCATTTCGAAGTCTACAAAAGTTGTTCATGGCGACATTTGTTGCAACACGCACTACATGCCGCACGATAGTCTCAGAGGTATGGCCATTTTCACAAGTCTCTAGCTCAACATCTAGCAGTGATGTGGTAATGGAGCTTACAATGCCACGTTGGTTGTTCGACGCGAGGAACGCCTTTGCATTTTCTCCTTTGGTGAGCTTTTCGACAACAAGCGTTGTCACCAGCACCATGTGCACAGTACATGGCTGCGGAAACTTTAAGCTTCCTCTTGACAAGTTGTCAATCATTGTGTTACCTTCCATATCTATGTTCGTGCTCTCCAGGACGAGCACGCTGCTGCAAAATGCGCATGACAGCTTCTTCAGAGCTGAATGAGCACAATATCCAGCGATATAAGCAACGACCTCCATGTCATGCTTTGGGTTGGAAATTTCATCATTTGAGATGTGAACAGAGAAGTTATGTTGCGATACTTCTGTGTCACTTTCGCTGCTGATGTCTGGCTGCGGAAGCATCAGCAGCTTTTGCAGACGAATTTTCTTTTCAGACTCCAGAAGCTGCCTCACGGAAACATGGTATTGTGCACCAGCAAGCTGACGGTAGCGACCGAAGCGATCTTCAAGAGTGTCAGTTTGAAATTTTCCCAGCAAGACATACTTGAACTTCAGTTCTTCTAAACAGTACCGCGACAGCTCAACAAGGGAGTAGCAAGTGAGTCTCAAAGCAGAATGTGTTTCCCTTGTCAAGCAGCCACGGCTCATGTTGACGCTGCTCCAAGCATCCAGCCAGTCTACCATGCCACTAAGGAAAACCAGCTGTTGATCCACCGTAGAATTCACTGGATTTTGAAGGGTGTCGTTCAGTCGGTGACCTTTCGAAGGGGTCTTCACGTTGACGATTTTCCACCACGTCGATATGATGTTTATGAAGAGAGCTGTTGAACTGGCACATGTGGTTTCAAGGGCATCGCCACGCGTCTCAAGTGCGTTTGATGCAAACGGATTAATGACATTTAACACCAACTTTACATTTTGTCTCTCCATAGGTGTTAGATTGACTGCCTTGGAATTTAGCTTGTAGCCAAGCTTGAGAAGCGATGTCTGCTCCAGTGCATACAGCTGCCGTACGGCTTCAAATGATGCTGCTTTCATTCTGGGCGGCCCGTCGGGCAATATTCCTGACAGGCTCACTTCAGGAAAGTAAAAGCATATTCCTTCGTTTTTTTTTATTCATCCAGTTGTTCTTGATGCATTTCAGTATGTGCACAGGGTCTACGACATAAAACAGAGGCCAATTGTTGTCGGCTGGATGAGGATATACAATGCTTACTTCCTGTTTCTCTGAGAAAAACGACATCATTTTCCGGTTGAGGGAATTGTCAGTAATTACAGCAATGACCCTGAGGCCCATAGATTCCACTTCTAAAATTACTTTCTTGCAGAACTCATGTAGAATTTCGGCGGTCACTTTAGCAACAGGAAGAATGTGAAGCACATCTTTGTTTGATGACAAGAGCGACTGAAGCATGAAAACATGAGCGGTTGTGGCTGCCTCTTGAGAATTGGCTGCAGATCCAACTATGCTGCCCCCTTTATAATCGAAGTATGGCTTGATATGAATTTCATCAACCATTAGCGTCACCGTCTTTTCGTGCGGCTGCATGCACTTCACTCTTTCTCGAATGTAGGAGAGAAAGTTCGCTTCGTTTTGCTCCTTCAGTGGATCGCCTCCATACTTGGAACAAACGCGGCGCAGGGTTGAAGGATGGGGTAAAGTCAACGTCGACGCTGATCTGGCAAAGTTATAGGCGTGCAGAGATATGGAGTGCAGGATGCTAGAAAGCACTAATGTTTCAGCCCTGTAGCGACGAATAAGGGCAGCGAGTGCGGGAGCTATTTGCTCATTTAGCAAACGAAACAAAGCTCTGTGTTCTTCGGTCGTGTCACTGTCTTGGGACAGTTCATTCAATAAGGAGCCAATATGCTGCAATACTGACGCTGTTTCCAACGAACTTGCAACTTCAGGGGTCTCAGTCATGTGGTTTTCCAGCTGCTGGAGCAGTGAGGACAACGTCTGGATGTCGAGCACTGCGTCTGAAACTGCGCCTCCGCAAGGTAATGAAACCAGCTTGATCATACCTGATGAGACTGCAAGTGAGAGATCAGCAAGTACAGTGACGGAAAACCTCACGTGCGGTGAAGGATTATCTTCGATGCGGAGAAACATCACACAACGATCGTTGGCCTTGATGGTCCAGAAATCATTACTGCATACAGCAGAAAGCTTGCCTCTTAAGTGTTCGAAAGAGGACACACCATTTCTCTCCTATAGAGTCCTTATTCGCTTTGCTCAAGGCCTCGTCTTCCATTCGAGCTCGTTTCGAGACAGGAGATTCTCGACGATTGCGATTCGTGCTCAGGTAGGACGGACAGTTCGGAAACACCGATGGTATAGCATCTGACACTAGGCGCACCCTCTCGCTGTCGACTGTCAATGTCCGTCCCGACGCTGAGTCGAAATGTGACAGCTTTGTGATAAAGTCAGCCTCGAGGAAGTGGAGTTCACAGACCTGCGCCAAGCATAACAGTGACTTCATTACTTTCATACGAAACGGGCTAATGGGAACTTTGACACGAGCCTGAGTATTTCTGTTCTATTTTACCGCACTGCCCTACCTGAAGCGCGACAAAACTACCATCACCACTCACGATACTCGCTCCGTTCAACAGTAACAGAGCCAGAACGCCAGTAATGCGATAGAGCCGGTAAGACAACAAACTTCAGCAGTTTGTCACCTTGGAGTGTATGCTTGGTGTGAAATCCTTTCGCGGAATGGCTTTTATCCAAGACTTCTTCCGAGCTTCATCCTTGGGGAATACGAAAACGCGCACTTTGGGACCACTGTCATAATTGCCGCGGCACCCGGGAACACAACAACGTCCCATGTCGCACTGATCGATGTGTAATCACATACTCACAAATACAACACCAATAAAATAGGTCACGTGGGAACGGACGAAGACTCGGAGCAGTGCGATGCAGCACCAAGCCTAACGCAGTCTAACCAGCGAAGCAGCTAGCGATGAAAGGCAAACCTGTCGTGGCTTGTCCGCCGTTCAGGGTAAAAAAGTGCGCGTGGTGACCAACACCACCACCTGAGCGACGCGTCCTCGGCCACTGGACAGTCGGTGATATGTCCGGGGAGGGGTTGAGGCTGCCACCCAGGATTCGGCGAAGGACGACTCTTGCGACGCGTCTCACGAACAAGTAGAAGATGCGTTTATTTTACATATTTGCAAGAGAAGTACATTGCAACGAGAGCGTACAGACGCGCCTTTCTATCACAAGGGCCCAGAGCACACTCGAGACGAGCGGGCCAGCGAAGTCCACAGAGAGAGCACAGCGCACTCCCGACACGC
This sequence comes from Rhipicephalus annulatus, assembly GCA_013436015.1. NCBI lineage: Eukaryota > Metazoa > Arthropoda > Arachnida > Ixodida > Ixodidae > Rhipicephalus > Rhipicephalus annulatus. The sequence continues at coordinate 265,330 of WOVY01010111.1, read as the reverse complement.
TCCTTCTATAGCCGTCCGTGCACGCGCTAGACGCCGACTGTGTGTCCCAGCGACGCTGATGTGCATTTTCTGCGGCGCACACAGACGCCTCCCGCGTTCCTGCAGGACGCGGACACCGTTTTACCGTTACGCCGATGAGCGTCCCTTGCAAGTCACCTCCTTGCTGTGCCGGTCATAACATCGGACAACTAGCGTGACGTATGCCGTCTGGAGAGAGGGGTATGAACGGGCCTTGTGAATAGTCTAGGTGGTGTTGGTCGGTCCGCTTCTTGAGGCGGGTAATTTGAAGTGCGCTAATCCGATGCGAACCACCAAAACATTTTATTTCAGAATAGGCCCTTCCTTGGCACAAAAGTAACGCTACGAGGTTTCTAGACCGCTATTTCAACTATCAACGTCGACACAATAGTTGCCTTTAGTGTCCTTTCAAAGAGAACCAGATGGTCGAAATTTTCGAAGCTCTACACTAAGGCGTCCTTTATGGTCACATCGCGGTTTTTAACCGTGAAATCTCAATAATTATACACAAATAAGCGGGCTAGGCATCACTATTCTCCGACCCTCGTTTTTTTTCTTCCTACGCCGGCCAAGCGCGAGGGCCCATATGCTCCGTTGTCCCTCTCTACATCATTACACACGGCCATGACTGCGACGGCTGCCGAAATTTCCTTTGGAGTGCGGCCTTGCCTCTTGAAAGCCGGTCGGGGACGAGCACGCTGTGACTTGCTTTCGGGATCTGCCAGAATTAGGCATCCCTGGTGGGCGACACGGACTGCTGGACCGCAGCGGCGGTCGGTGTCGGCCATGCACTTATTCATGTTGTAATCTGTCAAAGGCGCGTCCGGCGGCGGGTTTTGGCAGTGTCGCGGAGATGACGGCGAACGCTGCATGCTCGGATGAGGGTGCCAGAACAGTATCCGCAGAAACACCGGGGATGATAGGGCTTCTCGGTGCTTCTTTTACACTTCGTCAATAATGTCGCATACATCCACATCACCGCCAACCCCGCGGGACAACCGGTGAGGAGCTTGTTATTCTTTCAAGTTTCATATGCATTTCTCTGTGGTTGATTATGATAAGGAAAAGTAGAGAAAAGTGCCGCCCGTACGTAACTGCTATCAATTCGATGACACCTCCACAGGTCGGCACAGTGGATGGGGTAGTGGGAACAAAAGGGATAGGTAAGAAAAAAGCAAAAGAAAAAGGAAAGGAAAAAAAAAGTCGCATTCGATCCGCCTCACAGCGCGCGCCCGAACCGCCGCGAGAATCTGCAAACGACCGGAAAAAACGCCGAGAATACCGTGGAAATACCGTGGAAAGCCGATGAGGCGCGCCAAAGGACGGGAGTGCACAAAACACTCGCCTGGGCACGTAGCCCAAGCACGGAAAGGGGGAAAAAAGGTTCAGTTCAACTAAAGAAAAAGTTCAGTTGAACTCGCAGGTGAAAGTCCCGACGGATTTGGACACGATATGGTAATCCTGTCGCCTTGATTTGCCGGGACGATGTCCTCATGCGCAGCGAGAGCCACGGCACACAAACCACGGACCGGAGAATCTGCCGCCGAGAACACAATCACTGCTCGAATTCCGCCACACCTGCGATCATCATCGCGTCCTTCGGGTCGACGTCGGGGGCCGCGATATCCAGAGGAGGGGCGATGTGGTCCTGGCTGTCCTAGAGGCAGGAGGTGCTCTGGTGGCAGGGCGAGGGGCGAATGCCAACGCCGATCGGTCACTACCGGCGACAGCGCCTCAACAAAAGCGGCCCTTCACGACAGCCGCGCTGCCACGCTTGTCGATGTTGTTGACGGTGGTCCAGCAGCCTTCTCCAGCGTTTGGCGGCTTATCACGGGGCCATCCGAAGAGGCGATGATGATGGCGGCCTTGCGGAAAATTTGCCAAGAATGGCAGCGCGGCTCGTTAGCCGGATGGGTGCCGCTGCAGTTCACTCAGCGAGGGCGCTCCGCAGGGCATGGTGCTTTCGCGTGACTACCACCGCAGCGGAGGCAGCGTTGGTCACGTGAACAGATCGCCCTGGCGTGGCCGAAGCGGCCGCAACGGCCGCACTGTAGGGGCCGCGGCCGGCGCGGATGGACCGGCCTGCGCAGCTTGAGAAGGAAAACCTCCGGTGGTACGGTGATCCCTTCAAAAGTGATGGTGGTACACCTGCCACCGCGTAAACACGAGACAACCGGAACGGCCGAATCGATGTTGGCCGCGATGTCGGCGGCGTCCAAGTCCTTGTCGACCCCGTAGACGATGCCCACACAGGTGTCGTCATCGAGGAGCTTGGACGTTGATGGAGCAAGCCTTCTGTACTCGGAGAAGCTGCGAAGGGTCTGCCTCAGGGGGGGCATCCGCGGCAACAAGGTTGCGTTCACGCGGACGAGCCGGGTGGCGGCGAATCCAGACAGAAACGGCGTTATGGCATCCCGAGACGCGGCGAAGAAGTTTGTTTTCTTCGCTACCGGTCTGTAGATCATAGTACCGCCGCCTTTCCTCACGATTGTGTGGGAGGCATGGGCTGTTGGCTCGGGCACCAAGGTCGTGTCGACTTTGGTGGTCAGCAGGGGAGAGGTAGTCGGAGAGAGGGCGAAGAGGGACAGAGCGTCTTCTTTCGGGTCACTCGTTTCCGTTGTTGCAGGAGACGAGACTGGTGTGTAGTGCTCCCAGGAGGAGCTTGAAACTGACGAAGTACCCGTGTCAATTCCAGTTGAGTCAGCTCGGGTGTTGACTTCCGTGAGCTTCGAGGGGGCTCTCGTGTACCGTCTTGCCACCTTGCGCTCAGTCTTTTTCAGCTTGAAAGATGCTGGAGCGGTCGTCAGCTCCTGCTGCTCGGCGTGAGCGGCCGATACAGATGCGTGCTCCTGTTGGGCCTCTTGTGCCGCCTTTTCGTGTTGCGCACGAGTGCGCGGTGAAGTTGCAGTTGCTTTACCTTTGTGCTGTTCTTGAGGGAGCGCCACGGCTTGCTGCCTCCAACGTTCGTCTAGCAGGATTGTAAAGATCCGCTTACGAGTGCGGTGGGCGTCCTCAGAATCGTACTTCATTGTACTGAGCTCTGCGTCGAGCTTCTCCAAGGCCTGGGAGACCTCCATAGGTAGCTCTTAAAAGGGCTGCGCACACGGAGGCGCGAAGTAGTGGCGGAAAAAAAAAAATCCGACGAGGGCACAGAAAAAAAAAAAAAAAAAACGTCCTCTCGCTTTGAAAGCCCACGAGTGTTCATATGTCGGCGCGCTCGCATACATGAACGATGGACATACTATTTGGCCGTAAGAATTGCTCGATCGGCGCGCATAGCGTTCGTCAGAAGGGTCAACAAGTGAGCGTATACAAGGCTGTGAGAAAGGGGTTGGCATGTCGATACTTTCGTGTATACGTCACGGTGCTTCAAATATACCAGTCACCGCCGTTTGCGTGGAATCGAAGGAAACCTTACACCACGCCACCTGTCCACATGACGTCAGCGATGCGTAGATAATGGCTGCCATGCATGGGCCAGAGCTTTCGCCTTAACTCGCTGCATTCCCTGGCTAGAGCAGTACACAGAATAGTGCTCACAGATGCGCAGACTAACCAACATGTCTGGTTGTATACGCAGCGCTGGACGATATGCCGGATCATGTACCGCGTGAATCTTGGCGCAAGAAACTCGATCGAGCCGCCGCCACGGCTCGATCATGTTTCCCTGCAGGCGTCTCGTGTCTACGGATGGGTTTGAATGGCCTTTGTGTTTTGCACTTTTAGAAGATAAACGGACAGTGTTACGGCATACGCATACGGAATAAAACGGTTGCGTTGTTGCGTTCAATGTTTCATGGCCTTATTAATTTACGTTGCGATATACAAAAACAGGAACTTGAACATCGGCTTGATAGCCCAAGATGGCGTCGCCCAGATGTCTTATGGAAAATTGTCTATAGATTAACGAATGAAGAGCACATATGCCCAGAACTGCTGAGCAGTGTTGAAGGCATAGGTCGGCGAACTCGCTCATGAATCTACTCACTCGATTTCAGATCGAGCCGCGAGTGAGTCCGGTTGAAGAAACTTCGTCAGCGGTTGTCCGCGTGAGTCCAGGTCAGGATAATTTTGGCGAATCTGAGTCCGAGTGAGTTCAAAGCGCAACATATATATATATATATATCTTGTGTGAGACTGAGTGATTCGACGTTTTTTTTGTTTTGTTTTGTCAACCTAAGGTTTAAGGCGCATTTTTTAGTGTTAAACATCACCGCGAGCTCGCCACACAATTTTCTCTTGACCTAAATCATTTAAGGAATTGACGCTATGCGCACAAAATGAAAAATTGAAATTGATTCACTGAGTTACGCAGAAAGCACTTCTGCGCGTCTGGAGCGACGGCAATATGCCGATGCATCGCCACGCTTTGCATGACGCTCGCTTCTATATATCGGACACCATACAGCCCTGGCGCGCTCATTTTACGGGTGTGTGTGGTACGGATCCTCTCACTTTGTTCAAGCAGGCAATGTTACTTTTGCGCACAGCGACTATATAAGTGGAATTCGTGCGATGGTTCGAGATTGTACTTATGAGCCTCCCCGCTCCGCGAGGACCGGCGAGTGCTATTCAGGGTAATAGGAGCCTTGATGTGCGCGCGTCTCTGTACAGGGTAACTTTCTGGGGTGCCTGTAGTGAACGTTTTTCGTAGCACGGATTCTTGCTGTCCGTGTCCACGTATGTAAAGCGTGGCACGAATTCTCGGCACGCGCAGTGCACGCCATGGAAGGACCACGCGTGTTGCACAGACCAGACCACGCACGACGTGCATCACAAGGACATGTATAGCATGTCGTTGGACTTCTGCGAGGAGCAGACCAACGTGAAGATGTCCAGCGCCTGCCGGGAGCACTTCCGCAAGGACCTCTGCTTCTACGAGTGCGAGCCCAACATCGGACCCTGGATCGTCAAGGCGAGTGGCGGTTGAAAAGTTGTGGGGTAGTGCCTATATAAATTAGTCAAAAAAAAAATCCACTTGAAAACAAGCTATGTAGGCCTCTTGACGTGCATCGGGAATGTATTAGTACCTATAGTTGAATCGTGCGCGGTTGCAGAGAACATGGTTTCATCCAGGCGCCGACTAGCTACGGTGCATAGACTATAGTGAGCCGAAAGATACGAATTCCGGCTGCGGCGGCCGTATAAGCACTCATTTTCTCAGATCTAGATGCACGTCAGAGAACACCCATGGCGGTTAAAATTATTCCGGCGTGCTTCACAGCCTTATCGCTATATTACAGGTATCCTTCTCAGTAAATTTCATACATAAACACGCTTGTAACATATTTGTTAAGTATATAAGTGCTCCATTCTGAACCATGCTCACGGAGCAGGTGGAGCGCAAGATAGGAAACGAGCGCTTCTTCGAGGTCCCGCTGTGCTACAGCGACTGTGTCGCATGGTGGGAAGACTGCAAGTACGATTACGCCTGCACCCCCAACTGGCCGAGGGGGTTCAAGTTTTACGGAGGTAAGTGAACTGACGTGTTCCGGGTTATTAGAGAGTTCAGTTGCGTCGTCAAACGCTGTTATCTAGCCGGTTATGTATAGAGACCTGCATAATCCCACCTTGCTACTCCACGGTGCACACTTAAGCCGTGACTGCGCGCGCTGAATAGCTACCACAACGGAGAAAAGCAACGGCGTACGAACTTCTTCACTACCACACCCCTCCAGTGCGCCGAGCAAGGATGACACGGCATGCGGCGAGATCTGTACCGGTTTTGTCGAGCTGCTACAAAGATTGTAGGCTTTCCTGGAAGCGCCACAAGCACCGCCGTTTCTTTCTCACCTTCTTTTAAAAGGAGTCGATTTAAACGATGTACGCCGGGATTTCCTTCAACCGCAATTTTTCAGTCGACGTCAAAAAGACCGCTTCCCGAGCTAAAGTAGAAAAAAAAAATAGCTGCCGATCTACGAAGTGAATGCTAAAATGGAGCGAAGCCAGGTCGTAAGGTCCATATATAATGCCTACGTTGAATTCGCCGACTTGTATAACGGACGAACAGGACACGGTCTATTTTTAAACCATATGCACGCTACGAATGCTTTGTGTACGGTATATGCAACACCCGTGTTTTGGTCCGACGGGGAATCGAGCTACGACGGCGACAACGGACATCGCGAGAGCCTAAGGAGCTTTGCACTTAAAAAAGAACCCTCTCGTGATGGAACGTAATAAAACCTAACACACCGAGCTATCACCGGCACGGAATGTGCCGGTTATAGCTTGGTGCATGCAACCTGCACGGCGGATCCCACTTGTTTTCTTTGCGCAGGCAAAAACCATTGTCCCAAGGGCGCAAGGTGCGTTACCTTCGAGGAGATGTACAAGGGCCCGACGGACTTCTGCAGCAAGGTAGGTACACCGCCGTAGTTCAGCCGGTCGCAGCAGTACGTGATAACATAAACGCATCGGCGAATATGTGCACGCAGCGAGAGGCGAAATGGCGCTGCGTGCCAGGAAACAAAAAGCGCACATACACAACACGCGAACTTGAGAGAGAATGCTTGGCAAGCACTCTTTACTTTTAGTATAGTCAAGATCCTCGATGATGTGGCGCACACCCACGCTGGGGGATTGGCCAAGATTTCACCAATTAAGAACACTTCCTTGTTTTTTTTTTCCGCGGAGGCTTCAGAAGAGCTGGTTCTGTTTTACCATTGGGGAAACATGACTCCTCGAATTCGTCAGAAATTATGAAACTACTGCCGTTAAAAAAAGTATTGCACGCAAATGCAAATGTGATGGCTTGCTTCACTAGTAAATGATATTTTTAACATTGTTAAATTAACATGCAAGACGATGACAATGAAGTGGTCACTTGGATCTGCTTGTACCTTTGTAGAGAAAAGTTGGCTGCTGCACAGACATCTCTTGTTCACTATATATACTGTACTGCACATTTCTTACTCAGTAGTCGACTATGCGAGACAAGCATTTACCTCAAAAGGCGTTCGTTTATGCCGGTAAGATGTATATTTTGCATATATATATATATATATATAATTTATACCCGATCTGAAAAATAAACGTACGCCGACATACACGTTTAGTCTTCATTGAGAGGGCGAAAATGACATCGTATATACCCAAGCTAAAATTTGATCATGCCTTCGCAGGTGTGGGACCACTCCTGGAAAGTGGTGCCAGACCGCGTGCCCTGCATGCACATGTGGTTCAACAACACCAGCGGCGGGAACCCAAACAGGGCCATTGCCGAGTTCTACTACCAACGAGGAAAGCGAGGACAGAGCTCCGCAGAATTGCCCAACGCTGCCGACCACGTCGCATCCGCAGTGACCGCTCAGCTCGTCTTGTTGCTGGCAACTTCGACGGCTGCAATGCTCGCATGGATCGACGTGTTTCATTGTTGTTGAGCCGATTCACCGGATCTATCATCGTATTGGTACATGTGTGGGAGCTGGGTCATAATTATAAACGGGAATCATTCCACAACATGCCTGTGAGACATCATAGATCCGGGATCGAGAGCCCGTACTCTGCATCCAATACAGAGTATCGGCGAGCGAAGTGATAAGCGCGTGGCCGGAAACACGAAAGCCCCCCTTTAGTACGCAGTTACACAAGTCAACTACGCAGAATGCACAGTAGAAGTACAAATTCGTTTTTTTTTGCCTGGCCAGGATGCACGATACGTTGCACACACATTATACACACAAACACACATTGAGGTGAACTCACCCTAGCTTTTTGCGAAATGATGTCCTGGCTATGCGCCTCTGCTGCTAGAATTGTTCCTTACCACTTATTCTGTATTTTGTATGTTTAGAGACCTATGGTTTGTTTGTCCGCACGTGTCTACATAGCTACTTTGGCGAAGGCAGCTAATTTTACAATAAATAAAGCTTTCAAACAGCTACTGAAGCCTTCACTGGTGCGTTATGAAGCCCTCCACTTCCCCTGGTAGCTGTTCATGAATGCTTGCATAACCTTACGACACATTTTTTGTCAAATGCACAGACATACTCAAGTCGTACAAGTACAGCAGTGCCACCACAGGCCCGCAGCTGGGGGAGGTAGAGTGTGCAACCCTTCTAATATATTTAGCTATGTGCAAGTAAGTACACACGCATACCTAGAGCTAGTTAGCTTAGCCAGCTTGCCTTGGTGTCGTTGTCATTTAGCTCATATGGATATTGTGTCAAGAAAAGTGAGCCCTTAAATTTAGACCTATTCCCTTGCATGGAAAAGGAAATGCACCAAGAACTCGGAAGAACACAAGAACGCCCGTGTGAGCGGGATGCTTTAGAACATGTAATAAATTACATGCATCATCCACGAGATGGCCTGCTCACCTTCTCGTGCCGGGGAAGCTTAGCATGCTAAACTCGAGGACGCAGGTTTGATTCCAGGCTACAGCGACCACATACATTTAGATGGGAACAAATTACTATAACGCTACTCAGATTTAGGTGGCCAGGTGGTCAGAACACCAGGTGGTCACACGTACCTTCAATCTCGCCTCGCAGCATGTTTGCGCAGGAAACACTTGTTACACGTGAAAGAAAATAGACAAAGTTACCCTCACTTGGTCGTCTCCATCACTTCTGATGTAATGCTTTGCAAAAGCAAAGCTGATGAAAAGCAGATAAAGGGCTCGAAAAGCCATGTGAATTGGTTGCAGCACTCCATTATGGTGGTCGACCGGTAGCAGATGAGGGTGTGATGTCATGTCCATGCGTTTTGTTGTCACTAATGATGGACTTCTAAATTCGAAATTCGCTAACCATGCCTAAAGACTCTTTCCAATGTTAACCTTCAAAAGCCCCATTATTATAAAATGTTTCATTGGCAAAATTGGCATAACTAGTCCTATTTAAAGTACTTGGAGTAGGAACAATCTGCCACTTTTTTGTTAAGAATAAAGAACTAGTTTCTGCATATACTAAAAAAGAAATTGATGTATACAGTGCAGGGGAGCATGCAACATGGCGAGTCTTTGGCTTCCCTCGGTTTACAAGAATGACCATGACGTGGTACGAAACACAACCACAAGTCGGACACATATTGCATCTAAACATAGAAAACATGAATACTAGTAGTAGACAAGGACTTTTTAGAGTGCCGTCTGTTTCTTTTCTTCCAAGTGATAACTGCAACAAGCACTCCAAGCCTTTTCCTCATAAATTTATTTGTATGTATACCTGTATACATGTACATACAATATATATATCTGTCTGTATAATCCTCAGTCAGATCTCAATTTCATTTTTTTTTTTGCGTTTGGGGGTTCTGCAAGACTTGAACATATTGCCAAAAGTAAAACAAATGAGCAATGATGTAATACTGCAGGTGTAACCCTCCTCAATAAAACGTAAAAAGATGTTTGCATAATTAACATACAATCACAATTCACAGTGCATTGATGATAAAAACAACCTTGTCTAGCAGCAAAGCGAATGTGCTCGTTAGTAATACACAATGGGAATGGGTAAGCCAGTGATGAATAAACACAAAACGCTATATATATCACAAAGTCCTCGCTGGGAATTTAGTCTACAGCTGGGAACTTGTCAACACCTCGCCAACAGAGGAGAGGGAGGGAACGTGAAGGCAACAATGAAAAAACATTTTGGCGGTGATGCCACATAGTATAGCACAAAACAAACTAGCACCTTAAGAACACAAGCCAAGACATTAGTACTTCTTTTATCGCGCATGAAACATGCACAGATGTGTGTGGTGTGTGTGTACATTACTACAAGTTTCATGTGCATCATCGCCATTGCTCATACTAAAAAAAAGGAAATCGAAGGTGCATCTATCCGCAAGTGTGTGATACTCCTTGTACTGTATGTTACAGCATCCAGACTACGCATTCGTACCATGATCAACAGCACGCAGGGTGTTAGAATGCTTGCCCCACAAGAAACAACGCGAGCTTTCAAGTAACAATTGCAGAAGCAAGTACGCGGCTGACTTTGGGAAGTTTCTTTTTTTTTCTCTCTCTCCTTCTTCTTTCAGCGTGTAATTAAATGGTGTAGGCACATCAAGCATTAGCATAGTTGCTAGAAATTGTAAAGAATAAAAGCAAAGAATTCACAGCCTAGAGATGCACAAACTCGTGCAACAGAACGTGAGTTATGCAAAAAATTTGCTGTGGGGAATGAGAGGAAAGGAGGGGGTGACGAGATTTCTGCTACAGCGGGGTCAAAATATTTCGGGCCCCCTTCCCTCTGTACATGGGTTCTTGGTTTGAGCTAAGCGCACAGTTACCGCTTTCTTCTGCACATTCACAGCTTGAAACCGAACAAGTCGCGTCAAGCAGCTCGGTGAAACAAAGCATGCTTCCTCTACTCCAGACGTTCAAGGCAGACAAGGGTGATAACAGCAACAGCAAAGAATCAGTCTTGTCATGACACGCAGCTTACACTTGCTATAGAAACTGCACTAACGAAACCGCAGTTTGCAAAGTACAGTATTGACTACTGCTATGCAAGTTCGTTTACGAATTACTTTTGGCAGCAGTGGCCTAAGGAACTACCACGACGCACATGGTTTAACAGAGCGCCTTGAAGTACATAATGAGTTCTGGCAGCCTGTTTTTTTTGCACTTACATTTCCTCAAGGACCATTCAAAAAGTAGGCAAGCCAAACATGGCCTGGTGGTTAAAAAAAATAAGTTTGTGCACTTTTAAAACTTCAGTACATTCCTATAGGCAAATCCTCGGAGTTGTACACAAAAGCAGGTGACAATGTGCTTGGGAGTACAAGCTCGCTGTGGTAAAATTGCCGAGCTAAAAAGAGATTTCACAACAGAAAGGTTAGCTGTTCAATTAGTCAATGTCAGTCTGGTCTAACAAAAAATATGCAACGAGCAATATAAAACATCCCACCAAGCTTCAAGCTTGGGCTCGTTCACATTATCCTGGACTTTGACCATGATAGGAAAATTGGAGAAAATTGAAATATTCAGCCTGTTTTCCTTGAAAACCTCTGATATGCAACATTTGTACTTTTTACACAAACTAGTTCTCCAAACTTGAGACGTAAAGGGTAGCTGGAAATGAGCCCGATTTGACAGCCTCAGCATTAAGGAAGCTTTTTTCTACAAAAGTGAGCAATGAACACTTTATCATTTTCTGTGCTTGCCAAAATGTACGGAGCTCTCCTACCATACCCTTTGAATGGTCCCTTCGAAAGCAAAGCGCTGTATAAGAGGCTTACAAGAAAAGAACAATTTCGAAAGCTAAAACAAGCCAAATGCAGCAATCGAATGGCACAATGATGCAGTAACCCCCTCCTTTGGCAAGTCATGTCAGCAAACGCCTTCTTCTTGCATTCAAGGGCGTGGGGCAGGGGTTTGTATACCTTACGCATCCATTCGTAAAGTCTATGTACATTGTTTTGCAACCTGTGCAGTGCTTAAAGCAATGCTTTGCGTGACATCTCTGCGCCGTCAGCGCAACACGCCTTCTTCCAGACCATGCACGATGAACTAAATATGGAGCAAAGTAACAGGGAGTAGGGATGTGTGAAACATGAAAGTGAAACATCTGTGCAAAACATGCTTGTTTTTTCAGTAGCAGCACCAGAAAGAACAGATTAAAAAGAAATCAATGAGGAAACAACAAGAACAATAAAAAAAGAACTTAAGGGTACTGCCTGCCCTCTTCTGCTACAGACATACACGTAGTATAGGCATTTACTAAGTTCCTTTGAGGCAATCTGCCAGGTATGACAATAAAAATTCCAGAAACACTACACCTCTGTCATGGCTTTCCTCTAGAAAAAGAAACTGTGCACCGGACATTCCAGCTGCCAAAAGCACTCAATAAAAATAGAATGCAAAAATTATCAACATCTTTCAGAATGTCACTACCAGCCACAAGGAAAGACATGACAGTAATCTCTTGTATGCCAAAAGGACCTGCGGTTTTGTAAGCTCGTACTGTTTTAAAACAACCTCTATGTTTTCTTCAGCAGTTTTCGCCTAAATAAGGACGTACCTGAGCATGTTTAGTCTACACGTCATTTTTGCAATTTGCAAGCTAGCTTCCTATCACACTATGCCAAACACAAAGAGCTATTACGTTCATAATTTCTCAATATTCAGACAGTGTCTAGCATTGTAACTGAAAATGTAAAAACATGCGCCTAATTTTTACCTTGAAACACGACAATTCTGCTGTGTTGCATTGTCTTTTTGCACTGTTGGCTATGTGGACAAGAAGCAAGCAACAGTACACACAGGCTGTTCAGGCCCTTGTTGCTGTTTTGCAAGAAGTGGGCATGGAAAAGAAAGCAGGCAAAGCAAGACGCAGGTTACAGACAACAAGAGGGAAGCTAGTGTCTGACAGACGAGAGTGACAATATAATACAAAAGAATGCACCAAAAGTAAAAAAAGAAACGTGGAGACTCAGGGATGCAGTCATGGCTGTCGATGCCACGGTGACTTTGCAGCGGGTGACGGCTCACTCGGTGTGTCGCGCAACACCGCCCTCACCCAGCGTCAGTGTTCTTGCTGCACACGCGCGCACATTCACACACCTCAGTCATTCACGGTGAACGTTGTCGATCGATTGGAAAAAGAAAAATGCCTCCTGCATCTAGCTCTCGTGCATAAAACCTCCCTTTTCTCCACATTCTGTGATGGAGGATCCACGAGCTGAACTTTTTTTTTTCTTCTCTTTCCTCATGAAAACCACTTTTTCCACGAACAAGAAAAATTAATGGGAAAATAAAAGAGGTTCCCCTTCGCCCGTGTTTAGAGCATCGTCTCAAGAAGGTTGCCACGCCCTCACAGCTTCTCTTTCGCCGTTACCCATGCTGACGATCCGCCATTAATGTCGATCACGTGCTTGACCTTCTTGTAAATCTCCTCCGGCGTGTCCCCTTGGATTATAGCTGAAAGAGGCGGCAAAAAACGTGAACTGTTGCTTGCATGTGCAAATTATGCAAGTGGCTAAGCACAAGACAGTTGGGGAGGTATGCGTCTGTGAAAGCACACCGACAAGATACGGCTGTTAATATTTTAAAGACATAATCTGCAACAAAAAACCTCATACACCAGCCTTAGAACTGCTCACATTTGCTGTTCAGAAGCCCTGCAACATAATACAGATATAGATGGATAGATGGATGGATGAAGTATATATTTGGTTCTTTGAATCGTGCTTTAGCACGTTGCGTGTTGCTCCCACGTCGTAATAGAGAGACCAAGTCTCTCTGCTGCGTCGCGGGCCCGATAGACTGCCCATAACTGATACAAAGTGAAAAAAAATAGAGCCATTTAAGATAGCCCCTAGCGGTACAGCTGTATTACCAACATGAGTAACAACAAGACCAGGTCCAAACAACATAAATGTTAATGGGAAAGTGGATAGCAGGTGCTTAAACCAGTAATGAAAGGTTTACAAGAAGTGCTGTTTTTTACCTTCACATCACACTATGCACAAGTATGTTTTTTACCTTCACATCATGCACAAGTATGTTTTGCTATAACTATATCACCAATATAATAGAATTATCCAAGCTTGCACATACATGTTTGTGCATCAATCAGTCCCATGCAAAACATTGTTCATGTATGCTAACGTTTGAAAAAACTTTTTTTGTTTTTACTGTATTTCTGATTTCTGGCAGTACCCTTTGTAACTCATTAAAATCTTGAGGGTACTGATAAGGAACATGCCTGTAAAACAAATATTTAGGATAAAAAATCTAAATTGTGGTGTTTTATTGATCAATACCATAGTACAATTAAGGGACACCCCATAGTTGGGGCTTCCCTTTTAATTTTGACAACCCGAAGTTTTTTAAAGACACTCGTAAAAGTTTTGGTGTTTTGTCCCAAGAATTATCCAGAGACCGATTTGAGCTCTCTCCATAAACTGTGTAATTTATGACAATGCTTTAAAATTGCGAATCGCTGCAGATCAGTGCAGATTGTTCTGACTCGGCCAAAAGCATTTTTAACTGCCCATTCACAGTGCGACATTCTCAGGTTACTTGACAAGGCCAGAGCATGACAGCAGCTAAATCACCGGGGCTGCTGATCTGATTGGCTGTCATGGGCTGTAGAACGTGTGGAGGTAAGATCGGACGATAGGGTGGTGGCACCTGTCTGAGCAGATATGAACCACTCTGCGATCTTTGTTTCTGTTGCCAGATGTCGTGCGTGCTGCCGGGCGCACTAAGTGATGGCCTCCGAGACTGCGCGCGCAACCTGTTAGTGTGCCATCTTGGAGGTCTAGACTGGTAAGCACTCATATCGTCGAGCGCACTGATGAGAGCTCTGCGATTGCAAGCGATGCCAGTGTGCCTCATGAATTGAGGAGGCCAGGCGGAGGCGAGAAGAAGGGTACGATATAATTGTCCGTAGCGATCTTGGTACACGTCGTGTCACTAAATTTGGGGTGTGAATAGTTTCATGATGCTCTAGCCTAAACACTGACAAAACTTCAAAAAACATTTCAGGGTCCCTTTGACAAAAAAATGTTTGTCTAAACACATTGTTTTTTTTTTCTTTTTGCATTTCTTTGTATCCATCAAAATGTGGCTGCTATGGCTGGACAATTAAGCAAAATAATAGTGCAACAACAAGCGTACCTGTGAAATATTCAGCAAATTCCTGCTCAAGCTTTGCTGCTCGCTCAAAAGTTTTTCGTGCCTGTTCATCTGTTATCCTTTTGTTCATTTCCCTGGAAGAAGATATCACAAAGTCAACCAATGCCTTTGTTAATATAGCTGTAAAATGAAATTCAAAAGAAACATTCTCTTTTTTCGAATGCTAGGCATCAGAGTAGGCTAAAGCGACACTAAAGAGAAAAATTATTTTTCTTGTATGAGTAAATTATCATTTCACAATTCCTCAAAGATCACTCTTAACTGCAAAAAGACATTTCAAAAGCACTACAAAGCAAAAGAAAAAAATACAGCTAGCGACACCACCTTGAAGTTCCTGTGCCAAATCGCTGTAACGTCACAGATTTTGATGTCATCTAGTAGAGCCTATGCCAATAATATGGCCATTGTGAGCAACACACGGAAAAAGACTTTTGAAATTCTTTGTGCCACACTGATGCTTATGTGCTGAAGTTTTGGAACAAAATTAAAAACAAGCTCACATCCTCATTGCCTTTACTAATAATAATCCTATCATGGCAAAAATGAATGACAAGTGAGTTCTGAAAGAATAATTTATCCACCTAAACTAACTTGATGTTTCACTTTTAGTGTCTTTTCACAATTCATCTGACAGCTTAATTTAATGACTTGCGAATTAAATTAGCACATGAAGCTGGTGATGGACTTTGCTATTATTTGTACCTGCAAATAAATAACAATGATAAAACATTCTTTCTTCTCACTTCTAAGTGAAACTCACATGCATTCAGATATGAATGTGTACATTGCCCAGACTAATAAGAAATTCTACAGTTGTGCCAAAGCAGTATCTTCCAACTGTACTCCAAATCTTTGGGATGCAATTGCAAAGCGCATTTCTTTCTTGCAATCACTATAACTAACATAATGCAGTAAACTGATTTTGACATGACCTTACACCCCCCTTATGAGTGCAATGATTGATAGTGCCAATGCTGCAAATCTACCACAGTAAACTTATGCTCAGTGCCTTGCTAGAGACTTGACGTTTTTTTACCACTGCTGAACAGTTTACTGAAGGCATATACCTTTAATGTTAATTTAAGTACCATTTAAACACAAATTATTGTGGCACCATAGCTACAAAAAGTGACCTAATAAATAAGCTATAAGGTCACTGTCAGTGTTTTTTATTAGAGGAATAGAATAGTCATATAGAAAGGAAACAGTTGAAACTCTAGCAGTCGATTTGACAGTATATTAAGGGCATCCAGACTATAGAACCATCCACTCTGTTGTTAGCTCGGGGAAATGATGACTCCCTGTATTTTTCTGATAACCATGATTCTCAAGGCATCTTCTAGTTTATTCATGCAAACTGTGTAGTCAAACATAGCATATACTAACCAAAATACTGTTAAGTGAAGGTGTCACGTGGGTTCATAAGTTTAAAGTTGTGTAATGGAGGGCACAGTTTTTTGTTTTTTTCGCTGCCTCGAACTATGAAAATTAACCAGCTCACCCAGTCTTACATTTACATCCTTTTGCATGTGACGTGACCGTGTTATGATTGGCAATTTAGGCCATGTTAGGCGTATTCAGCTAGCAGCTTTTTGCACACATATGAATGTATATCTTTAAAACAAGCAAATAACTCGTTTGCTCACAATAGTTATTTGTTAGAAGTTCACAGACCTAAATTATGGTTTTGCACATACAATCTGATGGTACAAACACTTAGTGGTATGAATATAGTAGAGGAGGTTTTGCCATGAGGGCTTCCCACTGGTGAAAATGCTGAATGGTGGAAAAATTCATCTAGATCGAAATGAACACACTGCTAGAACTAACTGAAGATTTTTTTTCATTGGCATTATATAAATTGATGTATAGCTACACAGCACTTGGAACATTGAGAAGCAATCTCATCAACAAGACTGATGCCATGGGCAATATCTAGGCAGAATCTTAAATCATATTGTATATTTGAATGGTCCAATACGTATTGGAGACCAAACACGATGGCAAATATTTCCGAGCGCCTTTACACATGATCTGGCCACAAAGTAGGTCGTGGAGCAGTGGTAATGTTTGCACAGTGAAGCAGGTATGAAAAACTGGCTGGGGGATTTTGTTTTCCATATTTAGGACAGCAAACTTACATTATTGACTCGACTGACTTTGGCTTGATGAAGATGGCGATGGGTTCGAGACCAGCCACTTGAAGCCTTTTGATTGCATTGCCACTTACGTCTAGGATGCAATGTTTTCCCTATGTGAACAAAGAAAAGAAAAAAGTGAAGCAAAACACTTAACAGACAACGTAACTCGTAATATAAGCACGAAATCAAGCGAAATATCCTTATAAAGTTGGCTGCTTCGCCAAGACGCTGTAGAAGGCAAATAATGCAAAACAAAGCAAAAAACGTGTGCATGAACCAGGAAATGAGCATCAACGAAAGAAAAACAAACAGACTAACAAAAACACTGGTGTACAATAATTACACAATGTGCAGATGTTTTTAGGTAATGTTTCATGCAATCTGGTGCCGTACACTTTCAAGTTAGAGGAAGTGCACATAAAGTTCTAGGTATTTTTATTACATCATACTTCTCCTTTTAATGTATATCAATTAAAAAAATACATATGCATGGTATAGGAAAGCTTGTTCTCATAACAAGGTTTTCTCTTAAAGTAATAAGAATGGTAAATTCGGTCAAAATGTTGATTTTTTTAATTATTTTGTTTACTACCCTGAACTGTGTTTTATGTCATAGTGAAATATTTACCCAAATAAGCAGTAAAAGTTGAGAAAAAACATTTTATTAGTGTGTTGTCATCAAAAACTATGAGAAAATTGGGCTTGAGAAAATGCAAATCTGCAACTTTCTCTTGGCACAATGACACCATATCAGCATCAGCGTAAAGAGGAAAAGCCGGAGCTTGAAGCTACCTATCTCCAACGAAAAGTAAAATCAGCTTCCTTCCGAGTTCCACTTGCATACATTTCTAGCTTCTTTTTCTATGAGTTTCATTTTCTCAGCTTTCATTTTTTGAGCTGCTGCAGTCAGTCATCCCTGTGCCATTCCTCACCAAGTAAAGATATAACAATTATGTTTTCTCCACTTGGATGCTGAGACATTGGCGAGTGATGTAAGGATGTCCATATTTCTCTGCATGTCATACTGATTTCTATAATATACTTCTTGTACATGTTTCTAGTAAGACAGTATGAATAGGACATAAAAAATTAGTTGTGCGATTACTTGAATATTAAAAAATTAAAAAATAGCGTTCTGGCATAAGATTGACCTTTTTGAATATGCAATGCAAATATCTTGATTACCTTATTCACAATTTGTTAATTAATTAAGGAATGACAACGAGAGTCCATCAAGTGCTTTAGCTCATAAACTACAATACATGGCTCAAAACCGATCTTTGTTGCAATATCAGTGCAATAAATCACATCTGCATACAGAATTTCATCACTGTATCTACAAAAATAGTTTTCATTGCCACGTTCCTCCTAAAACAAAAGTAAGCTCCAAGTAAACTGCAAACATATGTCTGTCCAACCAGATAATAAAAGAGGTGGGAGCCAGAAAAGATTTGCTAAATGAAATTAGAACTACTGCTTGGTCTTGGGAGTAGACGAGTAAACAGCTTGCACACCTTCTCGGACACTTCTCGAACAGAGGCAACGCTGGTGCCATAGAGGTTGTCATTGTATTGGCCAGCCTCGATAAAGAGGTGGTTCTGAATATCCCGTTCCATCTGTTCCCTTGAGGCCACAAAGTGGTAATCCCGTCCATCCACTTCATAGTCTCGCTTTGGTCGGGTTGTGTCTGCAAACACGGCATATACAAAAACGCACCTGTAAATCTGCTAAGGACACAGATAGAGAATAGGCTAAAAGTCAAGGTGTATACGAGAGTGCCGCGGAAGGTATGAAACCTGAAACCGCAAGAGCCTAACAGAATTGGAAACTAAGTGGGAACACACAATTATGGTTGTTGGCTACAAATTCGCTCACAAGATGGCTAGTTTTTCCTGAACTTGGCATCGGTCAGGTGCTAATAAAAGTGAATTCAGAAAATATTATGCACTGTGAAGCAAAGAGTGCATAGTTAAGCTTTCTTTGGCTTCTCCCTATAGTAAGTATAGATTTTTTGGCCCCAGCGAATCCCGAACCCTGTGCAATCCAAGATGGTAACCTTGCAGCTACTGCTCATGTCAATACAGCATGTGTCCCCACATGAGCTTTAAGGCAGATTGCCACATGGGCCAGTCATGGAGGCTATGAATGTTCATAGCACTCAGAAGCCTCATAGCATTAACCAATATAGCTTACCATTGTGCATTCCCAAAAGCTAATCTCAGCTGATTAGCAGCAAGCTACTGCTTAACACATTAAAACCATCATTATCTAATAATTGATTGATTTGTAGGGTTTAACGTCCCAAAATCACCATATGATTATGAGAGACGCCGTAGTGGAGGGCTCCGGAAATTTCGGCCACCTGGGGTTCTTTAACGTGCACCCAAATCTGAG
This sequence comes from Rhipicephalus annulatus, assembly GCA_013436015.1. NCBI lineage: Eukaryota > Metazoa > Arthropoda > Arachnida > Ixodida > Ixodidae > Rhipicephalus > Rhipicephalus annulatus. The sequence goes on along the minus strand of WOVY01010111.1, from coordinate 246,181 downwards.
TACACGGGCCTACAACATTTCCGCCTCCATCGGAAATGCAGCCGCCACAGCCGGGATTTAATCCCGCGACCTGAGGATCAGCAGCCAAGTACCTTAGCCACTAGACCACCGTGGCAGGGCCATTACCTAATAATTTTAGTCCTGCTTTTTAGATGTATTGTGTAAACAGAGAGTAGTAAAAGAACAGCACAGAAATACAATGGCACATGAAGCGCCTCACAGTTTTACTCAGAAACTATGATGAGCTTTTATATCAAATAAACCTTGTACTGCTTTGTTTGAACTTGAATAGAGATGTACTTACGTGGAACACAGGAGCCAAATTTTTCAGGGTACTCCGATATCAAGTCATCATTTATTCTGTCTTTTAGAGGTCCCAGGATTATTATGGGTCGAGTGTAAGTAACTGAAAAGCAAAAAATTGACCTTCCTTAGTGTTCACAAAATCAAGAAAAAAAAGAGTAAAAAAGAAAGAACTGAAAATTGAGCGAAAAGGGCACCACAGATAAACTGCAGAAATCAAAGAAAAAATACAATCAATATCTTAAATAGCAGCAATATTAAAGGATTACATAAGCCATGATAAAGTAGTATGTTTAACCCTTTACTGCCGAGTGTCGCCAATTCGTGAAAAACCAAAAAAAATTTGAGCAAGCAAGTCTAGAAATGTGTGCTGCCTTTAATGCTGGCTGTCAAGTACTCATGGGGAACATAGCTTTCAGAATGAAAAGTCTATATCCGTCTCGTGTACGGTAATCTATGCTAGAATCAACTGTTCTGCAGCTGATGACAGAAAGTGCAAAGCACATGCAACAGCTCTCACTTCGTTTTTTCTTGTCTTGTAACTTCATAGTAATTTTGGGTAACTGGGTAACTTCATAGTAAATAGTAATTTTGTTTATTTGGTGTGTATCCACCCCAGGTGTGCCACACAACACCTTAGGTAGTTCTGAAGTACATTTTTTGTTCCAAGGTCATCACTTCTTTGACATATGAAGAGCTTGCGACAGTACCTAAAGGTATGCATTAATGTTGCATTTAAGATCATTTAACTGCAGAATTAATTAAAGGTTGCTATTTAAAGTTGGCAAAAAGAAACAACTTTTACTTTGTTAGGCTCTTTCATAATTCAGACATAGAAGGGTTAAAGTTGATTTTGACAAAATAACTACGGTGTGACTACCAAGCACAATGTCTCAAATTTGAATGAGAACAGCTTGAAACGAAGCCAGCCGGTTTACTGGAAAAGCTTAGCCATAGATTAACAAAACTTGAAATTCAGTGAGTTGGTGAAAAAATGCACACATTTAATGCCCGTTCTGTGCCTCTCGTTCTTGTGAACATTTGGTTTTGCGCTCTTCACTATAAAGCTGCACTCTGCACACCCTAACCTGAATGAGTACTAACTAGGCTGCTTGTTGCTGTGCCTTACCTCCTTAAAGTAGACTTGTGCGAATAGTGAACTTTAGGTTCAAAGTGAATTCGTAGCGAACAGTGATTTCAATCGAATAATTTTTAATCGAATTCGAATAGTACCTTAAATATTTAAACAGGGCCAAAGAAGACTTGTAAGACGTTTTTCCATGTCTTGTTCGCACATTTAAACATTTGCACCCTCAATTCAAGTTCGAATAGTATATATCTTATGATATAAAGATGTGCATATTTGTCATGACCCTACCAACTTGCACAATATATATATATTTTTTTAAATTGAAACAAAGCCTGTAGAAATGCCATTCTTTTTGGTTCAAAGTAAGTGGAAATTGAATAGTAGCAGGACTTGACTTTTGGTAGAATGCAAGTGACAACCCGTAAAATATGTGAAGTTTTAAAATTTACTATACTTAGAGCTTATAAGCTGGTATAAAAATCTTTTAAGCTTAAAAAATGATGAATCGATGTGAGAGCAATATGTTCATTTAACCATGTTTAACCATGAAGTGAAACTTTGTGGCGGCGTGTATTTCCTTTGAACAGGTTTGTTCGTGGCTTAGCACTTCTTTACTACAGTGAAACCACCTTTACAAAAGGTTACGAATAAACTAATATACACTAGATAGGTGCTTTTACGGCTTAGTACCTCTTTACTGCAGTGAAACCATATCTACAAGGGTTACATGAAACCTAACCTACATTTATTTGTTTATTTCGAATACTTCAAAATTTTCAACAATTCAAACTCAAATCGAAGCAACTTTGCATACAGTAATAATCGTTCGAATATTCGAAGCACTCGAATGTTCGCACAAGCCTAGCTAAAAGCCACAGCAATGAATTTAACTTTGCGGATGCTATGTTCTGCCAAGCAAGGATAGCAGAATGAAAGTGGCCATGGCCCGTTGTATGGCTATTTAATCAGTTGGATTAAAATAAAAGGCACTGTCATACTCACTTTCTTGTTGCACCACTGCCTCATAAGAAAGAACAGGCTCATCGATTCCTCCTGTAGATGGGTTAGGAAATAACAGAAAGAAAAAGCACATTTTGAAATAATCGGTTTTCTTGCAGAGAGGATTAAGCTGCATAAGTGCATTTAATCTGTTTGTTGTACCGCATTAAATACACCAAGTCATAACAAACTTATTCAAGAATATGCCCACAGATAAAAGGCAATGTGCGTACTGTGATGCTTACCGAAGCTGAAAATATAAAAGCAACGAGTAAGATTTGTATTACAAATAAGTGTAAGTGAAGGGCACATGTAAGTGAAGTGTTTGGTTCATTTTCAGTTCTCTCATTGCAAGATTTTTTCAATTGACTAACAAGAGGACGAAAAAACAGTGTTTTGGAATTTTCATTTTTAACACACAAACAAAAGTGATCTACTGCATGGTTTGTATTTGCATCACCAGAATCTTCTCTATGTCTTGCAAGTTAACGGATGTTATGAACTACAACAGCAAAGCCACGCTGCAGAAAAATGCGATGCGTACAAACTAGAGCCACAAGCATTCAGCCAAAATATGCAGCAATACTTATAATGGAAAGGTAACAGTTGCAATCACGATGCGCTTAAGTAACAAGGAGCCTGACACTGTGCATGCAGAAATGTGTGGTACTTACTTGTGCTGCTCGCCTCGCTATCACTTGCGTAGGATGTGTTTGCTGTGTCTGTGAGTTGAAACACAGCAGTTTGAGCATAACACACATGCACAACATCCGATAAAAAGCCAAGTGAATATAGTGGTTAGTTCATATGAGAGAATAATTTGTGACATTATCTGAACATAAGGCAATAGTGCATAAGCAACAGCAATCCCGAATTTAAAAGTAGCTATTATCTGGTAGGCAGGACTTTGTAAATATAAAAAGAAGTTACCAGCAAAAGCAATCAAAAAGGCCTCACTTGCTTAAGCAAAAGCTCTTTTAATTTATCAAAAAATCCTCTTCACTGTGAAGGCTTCACAGGCGCGGCGTTACATCAAGGTCCACGAATCTCAGGTTTCAAAAAATTGTTGTATGATTGAAGTTAGATTTTTTCGTGTGCTACCGTACTTGTCAAATGTTCTAAAACTTCCCTTGTAAGAATCATTCCTTTGGCTCCTAAAGGTAACATAAAAGATTGAATTTCAATTTTAACAAAGTTTTGATGTAACCAAGTGAAGTATCGATTTTGCCGTGGTCGTTACGTAGATGTCTAACTGTGCATTCACACAAGAAAAAGAGAAATTAATCTCTTGACGGAAAATAAGAAACGCTTAAAATTTCGCTTCAACCCAGCGGACCTTAAAACGTTTGCATACCGAGGGATATGAAATACTATAAAAGAATAAAATCAGTCCTACACACACAAAACAGCATCATACAACTGACCGTGTTAAGCAGTGCACTGCATTAATAAGGAAAGCAGGCTATGTTACTTCAATGAAGTTCCCTGCAGCTAACCACAAAGTGCTACAATGAGGTTACACATACAGTTAAAAAAAGTTAGATGTACAAGTAGAATGTTGACACAACAACAAAGCATTAAAGAGCTAGTGGTGCGAACAAGCAAATGAAATTTTCCCAGTGCCCTTACCTTTGGTTGGAGACCCGTCCCCTACAAAGAAAGATGAAACAAAAGAAATGTATTGTGTGAAATATGGACCAATGGCCATATTATAAGCAAATGCAGTAGACTCTCGTTTAACAGAACTCTGTTAAGTGGAACTACTGCTTAAACGGAACTATTGCCTCTGCAATACTTAGTTTTTGGGCTTGTATTCTGCACCCATGTTTACCTCTCAGTAAATGGAACTCCTGTTAAACGGAACATACTTTCCCGGTCCCTTCGAATTCTGTTTACTGAGAGTCTATTGTACTAAGGTTTGCTAAATCATAATAATAATGTGCAACCAAATGTATAAAGAAACGAAGGAAGAAGGAGCTTACTTTCAACATCACTTCCATCTTCTGTGCTGTTGTCTTTGCTCTTCATGAAGGGGAACTTTCTTGAAAACGAGAAATTCTTCTTTTTCCTTTCTAGCGTGCCCTGCAAAAATGTAAAACAAGCATTACGTTCTTTCTTTTCTTTTTGCAGGAAAAGCATGATGGCTCCAGTTCCCATGAAATTTAAATCATGTCTCACAAGCTTCCTTCGAAAAGCCCATTTGAGGACGGCATTCGAATACTTGCCTTGCCGTCACTATAGCTGCTCTTTCCTTGAAACTTGACCGATTTAAGCCTCGCACGCTCTCTCCTTTCCACTCTGGAAATAGAAAAATAAACAAATACATATACATAAATTATATGTAAGATGTCGCATCTGAAAGGTAGCGACACTGTGAAAATGCGTGCTTATTAAACAAAAGACTGGCAAGTGTACTAATATCATGACAAATACATCTGTAACAAAACAGCTTGCTCCATTCATGACAAGACATCTGTTAAGCAGGCTTATGAAGTATCGACATCACATGTTTTAGTGCGAAAGATTTTTTTTTTTACTTAACTTAGTGCAAACTCTGACAATTCTGCTACCATTTTACAGCTGTTTCACTTTTAATTTCCACGAAGGAGTATATTTGCATGAAAATGAGTTAATATTGGAGAATTGACAATTGTTGCCTCAGCGTAATCTTCTTTAACATGTCTGTAGGTTGGCTGCTCAGCAAAACACCTGCCTTTAAGAGTGAAAGAAAAAAAAAGGTTGTAAAATCCTCCGTGAGCTGCAACAATAAATATTGTAGAGTGCACTGACAGCTGCAGCAATATGTTCATGAAGTGCAGAGAGTGAAGTAGCCAGAAATTCGATTTTGAATCGGGAAGGGGGGAGAGGGAGGGGGGTCATCTCTACTTTATGTATGTTTGTTGATGCCTCTGAATGTGCACACACAGATGCACCCAGACACGGAAGTGTAAAGATCTTGGGGGAGGAAAAAGCCACCTTAATCCCACCCTCCTTTCATGACATTCAAAGGGAACGATGGAAAAGGGTAGTTTATGCAGGCATCACCACTCCACTGTGTCTGAAACCCTGCAGCATTCGGTCGTGTGGGATTGTGATTGTATTTACACACTAGAGCACGCTTTTAAAAAATGGGATGACAAATACATTTCTGATGTTTTCACCCGTCTCATTCAACCGAACAGATCAAACGTGCACACTTCTCCAATAAAAAGAACTAGGCCTTGATATCGAAATTTCCCAGGGAAGCAGCGCACCTAGTCGACCTTTCCTTGTTACCTTGTGAATAATGTCCATGAGCGCGGGCATAATCGACGAAGGCCACAGGGCCACCCCTTTCACTCTTCGTAAGCTTCACAGCATAACGATTTGGCTTCGCCCCAAAACAAGCTACTCCTGTGGCGAAGACTATATTTAGGACGCCACAGTATAAAGCATGTCAGTCCACTGCTGCAGTATTAACTTGGGTGATACGCTGAGTATATATTCAGCAGTTACTCTGTAAATGGCAAAATAAGTACTACCTAAATCTATTATGAGTGAAAGTAATTAACGGTGCAGAATCACGCTTTCCGAATTTATGCTCTTAGAAGAGCAACAAGTTTGCAACAACATGGTTTTATGATCTCTTCAAGAAAAAATTAAGAGCCATAAAAATTGACCCCTTTCTCTGTCTTTCTAAACTTTTCTAGTAGGTCAGCTTGACCTTCTCAGAAATAAATTGCGACAGCAATATTATGGACAGTCACGGCTGCTCTTTGTGCTTTTTGCCGTCGCCACCACCGTTATTCACTTAGATGTATATGTAACATATAGGAGCAAGGTTGCCCTAGCCCCCTCTTGTTATTTACTTAGATGTATATGTAACATATAGGAGCAAGGTTGCCCTAGCCCCCTCTTTCTGGGGAGCGAACATGAACATCGCCTTTCGGGCTCTGCTTTTTGCCGTCGCCGCCACCGTTATTCACGTAGATGTATATGTAACATATAGGAGCAAGGATGCCCTATCCCCCTCTTTCTGGGGAGCCTAACATCGCCTTTCCGGCCCGCGCGCTTATCTTGCCAGCGAACAAGGGGGGTGGGGAAGGGAGGGCTCTTATGGTTGTTGCGCTATCGCGGGAACGATCAGCGCGCGCCTTGTGCCTCCCCAGCAGGCGGGAGCTTCTACCGGCTGCGCTCTCAACACGGAAAAACGGTGCCAAAAGTCTACCTGGCGCGGCCGTGTTCTCTTACACCAGCGTTTTGTAGTGTTACGTGAGATCGGATCTAAATGAGTTCACTGCCGGCCTCACTTCGTATATTAACGCCGTCACTAGGCACGAGCCTGTTCTACTGTGGCCGCGCCAAAGGAAACATGGTTACTTACAAGCGCATGTTTACTACAATTAATATTGCTCCTAAAAATGGTAGCTTTGCTTCGTAAAACATTCGCAAATGTTGCTATCGCATTCATTGCTTCGTTCTTTTGGCGAAACTGTGCCTTTTTGTTAATGAAACAAAGATAGAGAATAGAAAGTTTCCTGTGCCGCACCTGCGTTTGCTGGGAATGATGCCGATGAAGTCTTCATGGCCATCGGGAAGAATCTTGCGCGCTTGCCACCACTCGTCGTCGCTTGCGTTGATGACGTGCAAGATGTCACCGAAACGGAACGGCAGACCTCGGCTGGGGAGCCCACTGTCGCGAGATGGCTCGTAGTCGAAGAGGGCTCTGCGTATCAAATAGCACGAAAGCACGATAATAAGTGAAGAGATAAGCGTATTTTCCCGCGTACAACCCGCACAAAATATGCGGGAAATTCAAAACCAAGTAAAAGTTGTACCACAAATTGGCTTCACGGCATCGCATTACGGCAATGCAAGGAAGACAGCTTAATGCCAACAGGCGGGGACGGTGTTTTTTCCGCGACTCGTAGCATGGAGAGCAGGGGCGAATTACACGGAAAAAAATACGGCGCGATCATATTCCAAATTATGAAAAACGCTTCTTCCCACACGAGTGAGTAGCGTATTAGCACGCCCTGGCAGATGATCTCACGTATAGCGCGAATGCTTAGGTGAGAGTAGATGAATAAGTTCTTTCAGGTTAGCTGAGTTACAAAGCGAGGGAGAGGCGAACGGGCGATACTCGTCATGCTGGAATCCGTAAGTGCGCTTTTCCGCGAATATCGTCGGATCTAATCTCGTATGACGGAACTTTTCGACGGTTACTTACGAGACTTGCTACAAGGCTTCAACAGTGCTGTACTAACCGGGGCACGGCCAAGCATGCGTGAGGAAGCAAGGCTATATCGCAACATTTCGCGTATCGAATATTCGCTCTAAGCTTTTAAACTTTTAAACTACGTGACCAGGCCTACCGAGAAGACTAACAAAGTTCCACCAGTGCATACTGATACAGCTCCTACTCCTCGCAACACTGAAACTCACAACACCACAGAAAACGCGCCGTTTAGATTTTTTCCTGTGGCTGTAAGAGCGAGCGAGTACCCCCCCCCCCCCCCCCCCAATCCCCCGCCGTTTAGACAACGGCGCAGGTGCGCTTACCTGCAACCCACCGAGACAGATTAGCGCCATCAAAGTGCCGCAGAAAAGCTCCACTCTGTTAAGTTACCGAACGAGCGCCCGCTACTCGCAGAGGAGAAATTAGATCCGAAAATTTTGCAACGCCCGACGCAAGGCTGTAAACACGACAACGCCGGCGCGGCGCGGGATCCCTGGCGCTCGAAATAGACTTGAACTTCAGACCTGCCTCCACGTGGTTTCGGAGTAGCGCGAGATAATTAAGTTAGGATAGTCTCCCAGAACTTTCCTTGCACGCCTAACTAAGTCGCCCTTATAGCGGAACAGATGCTGCGCGCTCGTATATGCGAATGCAGTGAGTAAGCGCCAATGTCCGGCGACGAGGAACAGCAAGCGGCGAGCCGAGGCGCACGGTAACGAGTAGCTCCTTCACACTATGCGGAGCAGCGGTGACAGCTTCCTGTAGGGTAGGCGAAGGCGAGCGTTAAGATATGATTACGTCCACGAAAACCTACCGGCGTTCGCGAAGGAAAAAAAAAACGCAATCGATAACACCGTTGGAGCATGCAGTAATTCTGTTACACTGTAGTAATAGCCTCAGCGTAATCTTTAGAAGTCTCCCAGATGCGGCGCATAGACCGCTTTTGTGAGGGTTACGCAAGGGGGTTTCGCGGAGGGTTACGCGGCGATGTGCGCTTAACTGACGCTCTGTAGCTGTATGTGCCCCCAAAGGGGCCATGACATCAATTCCTGATTATAGACTGTTCTAATGGGCTACAACGGACTGCAGCCTCGCCATTTTTCTACATTTCACAACTAAAGGAACAGTGCATACTTATAACAAACGTTTAGGTTGGTGCCTACGGCGTACGCATACTTATAACAAACGTTTATGTTGGTGCCTTTGACGTTTAGTGACCTTATTTAGTCGTGTCGCGACATACAAAAATGAGGAAACATTCGTTCTACAGCGCAAGGTGGCTTGCTTCACGTACGATAAAAAACGATTATGTGCGCTCCTTGCAAAAGCAAACCACGCGTAAGAGTAAATTAAACTCCGGGGTTCTATGTGCCACAGCCACGATATGATGAGCGGGCGTAAGCGGATTGAATTTGAGAACCGGCTGTTCTTTAATTTGCATTCCGTAATCCAAGTACAGTGCCGTACACTCATGTGCAGAGCGAGAGAGCCGCGCTCTCCGCCCAACGAGCTTATACGGTGAACGCCGAGCCCGACACATCGCGCATAACAGCAGGGCCCATCCAGACAAACGTGGAAAATCTGCGCGAATTTCTTTAAATCAGTGGTGACGTATGTAACCACTTTTGTTTCGCCGGGTGTGCGCGTGGTCTGAAGGCGCCGTCCTACTGCGACATAAGTCAATGTGCAACAGACGCGCAGGTTAACTGTGAGAAGTTCGGCTTGTCCCCCACTCAAGGCATGAAAGTAAAAAAGTACACCTGTTTTAAATGTAGCTAAAGTGATAGCTTGGGCGTATCATGTGAGTTGCTCTCACTGATTTCAAATACTTTCAACGAGTAACTAAACGATTATACATAACGCATGCAGTAGATAAAACAGAAGTTGATATGCCAAACACCCTTACTGAATTCCCAGCTTCGCCATGGCTCCTCGAATTACAGCGGAAAAATGACCCCTACCTCGAAAACAGACGAAGCAAGCGCTAAGCACGGATACTTTTATAGTTACTGAAAAATCTGGCGTTAGCTATATCAACTGATACACACGTCACATTTCAGCAGCAACACCGGGAGCGACGCGTGAAGTGCATTTTCGAATAAAAGGGTACTAAAGTGATACAATGAGTCAGTTTAAATTTATAATGTGTTCTCTGAGAACTCTAAGGTCACTAATTTCGCCACTACAAATTTGTTATTGCAGAAGAAAATAAAGGTGAAAGTTAAATTTCGCGCCGAAATCTGCGCACGTGACGTCACATAGTTTGGCTCAGTGAAGTTTCTCGAAACTTGGTATGTGAAGTCTCTGGCCCCCTCAGAGGATTGTGCGCTTCATTTTTACCGATTAGGAGCAAAGTAGGTTGTATAGTAGACGCTGGGTGTGGTGAAGTCACTGGGTACGGTATTCTAAGCTGGCGTCGCCACCCGCATTTTCTTCTTGTACATTCCCCAGCTCACGAGGCGCCATCTAGCCGCAAGTGCTGTAGCCTTGGTATCGGGAAAGAGTGATTTACCGATACCACTAAAATCGTTTTAATTTTTATAGTGTCCGTTTAAACGAAGGCGGTTTTCAACATCGGCATGCGTGAAAGAAATAGTTGTGCATCCAATGGGCTGCGTATGTTCATTATAGGAACAGAGTATCCGTACCATGTAGCTGCCGCGAGAACACGCCCTGTAGAACAAAACTAGCTAGTAAAGGCTACAAAACATATTGCTATGTGCAGCATTATTGAGGGCTAATAAAGAGCTTAGTGGAATCTATAGTCGTCACCCTGATTCAAAGGTTATGCACCTCTATAACCATCCATCCATCGATACATTAATTAATTCATCTATCATGTTTTTGCATTTCGCCTCCATGGATGTACTGCTGCTGTGGCCGGGAGTCGCACCCGCGTCTTCACACTTGGCCGCGCCAGCATCCGAACTACTACTGCAAGTGCGCGTGAAGTCCGTGTACCTGACGTAAAGCGACCGCTTCTGAGAAGTCCTTAGGCTGCCCGTTGTGTTCAGCATCTGCTCCCTCAGGTCGTGGATTTTGGCTTCAAATCTGTTGTACTCTGCAGAAAAGACAAAGAAGAAACAACCGGAACAGGTCAGTCAAAGTATAGCATTCACCGAAAAAAAAAAAAACACAATTTTCGATACTGCACGTTTCAAACGAAGGACGAAACGCATGGTAGGCCCGTACCCAGCGATTTTTTTTTTTTTCGGGGAGGGGGGTACTTGCTGAAAACCTTTACTGTTTTAGAAAAACATTTTTTCAGTACTTTTTTTTTCGGCGAAACACCCTCCCCTATGAGAATTCCGGGGGAGGAGTCTAGGCCCCAAAGCAAACCCGTTGACGCATTATAACGCGGGATAAAAAAGCTCACGAGCCATTATATTTAGTATCTTAACACCCGATTTCGAAAATCGAGGCGAGTGTTCTCTTACTAAAAAAATAAAATAAAAAAGGAGGGCGTGCGAGGCAGCCGGAACAAAAGCGTTATCTCATAATTCCGAGAATGCTCGCGACGACGAATCCTTTATCACGTTGCTTCTAAAGAAACGACCCAGTCGTGACTCGCTCCGAATTAGAAGCATAACACGAGCAATTTTAATCGAGATAGTTGCCGCAAATTTCACAACATATGATCACCATAGCAACGCCTGTTGGAAAAAAATAGTGGTAAACAAACGGTATACTTTCCACTCTGCAGTTCGAGAGTTATGACGGACGGTCGAGGTCGGCGAATAATGATCATTGCCCGACATTTGCTTAGCGTGCACTGCGATGCGATGCAGACATTGCAACCACGGTTTGATCAGATGGAAATGTGTGTGTAAACATGTTACGCACTTCAGCGTTTGCTTTTAGGGGCGAATCTTCTTAGGGTGTGTGTCTGTCCATCCTCCGTTAGTGTTGTTGTTGTTGTTCTCCTATTGTAAGTGGCGCATACCCACTGTGGGGGATTGGCCAAGAATCGAGTGGTTTCAAAATTTATTGTTCAGATTTTGAATGATGGAGGTTTAACAGAAAGATTACCAATAGCCTAGGAAAGTGTGTTGCTTAATGTAATGCTTGCAAATATTTACATAAACGAATTTATTCTTAGAATAGAGCAATATTATGATTTTACACGTATATAATTATGTGGACCTCTTAGGATAATGAAACTGGTTAATTAGTCAACCTATTAGTTTCATCAATATAGTCCCGGACGGCCGCGCTTACTGTCGCATTAAAGAAACCAGAAATGGAAGCTCCAAAAGACAAAATGACAGGCAGAGATAAGTCCATACCAATACCACGTAAAGGTATTTCTAATAGGGTTTTTCGTAATGTGTTAAACCGCCTGCAGGTCAAAAAGAAATGATGCATTGTTTCCAGTTCATCACATAATGCACACAGTGGCGAAGGTGCCTGAGCAGACCTGTGTTTATAGAAATTTAGATTTGGTACCCGGCAACGCAGCCTTGTGATAGCTACTTCTTGTTTTCGAGTGCGGCAAAAGTCTCTTCGCCAGGGATATAATAAATGGCGATATTCCGTAGAGTTTGTTGGTGCTGAGTACATGAAGCCACTGGTGCCACGTACCCGCCTGTAGGGCGGGTATGTGCCACAGGGGATGCGAGATGGGAGATGGCGGTACTTGGAATGTTCACTAGATGGACGCACGGACGGACGCGTGTACGAACAGACGGATAAGCGGACGTGCGGAGCGGGTATGTGCCACAGAGGATGCCAGATGGCGGTACTTGGAGTGTTCCCTTGATGGACGCAAGGACGCACGGTCACGCGGATTCACGGACAGACGGACGGACGCACGGATGGTCGCGCGAACGGACGGAAGCACGAACGAACGGACGCACGGAAGGGCTGACGGACGCTTCGCCCCACTCATCATCATTCACTCCGTGGATATGCTGCGATCATTTTTTTTTTCTTTTGTTTTGGGATTTTCCAATTGCACATCGTCACGGCTGCCCAGCGCCAGCACTTGCGACCGCGATGCTTTACTGTGGTGGTGACAACATTTTAACATTTTTTTAACATATGTGGGGTTTCAAGCCCTAAAACTAGGATGCGATTATGAGGGGCGCCGTAGCGGAGGGCTCCAGAAATTTGGACCATCTGGTGTTCTTTAGCGTGCACTGACATCTCGCAGCACACGGGCCTCTGCCACTCCGGCTCCATCGAAATGCGACCGGCCGGTATAGAACTCGCGACGTTCGGGTCAGCAGCCGAGCATCGCAGTCACTGATCCAACGAGGCGTACGGTGGTGACATGGTAACGCATGTGACAGAGAAGACTTGTTCTAATCGTTCCTGACAATCTACAGCGTGTCCCAGGTAAATTTAGCCAGAGTTCAAAAATATGGCGGCACACGCAATTACGACGCGACCAAATACATGTCACTCACCGTTGCCTGGAGTTAGACTATCTTTTTGTGTTCTCCAATATTGTTTAATTAGATCTGTTTAATTCACTAACATTTCAAGAAACGAACATGGATAAAAAAATTTCAATGAGAAAGTTGTAGATCAGTTTGCAAAACGTCCGAATAGGCAGTTTTGAACTTTATATCTGTTAGGTATCTGTGTTTTTTTGCTAGTTACAAATACCCGCGAAACACACACAAAAAAAACACGTGAAAAACCCGCTCGCGCGTCGAGTGCGCACGATGATTCCAGTTAACACCGACTAAATTTCAAGGCCGAAGGGCTGCCGCAGTGACGTCAGAGATTGGCGGCCCAGTTATCTTACTGAGCATGCTCAGTAAAATTTTCTTGTCCCACATCTCTTATTCGGCCCAATCTAGCCACAGCAGCTGCAACAGCGGGAGCGTTGGTTCTTTTGAAACGTGAACGAAACACTGGCTTTCCGCGCATTCGCGGCGTAACTGGGCCTCCACCCTCTGACGTCACTGCGGCAGCCCTTCGGCCTTGAAATTTAGTCGGTGTTGTTCCAGTGCTCTCTAACGCTCCACGTACGAACGACACGCTTCCCTCACCCCGGTCATGACAGCGATAAGCAGTCACAGCGGTTATCGTTTTTGAGGCCGATAGCAAAACGTGTTCATCGTGAAGCCGCCACCATCGTTGCGGCCCTGCCGAGACAGCACAACCGGGCAAATGCTATGGTCGTTTGTACGCGGAACGTTAGAGAACACTAGAATCATCGTGCGCACTGACGCGCGAGCGGGTTTGTCACGTGGTATTTTTTTGTATTTCGCGGGCATTTGTATTACCAGAAAAACACTAATACTTGAGACATATAAAGTTATACAAAACTGCTTATTCTGCCTATAAGTATATACAAAGCTGCCTATTCAACTGCCTATTATAGGCAAAACTGCCTATAAGTATATACAAAACTGCCTAATCGGACGTTTTGCAAACCGATCTACAACTTTCTCATTGAAATTTTTTTATCCAGGTTCGTTTCTTGAAAAGTTAGTGAATTAAACAGATCTAAATAAACAATATTTGAAAACACAAAAAAATAGTCTAACTCCAGGCAACGGTGAGCAACACGCATTTGGTCGCGTCGGAATTGCGTGTGCCGGCATATTTTTAAACTCTGGATAAAGTTACCTGGGACACCCTGTATAAGTCAGTCCCGGGCACTACGGATCGGCCTAGTAAATACATGGAAGTAATTTTTGAACTCTTGCTTTAATTCGGTAACCGTTGATTGGGCACCGTACGCCATAGTCATATTGAAACCCCAACAGCTGGACAAACCGCCCCTGCGCATGGAGAAAAAAGGTATAAGCAAATAATCAGCTAACGATTGCGAAACGGTTCCAACTAACTCTCGTGGATAAGGGGCATGCAGAATGAATACATTACTCTATGCATATATAGCACGACTAAAGAAATTCAAGAACAATATTTTGGTTATTACAGGAACACACACGGAGAAAAGAACAAGTTCTGGTTTTAGGGCGGTCATAGTTAGGCTCTCACTTTGTCAAACTTCAACCACGCTTCGGGATCGGTACCACAAGAGCAAGCCTTAATGTATACTCGCGGCCTGCTGTCGTGCAGGATTCCCGAGATATTACCGCGCGCGTGTTGTACTTCCTCATTAGCGGTAGCTCACTCAGCGGAAAATAAACAAACCAATTAGAAAAGTGGAGCAGGTCATGCAACGCGTGCCGGAGATAACTGTGGTTGTCTGCAACATGGTGCGTACCGAATTACGGAAAAGCAAGTGCAGCCGAGAAAGAATGTACAGCACATAATTAGCAGTTGTGATGAAATTAAAAAAAAATCAGGCACACAGAGAGGAACCAAGCTGGCGCAAGAAAAACACACAAAATGACGCAACTTCATCTTTTTCATCTTCCTTCAGGGATATCTCGAGCTGAGGAGACTCTTCTATGCCGCCTGTGGCTTGGAGTGGCCTTCATTAACGCATACTACTATCTCATTGGAATAGCCAGCTCTTCTACATGCACTTACTGCAGCTCCGAAGAAACGATCGCGCACCTTCTATGTGAGTGCACCCATTTCAACGCGCCAAGACAAGAACTGACTGCAGATCTGGATAGCCTCAATGATCGGCCTTTGTCGGAACAAAAGATTCTGGGTCATTGGCCGAGTCCATCCTCATCCCAGAAGGCTTTGAAAGCTTTACTGCGCTTTTTGCGGACAACTGGCCCCAGAAACAGACTTTAGTGTCTTATACTCTTTGATGTTGCCTTTCCGCTGTCGCTATTTTTTTGTCATTTCTCTTTTTTTTTCTTCGCAACATTTCTTTTTATCATATCTTATTCCCCTCACCCCTTTCCCCAGTACAGGGTAGCCAGCCGGTCTAAGAACTGGCTAACCTCCCTGTCTTTCCTCTTAAACTTTCCTCCTGCTCGCGGCGGCTGCGATCATCTAAGGCAGAGGCTGTGAAATGGCGGTTCACCGAGGGACTCCAGGGAGTGCGCAAAGCCATTTTTAGGCGTCAGCAAAACCCATCCTCGAAAAAACAAAAAACAGCACTTTTTAACGGCCCCTTTTGTTTTTCATAAACTTCATTCTTATTGCGGCGCTGCTGACATTTTTCCTTTTCCATGAGTGACAGTGAAGCTTTGTTGCAGTTTTCTATTACATATGCACGTGAGCATGCTTTTTGTAAGCTCCCATATTTGAAAAGCAAACATAACTACAAACCGATCGAATGTGGCTGCAGACAACACAACTTATCGGCAAGCTGTAGATAACGATTCGGAGTGGCTAATCTGACCGCCATTTGCCAGGGAGGAATAAAAGGGGAGATCCTATAGTGCTAACGGCAGCCGCGGCTTCCAGTATAGGCTGGCGCGTTTCGTAACGTGGCATAGGGGCAAGCATCTGATACATATGTACACAGACACCTATTGTATACCCCCCCCCCCCCCCCAACAACGCTTGGCAAATGAGGGCAAGTGCGACGAAGGGAGCGCCGGATCCCTAATTAGCTTGCCCTGCAGCCAAGAATGATCCTGTAGAACACGTTATTTTCTGGCGGTATTGTATACAAGTACGCTGTCAACTGTACGTCGACGTTTATGCATGAAGAACCTAAGCTACGGCAGACGTCGGTAATGTTTATACAAAATAACGCAGTCAACTACGTAAGCAAAAGGAGCTAACCACAGTGACCGCGGGCAGTATACACAGCACTATTGACATACTTTCTTGGGCACACAGTCGCAGTGCAGTCCTTCACATCAAGAGTTCACGATCGATCGGCTAAAATTTAAATTATGAGGATTCCCGTCCTGAAATTGCATAGTGGCACGTTATGAACGACGCCGCAGGAAAAAAAAAACGCCCTTTCTTGTGCATATTGGGTAGCCACGTAACACAATACACTCTCTTCGTAGAGTCGTGTGACCCCCAAAGAGACTTGACGTGACGCGAAAGAACAGTGCACGATCGTTTTTGAACTGTCTCCTTCGCGACCGTTAATTGAACCCGGGCCCTCGTGCTCAGCGGCACAACATAAGTGTAGCAGCTTGGGCTAGTAGTTGGTATGGCATGAGGATAGTTATAGCGCGAGAACAAAACGACGACACAGAGACAAGTGTCTTTCGTGTCCTTCTTGTCTCTGTGTCATCATTTTGTTCTCGCGCTATAACTATCGTTATCGGCACAACAGAGCTACGGCCGCAATAGTGACGGAAGAAACAGAACGCTCAAATCACTCGGATGTTTCGTTCAGAACGGTGCGTGGAAACAGATGTGCACGGTTTTGCCAATAAAGTCCAACATGGAGGCGTTTGCAATGCGCCATGAAATGATCCTAACACACAACAGGTGTTCGTGTCAGAAAGAGTGTATACATAGAAAGAGCGCGGCGAGCTGCCTGCCGTTGCAAGGACAGCCGTCGCTAGGAGACGGTTTGTTATGAAAAATTGAGCGCGCCATTAAGGCTGAGAAGCATGCACTAACGACGCCAAAACGAGAGGCAAGGCGCGAACAGCGGGCACGACTATGACCGCGACAACAGCTGTATGGGCAGTCAACAAAAATAAAGGACGATGCGAAGCCGGTAAGCACTAGCAGCGGTAGGAATGTATACGTTGCTGTTGATTCCAGTTAGAAAGGACACCAAGAAGGAACTCTATATAGGCCAAGTTAACGCTTAAGAAACGCACACGCAAGAACACACAGTACACGGAAAGATACGACACTTACTTTCTCGTGTGTTTTTGCGGTTACCTTTCGGGAAGTTGGCTCCACAATAAACGCGGATTTCTTCTCTATTGGCACGTAATGCCTCTAATCTGGCCGGTTAATGTATATGTTGAAATGCCGGCTACAGACTGAAACATTTATTTGGAGGTTATGTTCCCAGACGAAGCGAGAATGTGCCTTCCTAGAACGTTTCACGTCCAACGGAGTTTTGGTATTGGGTCTATTTATATATTAAAAAAATATCGGTGAATAAAAGGTTAACTACCAGCAACAAAAAACATCAAAGACTGTCCTCTGTCTAATACTTTCGCAACGATATTGAGGCATGACGTCACGGATTCCACTTTGTTATCCTGCCGCGTTATGTCCATACTGAAGCCACGAAAGCTTTCTCAAAACTGACAAAAGTAACTATTTTTTCCCCTGTTTTTATTTCATACTATCATGTATTTTTTTTAATAAACAAGGAAGTCTCGCCACGCGGGCGCCGCCAAAATAAGTGAAGTCATGGCTGGTTAGTGCAGGAAATACGGCGTGGCGTCGCCACATGACCTTCGCTCTTCCATCTTTCCGTTGCTTATCACGCGCATACTCTCCCAGCCCGACACTCTCATTTCCTGCTTACACTATTAGATTATGAGAGCTACGTATGTAATATAGCTTTCAGGGATACGGCAGCGAGCTTCTCGAGAAAAAGAAACAGCGGTTTGTGACCTTTACATACGCCAACTGCGCCACAACAAGCTCTAGCTTGTTATATATATATATATATATATATATATATATATATATATATATATATACAGAGAGAGAGAGTTTACATTTACAGAGGTTCTCACTATACGCTGTTCCTCTATCGGTTGTGCATAATCATCAAAGACCCATGCAAGTAAACCCGAGCAGCGCGTCTGTTGGCCGGAAAAAGCGCAGAAACATTTTTTTTATTGGAGTGCCACGTTTTAAAACTACCGAAGGATTGATTGATTGATATGTGGGGTTTAACGCCCCAAAACCACTATATGATCAAGAGAGACGCCTTAGTGGAGGGCTCCGGAAATTAACACCACCTGCGGTTCTTTAACGTGCACCCAAATCTGAGCACACGGGCCTACAACATTTCCGCCTCCATCGGAAATGCAGCCGCCGCAGCCGGCATCCGATCCCGCGATCTGCGGGTCAGCAGCCGAGTACCTTAGCCACTACACCACCGCGGCGGGGCAAAACTACCGAAGGATAGGAAACACCAAACTGCTCACTACGTAGACGGTTGTCACTGCCTTTGTTGTTTAAAACCAAACTTTAAGTTGCAGTATAAGATATATTTACACCTCCCATCATCATCATCGTCATCATCATCATCATCCTGACTACGTCCACTGCAGGACAAAGGCCTCTCCAATGTTCCGCCAGTTAACCCGGTCCTGTGCTAGCTGCTGCCAATTTATACCCGCAAACTTCTTAATCTCATCTGCCCACCTAACCTTCTGTCTCCCCCTAACCCGCTTGCCTTCTCTGGGAATCCAGTTAGTTACCCTTAACGACCAGCGGTAATCCTGTCTACGCGCTACATGCCCGGCCCATGTCCATTTCTTCTTGATTTCAGCTATGATATCCTTAACCCCCGTTTGTTCCCTAATCCACTCTGCTCTCTTCTTGTCTCTTAACACCTCCTATACAATGTTCTAAATGTATTTTAATCTCTAAATGTTCAGTTCACGCACGCGTTGACTCTGGCATGGTCGCGCACCTGCGCTGTTCGGAATCAAGCACATGTCGTTGCACTATTCTTCACCGACGGTACTCGCTAACGAGACACGTTCCTAACCAAAGCCAACTTAATGAGTCGTAAACTCCATTAACTCGCTGCCGTCGAAGACCTCCCTATTTACTTTCCTTTGGATTCCCGATAAAGGAGAGTAAATAATTCCGAAAGAATCCACTCCGCATAAAAGCGAGCATTGTATGGAGTCGCTTTGTATGGAGCGACTCCATAGCTCTGTATAGCATTGAAAGCGAAGCTTTCAATGCTATACAGAGCGTCCTTACAATGGTAGATCGAACTGGTTCCGACTACAATGAATGACGTTTCACATATTATCAATTGCAATAGTCAAACCGGTAAGGAACCTTAACGTAGCTGGCGTTGCCTTTTAACGCCCGACTTTATGAGCATTCGCAATAATAAACGGGTGGTTAATCGAGGACGCGGACGCCATGAGATAAGATCAGGAAGGTGTCCTGAGAACACTAACGAGAGAGAAAACGGTACCCTAAGATAACTTAACAATAACGTATACGTTATATCTAGTTGAACGGCGTACACGTTCTCTGAAGGGTTTATAGCTGTCCGACGATTGCTTTCAGACGCGAGTGAAGTCAACATGTCACCCACTACGGTGGTCTAGTGGTTGTGGTGTTGCACTGCTGATCCGAAGGTCGCGGGATCAAATCCCGGCCACGGCAACCGCATTTAGATGGACGCAAAACGCCAGGGGCCCGCGTGCATAGATTCAGGCGCGCGTTAAAAATGGCCCAGGCCCTCCTTTACACAGCTTTTATCATAATCCACATCGTTGCTTTGGGCCGAAAAAAATCCCAAGAATTATGAAATCATCATGTCGTCATTTATTTCAAGTTACGCTGCACCGATGTCAGCGGAAACGCATAAGAAACTTCCACAGAGCCAGGATTGGATGCGGTACTTCGCGAAACATTCTACGAGGAAGTTTGATGTCTAATTAATATTAAATCGTGCAACGTACTTTAACTGATTATGAAAAACGGGGGTATTACGCACAGACGATTAATTTTAGCGACCTGCGTCTTCCTGATGACAAACGAGCCCTTTTTGTTGTTGTTGCATGCAGCATGCGATACGGTACTGAGAGGAAAATGACAAGGGAAAGCAAGGGCAAGCTAATGACGACGTTTGCTCGTTGAAAACTCATTACCGTAGCGAAGGTAAAACGTATAGTACAAAGATAAGGCCGGAACTCAGAAGCGCGAAACGAGCGCTTCGAAATGAGTAACAAATGCGAAAAAATAAAGAAAATAAGTTTGTTCAAAAGCAGGTGTTTTGTGAGGTATACGTACACTGTAAGCAAAAACTATCCGAGTTTGGGGAATTTGCGGCTCATGACCTCTGAAAACTCTCTCGGGTTTAAAATTACTACCTCGTGTAGGAGTAAAAGATGGTACATGACATAGTTTTACCACCATCTCTCAGGCAAGTAGTAAAAGGATGTCAAAATCCAGTTTTACCTCGTAGGGAGTTTTCTATCACGTGATTTTTAACCTGCGTTTCAGAGTTTATTACCACGTGACTGCAAGGTGCAGCTGCTTCGGTGGCTTTTGCCCTATGCCCCCCATTGTGACGCTCTCAGTGAATCATGAAAGTACGCCAGGACCACAGATTTTTTTTTTTTTTTTTTTGGATCGCCGTGCCTCAGGACTGACCTCGAGTCAACGCACTTTCACTGGAACTGGGGGCAGCATAAGCACAACAAGCGAGAACAGCATTCTGTGAGCGAAAAAGAAAAAAAGACGGAGGGGAGATCTGAAAAGAAGGAAAAAAAAAGAAAGAAAACCTGCTGTGGAAAGTTGTCCTGCATATTTTCGCAAATTGTTGGCTTATGCTCGGCGGTGGCCTTGGAGACAGACGATGCAAGAAGCTCGGTATCTGTGTGTCTCGTTGGACTGATGGATCTCACGTGTTTCCTACATCATCGAGCGATTGTGCGCTTCCGAGCGCCTCCGAACCTGCACGTCGCGGATATCTCGCTTCCGAGCCGAATCGCGAAGATCTGCCAGTGGTAACAAAATCAATCTGGTGTCATCGTCCGTGCTTGCCTACTCAGTGGAGAAGCAATAAGCAAAATGCTTCACTCTGTCGTCGGCACCGAGCCGCGGCCGCCAGTGACCAGTGGGAGTGGGTCGCCGGGGCAGGTGAAAGAAGCATCGCATATATTTTGTTCCACAGTAGGCGATGTCTGCGTGAGTAATGTGCTGCCCGAATTGCCCACCTCATGCACCAACTGTTCTCAAACATGTAGCGCGAAGCCGATACGAGGCAGACGGAACCAACAAGCAGCTGCCGGTGAGCACGAAGAAAACCCGGACGGTGATCTTTCGTTGGAAGTATGCATACACCGCCCCGTCCCCGTAAGATAGCGGTCACGTGTTCATTTGTGTCTGAAATGACAACGAAATTCGCACAGAATGTGTGTTCTGTGATCGCCAGCTGTGTTTCATCGCATAGCCGTGCTCCTCAAAAAGGCCTAGTACGCCGTCGGTAAGAAGCTTGTGTGCAGGCGTGCACCGCTCCTCTACCCCCGTTGTTATGAATACGTGCTGCTACTGCGTTTGTGCACCGTCGCTCAATGAAAAATCATTGAGCTACCATGGTTTGTGCGTACTTAGGTATATTTTATGGACTTGTGCATCAGCAGTGCTAACACGCGTGGAGCCATGAGCCCGATGTGCCAAGTAATTATTGGATACTCAAAAAAGTGAGATCGGGTAGATTTACTATAAAAGGTCAGTGTGACATTTAGTGCCCTGCAGCCCACCTTAAGTTTACGCTTGCACCTTCAACCGTTGTTGTCAATCAATGCAAAAAAGAGCTTTCCTACCGGTCCTACAGGGCTGGTCAAGAAGTCGTGCCTATATATATACCGGATTGTCAAAGTATAGTTGAGCAACGCGTGCAGTCTGTTCGAGTGGTGTATTATTCTGCATTTGTTGTGTGTGTGTGCGTTTGGCTGTATGTGAATCTATGTGTCACCAATTCTGCCGTTTAATAAATTCAATCAATTCTGCTATTTAATAAATTTGTTGACTCTGGGCGAATGCACCCGTCAATTTTTTTTACCACCGGAAATAACTCTTAGAAATCACCTCAAAAACCTTGTGAAGGCAGTAAAAATTTACTCTCTCTATACTCGCTCAAGACCTCACTGGGGTAAATAATTACTACTCTCCCTACGTTCAAAACCTCAGTTAGTACGAGAGTAAATTTTTACCTCGATAGTAGGTGGTAAAAAAAAACCCAGGAAAGGTAGTGCGCTAGAGGACAAATGGTTTACCCAGTTTTTGAGGTTACTTCAGGTCATTTCCGTTTAGTGTGATATGCGGCTTTTTGCGAATAAGTGTTCTGCGTGTTGACCGTAGGTTCCCGGTTACATTTTTTTTTTGGAGGGGGGCAAAAAAAAAAAAAAGGCGTGACCATTCGCACAAAGAGTCTAGGAGTGCGCGACGTGCTCGTCTTTTACAGCTCGACCGAAAGGTTGCTGTGCCATTCTATCTGTCTTACAGGCGGCGTTCGCTAGCCCGCCTAAAGGGGAACAGTGTATTCATTTAAAAGTTAGCAAAGGAAATCAAGCATTAACAAAAGCGCAATTTTAAACGCAGGATGGCGCCGTATACTCAAAGCAGCACGCAGGACTATCTCGCAAATGTACCCGTGATAGCAGCAAAAAGTCAGATTTGCCGCAAAGGCGAAGCAATGTCGCGGGATCGAATCTCGGCTGCATTTCCGATGGAGGCGGAAATGTTGTAGGCCCGTGTGCTCAGATTTCGGCTTACGTTGAAGAACCCCAGGTGTTCGAAATTTCCGGAGCCCTCCACTACGTCGTCTCTCATAACCATATGGTGGTTTTGGGACGTTAAACCCCACATATCAATCAATGCGAAGCAATGTACGCGATAGCAACAAATTGGAAGGTCACGCGAAGAATAGCAAGCAGATCGAAACGTGCCCCGCGTTTCTCACGCACAAATAACGCACGAGACGTACTCACAGGAACATATGAACGCGAATAAGCGTCTGAGTTGTTACTTCTCTGTGTCTGAAAAGCGCGCCCTTTTTCGCAAACGGAGACTGTCCAACGAGTGCAGTGACCATTGTGCACCCGGTAACTACGACAGAATCGTTCCGATGAAAGCCCAAGGTTTACGATTGTCTCCACCGCGAGAGCGTTCCCTCTCCGCGGGGTAAAGTATACGCGAGGGATGAGAGCGCGCGCCACCGCGTCGTGAGGATCTGGCGACGCGCGCTCATTGCGCCATCTCGCTGGTAATGGTGAAAACACGACAGCAGTTCTACAGTGTCTAGAAATATACTGCTGGTATATTTCTAGACACTGTAGTAGTTCCTTAGCGACGCCCATCGCCAGCGGCAAGTGGTATAGATATGAATAGCTTGCCGTTCGACCGTTGAAGGAGATTGTAGCTCATTGGCTAACACCACGCACTAACAATTCAGAGGTCGGAAGTTCGACTCCGCACGCCGGAGTCTTTTTCTACATTATTTTTCTTTCTTGCGTTTTCATATTATAGATACGTATAGATATACGGTGAATGACGCCGGAGGCAAAATCCAGCCAAGAGTGTCCATATAATTGCTATCGCAATAAAACGTTCGAAATTCTTTGGTATAGGTTCGATGGTTTATGGGGTTTAACCTGAAAAGCGATTAGAGTATATAGTACACAGTAGTGAATAATACCGACCAGCTGCGGTTCTTAACCGTGCACTGACGTCCCACATTACAGGGGCCCGTAGCGCTTCGCCTCCATCGTACTGCGAACGCCGCCGGTATCGAACGCACGCTTTTCAGGCAAGCAGTCCAGCATCGCAACCACAACTTGGGACATCGCGACGGCTTAATAGCGACTTCTGGATCCTTGAGCGCCTGAATGTCGTCTATTAGAGAGCGTCTCGTATTGTGCCTTTGGATAAACAATAGGATATTTGCGTACCCCGTCCCTTCAAAATCCTTGCACTCATCTGCAAGGACCCGATGTCCCCGCTCAAACATTGGATAGCCAAATCTATACTTTCGATTGGGAAAAAGTGCGGGCACAAAGTGCGCACTGACCCAAGAAGCCACGGCTTCCAGCTTAGAAGCACTAGCGAAAGAAAGAAAAAGAGAATCCTGCCAGTGAACCACATGCGAAAGCATCCTCCTTACGCACAATTTGCTAGGCGAAGCTTCCCTCTTAGTGCAGCAGACGGTTCCCCACCGGCAGCGCGCCTGGAAGGCACGGTGCTCCCGATTCCCGCGCGCGACAAAGGGAGCCATGCCAAGGGTTTCCACACGCGACTTCGAAGGCCACGGGTCTGTGCGCTCGCTGTCAGCGACGCGTGGCTTTGTGTCTGACTCAGCGTGGCGCCGCGGGAGGAGAATGCAAACGACGCGGGAGAAGAAGAAGAAGGGTGGTGGTGACAATCTCACCGCACAGGGTGCGTGGCGCGGGCATTGGAGCCTCACGCGCGACCACGGGACGACGACGCTCGCCGGGTTTCCAGGACTAGGCGTCTATATGCGGCGACATGCAACGTAGGCGACGACGACGACGGATGAACAGGCGCTACCTCCTCCCCGAAGACAGCGACGGCAGGACGTGGGCGAAGACGACGGCCGACGAATGCTACTGGTCCAGTGCAAGAAGCTCCCCTTCGGCATAACCGCGGGGGGTCCTCAGTCGGAAACGACACAACTGAACGTGGCAACGCACGCCAAGGAACTGCACGCACAGGCAAGCACACACACACACACACACGCCCACGCTAAGCGAGCGTGCGAACGCGACGCCGAACGAACTCCACCGCCGGCGACCAGAACTTTTCGACACGAAAAAAAGCACGCTCGTCGAAGTCACCGGTAGCCGGCCGGCCGGCTTGATGGGCTGTGCCGCGTGTCTGAAGCGTCGCCGAGACTCGACCCGGAGGGGAGGAGTGGGGCGCCCGAGTCCGCGCGGATCGATTGGGCGCATGCGTTGTCGGCGGTAGGGGCGGACGCCGCGCTAGGTTCCCCCGCCGTATATACGCGCGCGCCGCCGCCGGCCGAACTTGCCTGCCGCCCACACCCGCCGCCTCCTGGCGTCAAGCCGGCTCGTTCAAAGATTCATGCGAGGACGAGCTAATAGGCGCCCCGGTCACTGTCTCTCGTGCACCGACGGCACGGCGGTGCTCAGCACTGAAAGAGGAAGGGTATACATACGCGGCAACACGCGATGCATATGCAAGATTCAAGGGTGCAACTATACGACTCCGAAACATCGCCGTTAAGCATAACGAGCGAATAAAAGCGCGCCACGGGGTAGCTATAGGCGTCAGAGTCAATTAGCGGAGAAACACGTCGCATCGCGGTCCCATATAGCGGCTCGATTTCGCCCGCTATTGGGCCGCTCGATTGAATAGGGAGGGCCGGGAGTGAGCATCGATTCCGCCGCTTCCCTTTTTCTTTTTCTTCGCGACACAGGTTCTTCGCGTGAGACGCGCACCATGCAAAGCAAAAGGTGCATCTCCTTTCCTTCCACTGGCATCGAGCGGCGGCGAACAGGACGAAGCGAAAGGAGAAAGGAGACCGCGTTGGGAGGCAACCGGCTGAATGATTGGGCCGGCGCTCGCTCGACCCATTCCAAACACGGAGACACCAATTGCACTGTCCACAAGCACACCCCGTATATACACAGCGCGGAGCATTTTGCTGCTTCTTCAGCTCGAAGAGTACAGCGAATAGTTCCCCGGTAACGCGCTTCTTTCGTAAAGACGTGTCCTACGTCAACCGGCATTGGAGTACAAGAGCTCGGAAACAGTGAAAATGAGTCAATAGTGCCACATGGTAATGCATCCACTCGCGGAAAAATTACGTCCAGGTTCTGATAAAAATTACCTTTTTTTATGAGTATTGAAGTTATGAAGCAAGCATTTAAAAAAACTCGCAAAAGAAAACGGGCATTCATAGCTGTGT
Organism: Rhipicephalus annulatus; assembly: GCA_013436015.1. Classification (NCBI taxonomy): domain Eukaryota; kingdom Metazoa; phylum Arthropoda; class Arachnida; order Ixodida; family Ixodidae; genus Rhipicephalus; species Rhipicephalus annulatus. The sequence continues at coordinate 220,153 of WOVY01010111.1, read as the reverse complement.
GGCGTGTACGCGTGTGATTCAGAGAGACTGATGGTACGCCAAATATTACGCGTTGATGTTAACCGAGGACACTATACGAACAACCGAACGCGGTTCAGGCACCCTATGTGTTCTTACCGAAAGGGGCATTTTGCAACTTCTCGGCACGCGGTCGATCGGCGATTTATAGAATCTGAGCGTGCGCATAGAATGGCACTAAACGCTTTGCTCTCGGATACGACACGACCGTTCCTTGCGCATTCGAGCGATGCGCGGGAAACGACTAAAATAACTACCACCTAAAGCAATCACCACGTACGGAAGCTTAGTTACGCACTTCTCGGAATCTGCCACCCACGTAACTGATCGGCCATCTTGGGAATAGCGACAGCAAATAAATGCCGAAACGGCGCTGCAAGCGTCTTCTTCCACGCGTGCGACAAGCGTTAACTTACGCATTAAACACACACAGAGAAAGATAATAATGATGAAGAAAAGGAAGCTATAGACAAGCTCACTCTGATTTCTCACGAAACAACGAGGAACGCATATGGAGTGTCATGTTTGACCTTCCGCTAAAACGAGCGAGAGGCGGCGAGACGAAATATTCGGCTTCCAAAACTCGCCATTCGAAGAACCTCACGGGTGCCGCATGTCGAGCGCAGGTTCGGCGGAAGGACGTAACCAGTTTTTGACCTGAAATTTCGAACGCTCGAAAAGTCTAGCGTCAAGCAAAATTAATACAAAAGCCCAGTTTCACTGGAAAATTTTACACTCGAAACGCGAGCAGATTTGGGTGCACATCAAAGACAACCAGGTGGTCGAATTTTCCGGAGCCCTCCACAATACGGCACCGTTCATAATCATATCGTGGTTTTGGGACGTTAAACTCCACATATCAATGAACCAATCATTCAATCAATCAATCAATCCATCAATCAATCAGTCGAAATGCGAGCGGAGGGGCAACGAAAAGCTAAGAAAATCAGCTTTGCTGATTTGGGAATGTAACCAATCTTGACTGAAGTGTGTTGACAAATCCACAGTTTACAGTAAATGACACGGACGGCTGGATAATGGATAAAGAGACGCGTGTACTATACAGTCATTTACAACCTACGCCCGCACAATGTGCGATGTCAGCCCACGTTAAAAAACCTCAGAAGATCGAAATTTCCAGAGCCCTTTAATACGGCATATTTCATAATAATGTCGTGGTTTTGGAACGTAAAACGCTGATATTATTATCGTGTATAAAATATACAGGAGAAATAACAAGCTTCACGCACAGAACTGCAGTGCCCTTGCCCGTCCACGCTGTAACATAGCCGTGCCAGCTTGTTATCATTAGAAGCGTTAAGTATACCTTAATTCTCTTTGCTAATGAAAACTCTGCAGGCACAACGTAGAACATACGTTCATCATTTCTGACGAAAATATTACTTCTGCCTCAAAAACAATGTCATAATCCCTGACAAAGTTTGCCAGGTATTCCTTATAAACCAAGAAGCGCAATCGTATATCCATACGAAAAATGAACGCGAAATACTGTCAAAGCTGTGCAATTAGCGAACGTAATTGGATGGGTAAATTATACGCAAACTATTTTTCTTTCTTGCTCTATTTTTCTTTCCAACCGTCCATTTCCCTACCGCATAGTGCAATAACGGATGCCTTCTGGCTAACCTACCAGCCTTCATCAACTCTTTATATATGTTTTGCAGAGACAGCGGTGACGCTGGGCACTGCTTAGATATTTTTCTTCCTTACGTTGTTACCGGCTACAGTAGCCTAGTTTACTGTTTTTGAGCGCTAGACTGACGGCATACAAATGCAAGCGAATGGAGGTGGATCGTTCGTTTAACAAAGAGACATGGCACGCATCATGCAGGAAGTGGGGCCGAGTAGTGCACAGGAAGAGAGAGAGAGAGAGGAGGGGGAGGGGAAGGGGACAGTGTGGTTAACTAAATGCTAGTTTGAGCTAGTGGCGCAGTGGAGCGAAGCTATAGTGGAGCGAAGCCATAAACAGGAGGATAAAGTTCGCCGAATTTCAGCTATACGGACGTCCGCAACAGGAAAAGAGGAAAGCTGGCGGTCTGAAGCCGGACAGAAGTCGGAAGCCATTGAGCACGGAGCTGCATTAATTAGTAAACCGATCCGATCCCGCTGGGTAACTCGGACGAGTGACTGCACATCTGGCGGTGACGAAACGCCATTTTCAGCGCAGGCTGAACCTACTGCGGATGTTCAGAATCGTAAATCTATAGACAGCTCGTCGGAATGCGTCATTAAGTTGCGCCAGAAGTTATAAAACATCGTACCCTCTGCTATGCATTTCAACGTTACAATAATCATCGTCATCGTCGCATTTCGTGTCCACCGCAGGATGAACCACCTCGCTCATCGGTTTTTAATTAACCCCCCCCTGAAGCGCCAGATGACACCATCCTACACGACTGCGAGTTTCCCGATCTCGTCACGCGTGCAGAATATAATCTACATAGTCCTGAGTGATGATGAGCGGGGGGCAGGAAAGAGTGCGTTTGCTTGGTATATACCAGTTTCTGGCTACTGTTCCTCCTGATAATCGCATGCACTCTCATCAAAAGTGCGTCACTAGATGTCGAATGCCACGTCTCGCAGAAATGTCAATGAACTCTCTTCCTGACTGGCGAGAGCCCTATAGGAACACGTCGTCGTTTCCGAAGCTCGCCTGCAGTGTAAAAGGTTTCTTTCGTACGTTGCGAAGCAAACACTTCCTTTCCGCGACGTCCAAAACTGGTGTCATATACACCACTAATCTGTCCACGTATACATATATAAGGTACAAAGCGAGAAAACACACCATACAGCCTTGAATCACCTAAGGCCATGGGCGTAAGCGGAGTTGTTTATAATGCGGTAAATACTAAAGCATATTGTTCATGAGCAAATTCTTCGACCTATGCCGATTCTATGTGAAGTTTTGCGGGCCGCCCTTTAAGAGATTTCGGATTGTGTCCACACAGTGAGCAAAATGTTCTTCTGGCTTCTCAATCGTTATAGCCACACGACTTCACCATACAGCCAGTTACTGGTAAGCATTATATGCGATCTACCCGACTTAATTTTCTTTTAGTAAAAACTATTCACTCGCTAATACACAGCACCGTATTATATTTCTTAACATTACACCAAATATACCTAGTTGCACGGCTCACTGCGCAGACATCACGACTCGTTAAAGTGCTAGAAAGAAGAGAGAGAGACACAGAGAGAGAGAGCCCCGGCCCACGAATAATGCACGTGCATGAGCAACTACAGCACTCTCGTACATGGACCTGCAGCACGTTTTTCGTATGCGAGGACAACTCAGCAAGCTCAGTATATGTCTTCCGGAGACTCGCTAATGCCCAGGTGTTCACTGTGTGTATGTGTGTGGTGAAATATGAACACTGATGGTTTCTTTCTTTCTCTCTCTCTCTCTTGGTCTCTTAATCCCCTCATCATTTTTAAGGTAGCAAACCAGGCGTAGTCTAGTTATTCTCATTGTCTTCCTCCACCCCTCTTCTCTCTCCAACACTATTTTTTGCTCTTTCAGTTTCCTGGCAACGCCTAATAACAGTCCTTTGAAATGAGGCGCGAGAATAGACCACGGCGACATGCTTACTAGGACACCCCGAAATGAAAAAAAAAAAAAAGATCGCTCATACAGTGGCTCTTGTAAATGCCACACGTTACGAGGAGGACGATAAATAAAAGAGCGCGTCCCCGGGAAACAACGATCCCTCTTCAGATAGGGCGGACAGACAAAGGAAGCGAGGCGAGATGAAAGGGACCCGGCACGCTGCATGAGCAACTTTCCTAAATAGGGTCCGCAGGCGCGTGCGCTTCATCAGCGCATTGTGCGCTCGTTCAGAGAGATGCGAAGCAGAGAAGTGGCAGTGTGGCGGACACGGTAATGAATGGTACGAGGACGCGTTCGGGAGATAAAAAATCAAACACAGCGAGAAAGAAACGGAGCTGTAAAATGGGGCGGCAAATCGAGTGTGGAATGCGTCGGCTGCAGCCATATATGGTCGGAACAACGAACGCCCTCTGATCAAGGGCGGCGGCACGGGCAATCGGCGGCAGCTGTCACGCGCACGGACCTCAGCGGCAACGCCTTGCCCCCCCCCCCCCCCCCCCGGCGTCATAGAAGAAGACATACACAAAACGTTTTCATGTTTCGGCTGGTGACGATTCACTGATAGTGACAGCAAGACACGGAATATCATGATGAGATAGATAGATAGATAGATAGATAGATAGATAGATAGATAGATAGATAGATAGATAGATAGATAGATAGATAGATAGATAGGTAGGTGGGTAGGTGGGTAGGTGGGTAGGTGGGTAGGTAGGTAGGTGGGTAGGTGGGTAGGTGGGTAGGTAGTAGGTAGGTAGGTAGGTAGGTAGGTAGGTAGGTAGGTAGGTAGGTAGGTAGGTAGGTAGGTAGGTAGGTAGGTAGGTAGGTAGGTGACGCTAACGGTATTGGGCACGTTCCCTGGATTCTGCTCGCGAACTCGCTCTTAACGTACTGTTCGGCACAAATATTTCCAATATATGCCTTATCTTCGATCACTAATAATGGCCTCGTAGACATTGAATGTTCGTCCATCCTGTCGCATTACTCGCCGTTGGCTTAGCGCGCTTTTCGTATTCTTGTGGCTCTACAGTTGCTAAATCAATCTACACCGAACGCAAGCGAACGCAACCGCGCACTCTGACGCAGTTACAACATACAGCGAACACGTACAAGCGCTTGAAAAAAAAAAGAGAAAAACCTCGCAAGATGACGTTACGAATAGCTCGTCATACGATATACCGTTCCACGCCCACGGGCTCAGACGAGGACAGGACAAACAAACTCTCATGTATACCACCACCAGAGACCGCGTGCGCGAGTTATAAAAAGCCTCCGAGGCGCGGCCGTCTGCAGGAAATGCAAGGTCCTCCCGCAAGGGTGGCCGGCGCCATGTAATAAGCCATCTTTACGACAGCGCAAAAGGATATCGTACGGGAAGCGCCACACCGCAGCGTGCCTCCTCATATGCGACGATCGTCGCGACGCTCGCAGTCTTCCTTAACTGTATACATCGTCTGAAAGCACTTCCAGGGTCGAGCGTAGTGTGCGAGTTTATACACTATGCACGGCGCGATCTTTCCGAGGAAGGACGAAAGAAAACTGCAAACGTAGTCGAATAGGTTTTCTTTCGGCGATTGCCATAAGCAAAGAGGGCGCGAAGCGAGAGCTCGTTCCGCGGCATACCTACCAATCCCAAATGCCGTCGGCTTAAACCCCGAAGCACGTTGGCTGCAAGGTTCCCCGCAAACGCCGATTATTCGGCCGACTGCGGCCATATTACGAAAGTGGGGGTACGTATGTCCGTACCCTCTATAGGGGAAAAAAAGAAAGAAAAAAAGGAGTTATTTCTCTTTGTGAGTCCTGCCTTGCTACGTAATACGAGTCCCTTTAAAGAGATGCAGTTAACTCTCTTCAGGGTCCCACGAGTCTCCGACGAGAGTACAACGATCACCGAAGAGAGTTCAGGCGCTCTTTAAAGAGAGTAATATACGCAGACTTCTTTGAACAGAGTCAAGGGAGTCTCTCGACTCCCGAAACCGAGTACCCTCTCTTCCTCTCTTTTCAGAGCGCGTGAGCTGACAGCACAACCAGTATCGACTGCTTTTATCATGCGCGGCATGCACACAAGTCGCTGCTAAAGTCACGAAGGCGTGTCGTGCACGTTCTGGATGCCTGGCGCGTGCCTTGAATAAAAGAAAAGACAGAGAAAAAAATTGAAAAAAATTCGTTCCTGCTGCGCTTTCAATCGGATCGGCGGGCATGAAATAACCATGGGAGGCACGTGCGGCAAACGACTTCGTTCTGCTGTTGAGAGATTGAAGGCTATATGCTTTCACACGCAGCTGACGTGCCCTTTTCAGGCGGCCTGCGATCAGTCGTTATGGAAACCGCATTCGTGCAATATCCCTTTTCTTCATACACTGTTTCGAGCAGCATATCATGAAGCGGAACGCAGTTTACGGCATGCCTGCGTGCTAACATGCGACAACTACAAAGCTGGGCCCGGAAACACAGCGAGCAATGATCTTCGCGTGTTTGTAACGGTGTTTTAAACAAACTTTAATAATAATAATAATAATAGTAATAGTAATAATAATAATATAACAAGTCTGAGGTCTTATACGTTACAAAACCGCGATATTATGATGAGAGACGCCGTAGTGGACGGCTGGACCATCTGGAGTTCTTTAACGCGCACCGACGTCGCCCAGTATACACAGTCCTCTACCATTTCGCCTTCCCCTGAGTGCGACCGCCGCCGCCAGGATCAAACTCGCAACCTTCGCATCCCGTAAAACCACGTACGCAACGCAACCACTGTTCCATCCAAGTGGTCACCACGTTTTCTGCAATTAGGTAATAGTAAGATGGTAATACAAATATTCGGAGAATACAAGAGTCGAATTCTATGGTGATAAGCGAAATATATGCTACCTTGATTTACATAACGAAGAACTCTACGAAGCGTTGAATAAAACGGCAATGCCTTAAAGGTCAAGCGCGACGTTTGTAAGGCACCGCGGCCACTCTGCATCGGAATAACTGAATCACACTTAACGTACAAGTGCACACCGTTAATCGGTAGCAGGAAGTAATCACTTCTTTCAGAAATGCAAAACAGTTTGCGGCGAAAGGGATTCTCGACAATGGCCCCGCTGATCGCTTCCTCTCGGCAGTTACTTGGAATGCAGCCAAGCTTCTTCATCTTCCATTGCTCAAAAAAAAAAAAAGAAAAAAAGTTTTGACGTATCGCCAGACAAGTCAAGGCGCGCATACAATGAGGCGCACATACGATTCTGAGCGTAAATAGATAATATTCAGCGACTACTGAATTAAATTCCCGCTGTAGAAATAAAACTAAAGAAAAAAAATTGCCCGCAGCTTCCCTCGGGGGAACACTGAGGAGGATGCGGAGCATATAATTGGTTAACGGGGTGTTAAAGTGCGACTTACTTGGGTCGATGGCTAAATTGGTTAACGTGGTTGTAGGAGGGGGTGTTGAATGAGTGAACACGTACACACGTATGCGAAAGGGCGGCGCTGGTCGAAGGGACGTCGATCATTGTGTTTGTGGATTCGTTGGAATTCATTTCACCGCGACCTTGGACGTCGACGCGCCGTACAAACCAACCGACGAGCGGCAATTGAGCGAGCGAGCGCCGACCTTGAGTATATATACAGCGCGACGGCGCATGCACTGTCAGCTGTTGAATGTTCTCGAAGCGCGACGGCGCATGCGCGTCCACTGGAGAATCAGGAGAATTGTAGATGTCGAACGCGGTGTGTAGAGGAGGAAGGGTGCACTGATGGTGGAGGAGTGAAGCGCGCGCGGTGTGTAGAGGAGGAAGGGATGCACAGATGGTGGAAGAAGGAGGAGGAAGCTTGCGGACGGCGCCGCACTACAAGCCTCGAGTATTAGATGCTCCGCATCTAAAACACGAGAAGAAAAAAGAAACAGGGACCATCCTTTCGTAAGAATTGCGCGACTGCAATTCAAAAAGTGCTTGTCCAGAGAGCTAATAAAATCTAATAAAAATACAGAACAGAGCAAAACACCAAGGTGAATAGCAATTCTACACTATTGAAGACACAATGCACGAGAGATTAAGTAAACCTCTGTTGGGTTCTTCGCATCAAAGTGCGCGTGAATGGCTAGACATGTCCGAGAAAGCTGGCCCGAACCAGCCGACAGTTTTAACCAAGCTTATATTATATGCTTTGTAACACAGGCCTAGTCCTAAAACATGGCATAGCAGACCTCACGCACAGCTCCACATCGCATCGAGGTATTAAGCGACAGCGTTAAAAAATAAAGTGCCCCGAACAGCAAAGTTAGCAAAGCAAGCCCCCTCGGAAGCTATCGTTACCCTTTGAAAATTATCCTTTAATGGTTTGCGCTGATATGAGCACCCCCCCCCTCCCCAACTTATTTTTTTTTTCTTTATTGAGGTTCATTGGCGGAGAACTCGAGAAAACGGGCGGCGGTCAGTAGCGTTCGGCCAAGCTACAGCGTATACACTGTAGATAAGCGCATAGAGTTTCCTAAAATTAACTAGAGGGGAGACTCTGTCGCTGCGATCGTTCAGCGACCACGGGAATGATGGGTAGTACACGCATTTTGTTCAATCTTCGTACTGGCGGGCGGCGAATCATGCATGCGGCTTCGTTTATTGCATTGTTTCGGTGTTGTTTGGAAAGAAAGACTCAAACTCCTTGAACTTCTTGACCCGATTTGGAAAGGTTAGTGTAAAAGAATAAGGCGTGAAGCGCAACCGCTGAACATCTGCTGATTTTTGTTTCGTGAGAAAACAGCTCTAAGCCACACGGACACACACGGAGCCAAAAGCAGGCCAGAAGTACGAAGATTAGACAGATGTGTGTACTACCCATCATTCCCATGCTCGCTGAAGCGCCGTGCGTTGCAGTTTCCATAGAGACTAGCGCCAGAGTTCCCTCTAGTGTATATTAAACTCTATGGCCAAGCGCAGCAACCACGAGATAATGCAGATGACGATGCGCGCTGAGGCACACATCAATGACACCGAGACCGCTCTTCTTCTTTTCTGCGTTCATTAAGAGTAGCACTGCCATACCATCGTTAAATAAAAATAAAAAATGCCGGGAATTCTGAACAGTCTTTCAATTTGCTCAACATAGCGAATTATCGTACTTCGCTAACCATCCTCGCTGTCTCCAATGCCGGCGCCTGGGATGGACAGACAATAACGTCATTTCGTTAAGCGCTACCCGCTCAAGATGTATGCGAAATAAAAAAAATAATAAATGAGCAAATATGACTACCCTCGTCCTTAATATATGCATGTATTACTTGCGATCAGCTCCCGCTCCGTCCCATTTGGCGCAATACATTAAAAATAGGCCCACGACGACGAATCGCTGTTATCTTAATCTCGCACTCAGCAAAACAATGCACGAGGCCTGCCGTGGTGCCAATGAAAACAGGCACTGGCGATGAAACTTTCAGCATCGCCAGCACCATCGTCTGTGCGGCAGCAGCACCAGCAGGTGTGGCGGTTCGCTGGCGCAGCGCTATTACCGTGATGCGGCAGTGGAAAGGAGGACACATGAGAGAGAGAGAGAGAGAGAGAGAGAGAGAGAGAGAGAAAGGCGCTCCTCCTGAAAGATGTCTGGGGCGCAGGGCGTAGTCGTCTGGAGCGAAAGGAACAGCGAGAAAGGAAAAATAGCGACGACACCTGAAAAGGTGTTGCCTCAGCGTCCGTCAACGGACCGTCGCCCAATAGTCACCGGCCATCATTAGGCAAGAAGACAACGAAAGCGCGCCTTCCTCCCCTCGGCGAACACGCGAAAGAAAGATGGGCTTTTTCGCACTGCTTCGGTGCACTGAGGAGCAACTACTTTCGCAAGAGACGCGTAAAAAGAAAAGGAGCGCTCAATTTCTCCTCGAAGACTCAGCGCTCTACCTCACCCCCTATAACGACAACCTTTAGAACGAGACTCTGAATGCTTACGAAACAAAGTAATTGATAGAGAGAGAGAGCGCGAAAGAGAGAGAGAAAGAGAGATAGAGAGATAGAGAGAGAGAGATAGATAGATAGATAGATAGATAGAGAGAGAGAGATGAAAGATAGAAATACCAAATGTCATGCAGCGTGCGATACAGTAAACAGATACGGGCAAGGAAAAGGGGGGTGATGGTGTCCGTGGCGATCGTTGCATTGATGCGCGGGCCTGTCAGATGCAGATAATGAAGCTGCTGCCTTGCCAGCGGCCACGCCTCGTTCGGACATTGTCGTCGCCACGACAGCGGTCGCCAGGCAATCGGCGATTCACAGCGCGTAAAATTGCCACGCGGCGGGCCGAAGAAATTTGGATAGTTATTCAAGCGGACATTCCGATTTTGCTAGGGCTTTTCTGTCTTAGAGGGCTCCGGCCAGTATTACTTGTGTACACAAATTGAAGTCGTTGTCTCCGGCTCAGCATTCCCAGACGGCTGTCCATTTCCCGTCGAAAACAAGAGAGCGTCGAGTGGTCCGCCAATACAAGAAGGCCAATAACGAAGTACGCAACGGCAACATGTGGTCATCATTCTGTTCACCGCAGAAAAAAATGAAAGTCGTTACGAAAAAGAAAAATCGATCCAAAATCCGTTTTTATATTCAGCCACATAGATATCAGCGCACTTACGTCGCACGCTAATACGACCAAAACCTGACGACGCATAACGAGTGAATAGAATGCGCGCATTAAGCGCATAACTATATCAGGGTTTGTTACGTTCGCATTTTTTTTTCTTGGCACCATCTTCGCACTGACATGAACCGAAGATCATGCGAAAATTTTAGTATGTAAATATAAGGCCAAGAAACTACGTGGTTTTAATTTAAGGCTAAACAAACAAAAATAAGGCCAGAGTAGTGCACGATAATTGCTCTAAACACTCAGAAGACATCGTGCCGCGCAGTTTTCCTTTACGATTTCAATTAAATCAGAGCATGCACGGGCTGCGTAGTTGAGTATTCCCGGTAAAAAAATTAAGTAATATAAAGATGTCCCTGCGCTACAAGAAACATAGATGATCCAATGAATTCGCACCTTAGAAGAAAGAAAAAAAGACACGTTGTGTATACGCCGACGAAGATAACGTGGTCGTCCAGACGCGATGGACTGGCGACCACGCTCAGCAAAGGTTTGCGCAGTGTCTCACGCTAATTAATTAAGCGCATGGCCTATAGAGAATGCTACAAAGGGAGGCGTATACAGAAGACTGTATACGGGCAGCGAAGCGATGGAAAGAATACGGCGCTTGACGACACAGCAGGAATGTCCGGGAGCGGTCAGTGTAGTTACCGGGGCTGAAAGGGCGGAAACACAAGAGCTCTGGTACAAGTATACTCACCATCGGGCCTGTACTGAACCACCATGGTGACCGTGTGACCGGCCCCCTTGAGGGCAGCCGCCGCCTGCTCGTGCGTCGCGTGCCGAAGGTCTACGCCGTTCACCTGCGGTGGAGGGGAGAGAATCATCAGCCACGACGTAGGCGCGACTCCACGCGACAGACACGTATCGCGATGAGTGGTTGCACGCGAAACCAGCAGAACGAAGTCGAACCAACTAACAGCAATCTTAGCCTTATTAGTATCTATTTCGAGTTTACGGGGGCTTCAACTTTTGTTACGCTGTCGTACCAATTAACGCCCCCCCCCCCCCCAATTGCAGCTCCATCAGCATACACACTCTTAAACTTTGTTAAGGCACGCACCAACTTGACGCCATTTCACGGCTAAGTCAGTTGCGGAGAAAATGAGAGTAATCCGGTAAAGTGTGGGAGCGTGTGTACACGCCACAACGATGAGTTTGCTGGTCGGTGTGCAAGAACGCCACAGGCCTACGAATTTCCGAAACAAAACTGAATGCAGGAACAGCGCAACCTACAAGTAGTTACTTCGTAACTACGGAAGCAAAAAAAACAAGGACAGAAAACAGCGCTCTTTTCTGTTCTTGTTTTTTCGCTTCCGTAGTTACGAAGTAACTACTTGTAGGTTGCACTGTTCCTGCATTCAGTTATGTCCTACCAACTTGCCCAAGCTTCCACGCTTCCGAAACAAAGAAAGCGGCTGAAAGGCGTTGGGCCCTCCCTATATGTGCTTCGAAGCCCATACCCAGCCGGCTGAGCACGGAGCACGAGATAAGGAGCTGCGAAGGCGAATTGCACTCGCGTCCAGCCATCGCACCCCGCAGAATGCGCGCGCAACGAGGGATATTTTATGAGAAAAAACGACGCAGGCGCCGCCAAACCATCGCGCACGTGCAGTGAAGAGAACGCTGCGGACTTAATTTATAGCCGTGAAAAACTCCGGCGCCTAGCTCGGTTTACTTTTTTCATCTGACAAAAAAAAATTTTTTTTAAAAAGACAGAGAGAGAGACAAAATGAGAAAATACAAAAAAAAAGAAACGTAGATATACGCTCCTCCGTGCTATACCGCAGCGACAACTCTGCGGCGAGTACGTTTTACGCCTGATGCAAACGGATGCGAGTATCCACGTTCTTTCATCGCTGAAGAGCTATTCACTGCGGTAACGCTGCTGCGCGTTGCCCGGGGCTGCGCTTACGAATTCCACCACGGCAGCAGACGAAAGAGCAAAAAAAATTTTTAAAAAGTAAGAAGAAAAGGCCCGGGTGCCTCCACGAAAAGAGAAGTTACGGAGAATATCAAAAAAAGAGAGAGGTACTTACGGAGAGTATCTGGTCTCCGCGCCGCAGCTCCCCGCTTGCGTCGGCGGGTGCTCCAGCCAGGATGAAGGAGATGAAGATGCCCTCGCCATCCTCGCCGCCGACGATGTTGAAGCCCAGCCCCGTGGGGCCCTTGGCCAGAACTACCTTGCGGGGTTCCCTAATACAGAGAGAGCGAGAGAGAGAGAGAGAGAGAAGTCGTTGAGGCTTACTATGGACCGCATAAGCAAAGCGTGTACAGAAAACACTCGCAAGAGAGTGCAAAACGCACAAACAGTGCACTAATTCACTCGTCACACATGAAAGAAGCGTTCAGACGGGCACAAAAACTACGGAGAACAGTATCAGCAGCAGGAGCGATGGTGGCTTAGCGAAACGGTAATAGGCCGGGCCACTTACATTCATCGGACGTACTCATGTAACTTTCAGTGGCGACGCAGAACCCGATGGAAAAGCCCCTTAGCGACTGAAACGTGTTGCGCAAGCGCGTTAGAAGCAAGAGTCGAAGTTCGTGTTCTTTTTAAATTTTGATTTACTTCTTAGTAGATGGAAGTCGCGAACCATGAATGAAAAACACCTGGACGCAGAAAGAGTTCGTTTTGAGAGACAGACAGCTAAGACATAGAAATCCTTGTATAAGCAAAGAGAACATTTTAGGTGATTCACTTCTATGATGTGTGTTTCATTTTCACACCTCAACGAGTAGTTGAGTGAAACAATGACAGCTGATCCGGAATTCAAGGTATTTACCATCCTCTACCTAATTCCTTCATTCGGGATGCTTTTTGTGTAACATTAATTGAAAGCCCACACAGTTTTTCCTGGCAAACGGTGAATATCGCGAGAGGGTAACGAGCAAAGTAGAATTTTCGGCGAGTCAGCCGCTACAGCCAAAGCAGTCAGCAACATAAAATTAAAACAGCCGGGAGAAACGTCGTGACGTTTGATTCTTACACTCGAATTCTGGTGCGCATATGCAATAGAAACGAATATTGCAACGTCGCATTGCCGAGCAATATATGGAGCCGCCGCGGTTACATCGAGAGTGATATCGTAAGCGACTCTCGAATGGAGATTTTCGCCGAAGAAAACAATCAGTAACACGGTTGAATGGACACATGTAGCGACGAAAAAAAAAAAAAAAAAACTCCTGAAGTGATCGTTTATCATGCAGCTGTCTGTCGGGCAGTTCGCGATCCCCAAAAGACCTGCTCCTCTCCTCCGTCCTGCGCGTCTCATTAACTTTCCGAATACATACACGCGAAACGGTAAACCGTGACAGCAGTGAACAGGCGCAGCACCGACCAAAGCATCAAGCGAGCGATAGCAGCGCAGCACACACGCCCGCGAGCGCTCTCCTCCATGGAATTCACAAAGGGCGTAAGTGCTTCGCTAGCTGAACAAGCGCAGAAAACAACAAAAAAACAAGAAAAAAAACACTAGCTACTCTCGTGTCGTCCGGCGGATAAGGTTCCCGCGGGGGCAGCCGCAAAATGAAAAAAATCCAGGAAGCCGAGGAGACACGCGGATTCGTGACCGACGCAACGAGCGATAGCTGCGTGCGGACGTATACACACGGAGCGGCGCAACGCGAGGGTTTCGGAAGGAAAAAGAGTTACGTGCAGCGCATTTTACGAGCATCTATGGGAATTCGGAGGCTATTCGTGACTCCGTTTCAAATATGCTTAAAGGGGGCGACGAGCGCAGATTTGAGCGAGGTGGGACACGGGATGCGAGAGAGTGTGCACACTTGTTCTGGGTTCTCCCTCGCCCGCACATAACAGGCACTGTGCCGTGCTCCCGACCGAGTTGCAGAAATTAGGTGGCTTTTCTCATCTCCTAACCACTACCACCCACCAACACCGCACATAAATTCGCGAACGTCGCTACATATATTTAAAGTAATGTATACGCACACACTCGCCCGACAACGCGCATTCGCGCGCCGCGCTGGAAGAGCTGGCTGGAAGTTTTCTTTGCGAAGAACTGTGCGTTGAGCAAAGCTAGACAGGGCAATATGCATCTGTGCGCGCCAGTGTGTGAAGGCGACGACCATGGCGGTGCATCTGTACAGCTCGATGAACGTAGTGAACCATCGGACAAGTAAGATGGCAAGGTGATGCTCAGTATGCGCGTTTTTAATTTACAGCGCCATACAGACCAAACACAACGCGAGCTAAATATTTGCTACAAAGAAGCTTTCCAGCAATATTTTATCCTCGCACGTTTCGGACACGTAAATAAGATGTTGACTTATGAAACCAAGATAACAAGTGAAAACGTTATAATTTTCACTATCAGCGCCACGCTGCTTCTAAAAAAGTCGCAAAGAAGCCGCCTCCATCATGCTGCAACTTGCCATTTCGCATGAAATACGACATCTGCAGACCGTTATACTCGCTACATTAATCCAACCACGGCGACAAACAACGCGGCTCATTCCGGTAAGACCAGTTTTCTCCTAAGAGAACTCCTCCAAATGCCGTCATGAGTTTCACCAAGACCTCATATACGATATTTCACTTCGACTATCGCAAAACCAGGTTCTCATGGAGGCCTGGCTTCACCGACATCATACATAAGCCAGAATCTCGAATCTGAGGCATGCCCACGGAGGGTTGTGGCGTTGCATCTTACTCCGAAAGCAACGGAAGGCCGGAACGTGCCAGCGAGATGGAAAGGCGCGCGTTTTTACCGGAAACGCGGAAAAAATCGATTGCTAGCAGCAGCAGCTCCTGCGCTCGCCGAGCCGCACGTTTACTAGGTCCCGACACGTTGCGCTGAAAAAGTGGGGTGGGCTAAAACGCAACGAAAGGGACACGCTCGCGAGTAGGCGAACTGATCGAACAAGGAAGACGAAACACGTGAACGACGGAAAACGCGCGCAACGCCGCCGCCAGGCGCGTCCGGCGGAACGGCCTCGATAGTCTCCGACCCCGGCCTCGAGGAGAAGCAAACCCCGTAGGGAAGATGGTATTCGCGCGTGCGAGCACGCGCCGGAGAAGAAGAGCAAGCACGAACGAGGGCCTTCAAAGATGTCGAATGCGTTCAAGCCACGGAGAACAGTCAGTGCGGACCGCGTTTCGCGAGGCTTGCTATGCTTATTTCCGTATTACACAACTTATACGGGAATAATGCAACAAGATAACTGCTTTAGAATGACGTTTTCCTTTTTTTTCTTGATGAGAACGCTCGCGTGAAGTTCGATGGAAAAGCTTGATTACTAAAACTAAAAAAAAGTAAATACTTTTTTTTTTCACCGACATCAATGCAGTCATGTATACGTCGACACGACGTATGACCGTATAGATGTCAGCGGGAGAAAAAATGCCGTAATTTTCTTTTTACTCGGCACGCCGTAACGGATTTATATATACAGAGGGAGCCATTTACTAAGAAGCAGATAATTGAGCCGGAGTACAGAAATCACTGACATCACATGGAAGCAGGAGAGGAAAACGATGTAAGAGAGAGGCGTGAGAAATAATACAGCAAACGTTAAATAAAAATAAAAATAAATACAGGTTCCGTAGTAATATTTTATTTTTTCCAATGTAGGTATGTGGCCTGTCATGGCGGTCTGTAAAGAAAGCAAATGTTCCAAAATGTTGCTAACTTCAGTTTTGGTAAGCCAATCACTTCTGCATTGAGATTTAACCGCTCTGAACACACACACACACACACACAGAGAGAGAGAGAGAGAGAGACGACACGCACGCGCTTCTATCGAGCTGCTATAAAAAATAAACGAAATAACACGCTCGTTCTTACCGTACACGTGCACCACACCATACGGTAAGGTCGACGATTTGCGGTGAAAACGCCCCCTATACCTGTGACATACCGAGATTACCAATCTAACGCTATATATAGCACGGTACGTAGTGTGCTCGCGTAGCGAACCCGCCGGAGCCGCACACTTCCGTCGTCTATACACCCGGTCAAGTGAGACAAGAAACAACTGCCTAAGATGACGGGGTAAACTGCACACAGCATGTGCATGCTCGTGGCACCGCGGCGTCATTCACGGAGACGGGCGTCGCCTATATATAGGCGCGGATATCACGCCACGGGCGATCCATCGACGAACGGAAATCGCGCGGGTCACGCGAGCGCCAGGGTTCGAAAGCAGAGGGACGACGAACTGTCCGACCGAGCACGCTGTATGTGGTGGCACGCGTGCGCAAAGGGCGCACGAATCGTGGGGCATGTCACAAGTGAAAAGTGAGCAAGGAAGGAAAATAAAGACAAGCTGCTGCCGAATCATTATTGCACGAGCAGGCATAAGTATAGGTTGTGTCCAAGTAATCCAGAGGCGTATATAGGCTTTCTATATATTGCACTGTTGAGAAGAAAGCTATCAGAAAGTGGCGTCATGACGGGCAGTGGGTGGCGGGTTCTCAAATTAATTAATTAATTTATTACATACCTGCATCACCTTAGTGGTGTTATGCCAGCGAGTCCTCGTCAAACGGCCGTGCCTCTGAAAAAGGCAATCTGGGTCAAGGCCTGCCCGCAGTCTGCCTGGCGCGAACGGCGTAAACACGCGCGGCGCGTCTCTGGCCCACGTGCATTGAGTCATCTGCGCACGTGACAGCGAGCCGGCGGTCTCGTGTCTGGTGGTCTGACGCATGGCGCGGCGACCCCCCATTGGAGAATCTGCCCTGGCGGCCAGCGGCGCTTCTGATTGGACATTTTGGTTGGACCCGGTGTAAATAAAAGAAGCCCTGCGGCGCGTCGCGATCGGCGTTCCTATGAGCGAGGAGACCCCATGTCGGAGGGCCGACATGTATGCGAGTCAGCGGTCTTAGGCGAAGGGCTGACCTATGTGTTAGAGAGGAGAGCTCGGCTCTTCGAGTCTCTGTCGGCCCCAGTGCCGAAATTGTAACGCCTCTGTATATATGCTGTACATAAACCTTGTTTAACTCACCGTCGTCTCGTCCGCTCGTCTTATCAGCTCTGCGCAGAAGCAGTCGCGAGCTGATAAACCTACGCTACGCAACAGTGGTGGCTTCGGCGGGATCGGCCCGACGTTCGCAACGGAGGTGGCTTCGGCGGGATCGGCCCGTCGTACGCAACAGTGGTGGCAGCGGTGGGATTTCGGAGGTGGCTACGCAACAGTGGTGGCTTCGGCGGGATCGGCCCGTCGTTCGCAACAGTGGTTGGCAGCTGCGGGATCGGCCGGCGTCAGCGACATCGATGCGGTGAGTGCCTGATGTTTTCCCCTCAGTTCACCAGACTACTCTAGCTCAGGTTGTAGTAGTTTAGAGAAGGGCTGTGTGAAGCATTGTAGTGAGCTTTGATCGTTTCAAGCAAAGTCGAAGTGCTTTGAAACCAAAGTTAATGCGGAGGGGGTAAACACGGGAGTGTGAAAAATTGCTTGCGCGTCTTGCTAGTAGGCTTATAGTGGGTACGGCAAGTAAATTGTTAACAGGGGCAAACAGCAAGAGGCTAGTGTGAACGATGGAGAACCTTAAAGTGAAGGAACTCATCGAAATTTGTGAGGAACTCGGCATTACTTTGGGCCGTGCGAAACGAAAGCAAGCGATCCTTGAGATCATGAAGGATGAAGGAGTGTCTGCTGAGGAAGTCGATGAGGCCTGGGTGGATATTAAAGCACGCCGTGAGGAGGCTGAAAGGCGGGAAGTAGAAGCTCGCGAACGCGAGGAAGCTGAAAGGCGTGAACGTCGCGAGCGCGAGGAAGCCGAGAGACAGGAGCGCCTTGAGATGAAACGACTAGAATTGGCAATCCTACAGTGTTCGCAGGCGCCTAGCGTAGCTTCTCCGACGACTCAGGTCAGCGGTTTTAGAATTCGGGACCAACTGCCACCGTTCGTAGTAGGCGAGGACATGGCGAAGTATCTCGTCAAGTTTGAACACGTCTGTGAGCGAAACGCTTTGGAGCGGTCTCTTTGGGCGCAGAACCTGTTAGCTCTTCTTCCCGGCGAGGTGTCTGACGCGATAACTTGCTTGTCGAGGGAAGCGTTTGAGAGCTATGACGAGGTTAAGGAAGTGCTCTTGAGACGTTATAAGTTGTCACCCGAGGCTTTCAGGCAAAGGTTCCGGTATGCTAAAAAGGGGAATGAGTCACACGTTGACTTCGCGTTTCGTCTTAAAGCCGATTTGATTGAATGGCTCAAGGGCGAAGGTGTTTATGACGACCGCGATAAAGTGGTGGAATGCGTTGCATTGGAGCAATTCTACCGCTGCATCGAGGATAATGTCAGACTTTGGCTGCAGGACAGACTTGGGGAAGTACAGTTAAATAAGGCAGCCGAGTTAGCTGAGGAGTATTATACTCGCCGAAAGTTGCACAGCAGGGCAGTGCGCGTTGAAAAGGATGAAAGAAAAGAGGGCTTTTCAAAGAAACCTGATCAACGGAAACCCGTTCCGCACCGTAATTTCAAGAAGGACCCGTCTCTTACGAAGGACAGTGTAGGGGAAGGGAAAACAGAAGCGGAGAAATCGAGTGAGGTTTCTACCACACAGGCATTTGAATCGGAAAACAAACGGAAGCCGCTAATTTGCTACAACTGCAAAAAGGAAGGGCACATCGCGAGAAACTGTCAGGAAAAATTTGCCTTCGCAACAATCCGAGAATCAGAAAAAAACATGCGGTTGTTGGAGCCGTATCTCCAAGAAATTAGGGTGAATGAGAAAACGTGCCGAGCACTTAGAGACTCAGCGGCAACCATGGACGTTGTCCATCCTTCATTGGTGTCTCCGGATGACTTCACAGGAGAATGCGCGTGGATCAGGCAAGTCGCCGAGGAGCAGAGTGTTCGCTTACCAATCGCCACCGTTGTCATTGAAGGCCCGTTCGGTAAGCTTCGCACCGAAGCGGCTGTGTCTGCCGCGCTAAATGATCGTTTTCCTTATCTTTTCTCCAACAACTCGGAGCAGCTTCTCAAAGAGCAGGGCAAATCATTCTTCCCCAACTTAGCGTGCATGGCTCTCACGCGATCGCAAGCGCGAAAGCTTTCGCGGAAGCTGGACCTGGTTCCATGCGGTGAACTCTCAAGTGACCTTGTCGGCGGGTCGACGGAACCCCAGAAAGGAAAGTTTCCGCATGAGTCATGTGAGCAGTCACGCGGGCGGCCCGTCGCGGAAGCTGTCGGCGCGGCCAGCGCGGTAGGGGGAGACGACATGGCGCCATTGAGTCAGAGCGAGAGGGTTGCAACGCTCTCGCCTGTAGCGGAAAGTTGGAGCGAGCTGCCGAGAGTTGATCGAGAGACGCTCATTCGAGAGCAGCGTGAGGACCTCTCGATTGAAGCGCTAGTGGAAAGCCACAAAAACGCGGCACAAGTGCTGTCGAAGGAGCACTGCGAGAAATCGGTGAAGAAGCGTGCTTTTGAAGTTGATAATCAGGTAATGCTGCTGCAGCCGTCCAAAAGGAACAAGCTTGAGGTTGATTGGGAAGGGCCCGCAAAAGTAGTATCGAAGCTTTCTGATACCAATTATGAAGAGAAATTAAGAAGGCGGCCGAACGAAATTTATCACAGTAACTTGAAAGCAGTCGTAAATTTACTTTTAAGTGCTTCAGAGGAAGAGGAAGCAGAAATTTTGAGTTCTAGTGAGGTAATTGAAGGGGGATCGAAAGTAATCCGGGAGCAGATAAACCTAGAGCCTAGGTTGAGTGAAGTCCGGAAGGAGGACCTGAGAAAGATTGTTTTGGTGTTTGAAGATGTGTTTTCGGACCGTCCCGGAAACACGAAGGTGATCGAACACGATATCGAGCTAAGCGGTGAGGAGTCAATCCGTAGCAAGTCGTATCGTTGTTCCCCTGTGCAACGTCGAAAGTGTGAGCCGCTCTTGGTGCCGCATAGGTATCGTCGCCTAAAAGTGGCCGGTTACTGAAGTGGAGCATGTTGCTCCACAGCGCAACTTTGACGTTCGCTATCAAAAAAAATAAAAATAAAGGAAAG
This sequence comes from Rhipicephalus annulatus, assembly GCA_013436015.1. Classification (NCBI taxonomy): domain Eukaryota; kingdom Metazoa; phylum Arthropoda; class Arachnida; order Ixodida; family Ixodidae; genus Rhipicephalus; species Rhipicephalus annulatus. The sequence goes on along the minus strand of WOVY01010111.1, from coordinate 199,928 downwards.
GTAAACGCTAATGCAGGTGCATTGAGCAGTGCGTTCCAGCTAGTAACTTCTCAACCTTTCGGTTTCTCGTTGGCGATTCGGGGCAAAATTTTGACCTCATCACGACCTTAGCTGAGCGCTCTCGTCCAGAGTGATCTCAAGGGGCCAACTTTATGTGGTATTCTAATCCGTTACGTTGTTGTACGGGAAAAAAAAATTGAGTTGTCATTTTAAGGGTCTTTTGTCCCACATGTGCCTCTTGATGTAGAGGGGACAAAATTCCGATAAACCCGTAGTTAGGTATATTTTGTACTATACTTTGTCTGGTGTTCTGTCGGGTGACCGAGGGCACTTGCTTGTGTTGTGTGTTGTCTGTTGTCGAACCGTTCTTAGCAAGTTGCAGAACCATCGACAAGTGCTGAAACCGAAGATGGTCAGAAGAGACGAGTGAAGCTGGTCGACAAGTTGTGGCGACAAGCCAGTGGAGCTGGGATCCGTCGTCAAAAATGGGATGTGTTCCCGGAACAGTTTGGAGCTGTATTCTCCCTATGGCCCTGGAGGCGAACCTGGAGGGACCTGGCGAACGAGCGCACCTGACATCCGAGCCCCGTGGAAGCAGCTCGTCTTTCCGGTGCATTGTCTGGCGGCGGGGGTGCTGTTATGCCAGCGAGTCCTCGTCAAACGGCCGTGCCTCTGAAAAAGGCAATCTGGGTCAAGGCCTGCCCGCAGTCTGCCTGGCGCGAACGGCGTAAACACGCGCGGCGCGTCTCTGGCCCACGTGCATTGAGTCATCTGCGCACGTGACAGCGAGCCGGCGGTCTCGTGTCTGGTGGTCTGACGCATGGCGCGGCGACCCCCCATTGGAGGAATCTGCCTTGACGACAAAGCGGCGCTTCTGATTGGACATTTTGGTTGGAACCGGTGTAAATAAAAGAAGCCCTGCGGCGCGTCGCGAGCGGCAGTCCTATGCGAGCGAGAGGAGGCCCCGTGTCGGAGAGCCGGCATGTGTGTGAGTCGGCGGTCTTAGGCGAAGGGCTGACTTATGTGTTAGAGAGGAGAGCTCGGCTCTTCGAGTCTCTGTCGGCCCCAGTGCCGAAATTGTAACGCCTCTGTATATATGCTGTACATAAACCTTGTTTAACTCACCGTCGTCTCGTCCGCTCGTCTTATCAGCTCTGCGCAGAAGCAGTCGCGAGCTGATAAACCTACGCTACGCAACAGTGGTGGCTTCGGCGGGATCGGCCCGACGTTCGCAACGGAGGTGGCTTCGGCGGGATCGGCCCGTCGTACGCAACAGTGGTGGCAGCGGTGGGATTTCGGAGGTGGCTACGCAACAGTGGTGGCTTCGGCGGGATCGGCCCGTCGTTCGCAACAGTGGGCAGTAAACAGCAGAAGGTCGCAATTGAAAAGATACAAAGTAATCACACTCACAAAGCGCGGTAAAACACGCCATAGTCCAAAATGTTCACAATATCAGGCGTAGAGCATTCCATTCTCTCATGGCTCAGGAAAAAAAAAACAGAATACCGGGAAAAAATACCTGAAGACGTCAGCTCTGAGAGCGAATTCGCGGAGCACACTGTACGATCGAGTATCAACGACACATACGTGGTAACTTACTACACCTTTTTCACTCAATTCCGGTTTTAGAATGGTTAACAGCATGCGAAATTTCAGTCTACCGTTTTACCACCCATCTTGCAAAGTCTGCCACGATCATTTGCGTTTGCTTTCCGTCACGCTTAACGTTCTACTATAATTGTTGAGTACAAACCGTACCGCATTACATTGCACCTCTTTCAAGCTATACTCCATATTTTCTGTGTGCCTCTATATATGTTCTCCAATCCCGACAGCAAATAATCTCCAGCTGGCTCCGTGCAACGCTGTTCTTATATATGGTAACATTTCAAAAAAATTATTGTATAATGAGTCGAGAAGTTATACACATTTAAAACCATTTCTCAGTTCCGTATAAGCATCTGTGTTTCATATTTGTGAAGAAAAGAAGCGGGAACTTATTAGGGGCTTGTTTCTCTTTCTTAGACACAGTATACTGAAACTAACGGACTGTAAAAATAGTGTTCCACTCTCGCCGTCGTGGCCATGCACTAGCGGCGTTGACTAACAATCCCCGATTTAAAATCCCATTTAAAGTGATAGATAATAGTGCACTTGAGGTTGTAAAATACTATGCCTATTTAGTACAGGTAATAACCGCGGAGCCGAACCACGAGATTGAAGTAACTAGAAGAATAAGAATGGGGTGGAACACATTTGGCAAGCACTCTAAAAACATGACAGGTAGACTGCCACTATCCCTCAAGAAGAAGGTATATAACAGCTGCATCGTGCCGGTAATTAGCTACAGAGCAGAAACCTGAAAACTTACAAAGAAGCTTCAGCTTAAATTGAGGACGACGCAGCGAGCAATGTAAAGGAAAATGGTAGGTGTAACCTTAACAGACAAGAAGAGAGCAGAGTGGATCAGGGAACAAACCGGGGCTAAGGATATCATAGTTGAAATAAAGAAGAAGTAATGGACATGGGCCGGGCACGTAGCGCGTAGAGGGCATAACCGCTGGTCATTAAGGGATTAACTATGGATTTCTAGAGAAGGCAAGCGGGTCAGGGGGAGACAGTAGGTTAGGTGGGCAGATGAGATTAAGAATTTGCGGGTATAAAATAACAGCATGAAGCACAGCACCGAGTTGACTGGCGGATCATGGGAGAAGCCTCTGTCCTGCAGTGGCCGCAGTCGGGCTGATGATGATGATGATGATGATGATAAAGTGAAGGGGGTCGGTCCCTGCCAGCCACTTTTCTTTCTTTGATTGATATGTGGGGTTTAACGTCCCAAAACCACCATACGATTGTGAAAGACGCCCACTTTTCTTTTTTCAATTTTACTTTACGGTTAATACGAATAACATCCCTTGTACTTGGCATAACTGTCTGCTATTTCTCATTATCATTTGGCATTTCAAATAACCATTTCCGGGCTTACAGTTAAACTTTCTGAATCCAGTGCGCAATCTAACGCACGAGGAGTTTCAGGCGGCTTGTTTTACGGCAGCATCAACGCAATACGCGAAAACTGATTAAGCTAAACGTATCGCCCACTGGAGATAATCTCGAAATCTCGCTCGACGGCCTAGCTCGGGTGGTATCTATAACCATAACGCGACTCCGAAATCCAAAAGAACGAGCGTGACAGCCGTCGCGAATAAAATAAAAAAAAACACGACAAAGGCACACGCATACGGCCCATAAGGGGCGGAGGCATGCGAAATTCACGACTATAGGCACTATAAAGTAACTTCCATATAAGCAGACGAAAAAGCTCATAAAGAAAAAAAAGCATGGCTGGAACGTTTGGACGCCGTAACATACACCGACACAGAAATATGGCGCAAGACGATCTCATTTCCACACGCTCTCGTATATCAGCCCTATTAGCCTCTCCCGCTTCAACCTCCAAACGACGTCGTTCTTCCTTTTTCTTTTCTTCTTTTTTTTTTTCTCACAACGATCTTTCCTAACAGTTACAGCGCTTGAAACGGAAGAAAAGTAAAATAAATATGTAGATTACATCGCGCTAAAAAGGAAACACTACGGTGAAATGAAGGAAATATATAAACGGGAGGTGCCGAACCCGACCGCGCCGAGGTCGTATTTTTAAAATGAACGAAGAAAAGCACTGCCACGGAGCCATATGGTCTTCGCGCTTCTCCCTCGTGTAAATCTCAGGCCTCCTCCGCAATCCACGTACGTAAAGAACCGCAGTATATATGCCGCATGACAGGCATAACATTTTTTTTTCTCTTTTTTTTTTCTTAGCAGAAGACAGTTTCGCTTTGGTCGAGCAAGAAGTTACGCAAACGGAGCATCATTTTCTTTCTGTTCTATGTCTTTTTCCTCCCGTAATCTATTCTCTCCCCTTTTCTTCGTATACAAAAAAAAAAATGCGCACCGAGTGTAAGTTTTCACTGCGTATGCATTCACTGTGCGGATATAAAAACAAGATAGAAAAAGAACTATACGTATTATGTGAACACAGTACACGATATCTATTCCGTTCTACTTTCCTTCTTGTTGCATGCAATTTCCTTGCCTTTTCAAGAGCGGGCTGTAATGGGCTCACCCTCAAAGAGGGTGCCGTTTCTCGGGCGAGTTGGAAATCCGTACTGGGAAGGGTAGCGCTAGTGGACACGGACCACGGTGTAAGAATAGTTACACGGACTAATGGCGAATTCTATTGGGATAGCAGGAGCATTCAAAAGCACGTTCAAAGTGCTCTCTTCAGAGCCGGCGTGTTTCAGTGGTCGAACGGGTCCAGGAGCACTGTCATCCATTGGCAGAGCGAGAGTATAGTTTTGCTGCGCCGAGAGAAGCCGGTAGCAGTTTAGAGTGTTCTCGCCTGAAAAGCGGAGTACCACGAGTCACGTGGTTTTTGAACGTCACAGTCTCCGAATTTTTTTTTTTTTCAGCCGGCGAGTGCGGCGGCAACGGTAGCAAACATGTTTAATTTGACACCACTGTTTTGTACGAATGGCTACGATGACAGCTGTACGTCTGCCGGATGCGTCGTTCCACAAACACACTATGGGTACTGAGGATAGTGAAGAACATGCGACTGACCGATTTCACGCGTATTTTGTTGCTGCCACACAGAGAATATGCCGGCGCTTGGAATTTTTCGATCACACGGTCTTCCCACTCATCACCCCCTTCACCTGCCCTCCGGGAACGCGCCGCATTCCAGTGGCAGGTTGAGTGGCCCTGCTCTCTAGTGCTCTGCACCTCACTCCTTACTGTTCTGCCCTTCTACTCCTGTTCTCTCAATGGAATTCGCCATAAGGAAGGCACACGGACGAAAGCGCTTTTGTCCGTGCGTCCGTATCCACTACAGGGCTTCAAAGTATCACCGGTAAGGTTCAGTGGAAATGTCGTTCACACGTATACTGCTTATGATAGACTGCGCGGGTTACTGCAGGGTTCAAACCATGGTATACTCTCCGTGGGAGTCAACTATTTCACCACATATATCCAGCCAGGACAGCGCCTTTACACAGGTCTAGAAGAAGACCACATAAAAGCGCGCCATGTCGAGACGGGAGTCAATATGTGTGCAGCTATACGTAGGCAAAAAATGCAATACACGGAAGCGCAGTGGGCGTTTCGCACACACGCTTATGCAATCACAAAGCACAGTATTTCGATAAATGTGTACACGTCAAACCGCTACAGTCTCTTCTCTCACGTTCAGCAATTAAACGTCCTCGAATAGTCGACCCGCAGGGCGCGGGTTCGAATCCCGGCTGCGGCGGCTGCATTTCCGATGGAGGCGGAAATGTTGTAGGCCCGTGTGCTCAGATTTGGGTGCACGTTAAAGAACCCCAGGTGGTCTAAATTTCCGGAGCCCTCCACTACGGCGTCTCTCATAATCATATAGTGGTTTTGGGACGTTAAACCCCACATATCAATCAATCAATCCTCGAATAGTCTAGAACGGTTTATACGAAGGCCGATCCACCACCTTGATACGTTAACACTGTCCTGCATGTTCCGCGCAGGAGTGCAGGTGTGTGTTTTTCCCTTCTTTCTATTTATTTATTTATTTAGACACTCCTTTCACACTGCGAGATACTGTAGTTCGTTTCAGGCGATGGTCAGAGCATCTCTCCCAGTAGTTTTGCGCGGGGTCGATAACACGACGACGCGACCAAAACGCCATGTCGCGTCTTTAATTCTATACCTGATATCCTCGTCGCATGTACTGCGCGAACCACGACGAGCCACATAATCTCCTTGAACGAACCACGCAGCCATTTACGCCGCTCTCCCCGTAAAAAGAGGTCTCTTGACGAACACCCGATCGACGTGTTCGACGTGTGCTATCGGTGCGAGAAAACGGAGGAGCGGGGCCCCATAACTAAAGCGACTTCGATGGAGTCGCGAGAAGAGATAATTTTTCGCAATATAATATACACGCGTGAGTATACACCCCCGCCGGGCTATAAGTCGTTTCGCAATAGCATAGAATTGCGTGCAGCTCTAGCTTCGCGTAAAACTCGCGGCGATAACAGCGCCGCGAGACGACGCCTCTCGCAGATAAAGACGGAAAGATCATTTTTCCGTCGCCACCCTCCACCACGTTGATCATAAGAGGCTGTAGCCGGATCAGCTGTGGAAGCACTGAGCTATTCGTTGTATGAAAAAGAAAGAGAGAAGAAGCAAGACAGCGATTAGAACAGAGTCCATCTACCTAAAATTTCTCGCGGTATCGTGTGGTCGTTGAAACGTCATTGCTAGCCAGAAAGTGCGCAACAAAATGCATAATCAATAAAATGCAGCCTCGGTGATATAGTTAATAGCTTTACCGTATGCAACTTAGGTACATTTAATGACAGAAAACAATCAGGCACGAAAAAAAAAGTCAGAGTGAATAGCCAAACGTTTTGCCGTCTGTTTGAATGTACCGCACTGCGGTTGGCCTTGCGTATTTAAGCCTCTGTCCATATTCACGAAGCCATGCATATAGAAGACGGACGCGTTACCGAGTTTTCAATAACTTTACGATAAGCCCTGAGCAGAATCGTTTGCGAGAAACGATATGTTCGCAACGAGAGGAACAGGCTGAGAAATGGCCCCGAACCTGATACGAACACTCAGAACACCCGGCGCCTTTTCATTCACGACGGCGAAACCAGTGAAAACAGCAAGCGTGAGCCATGCTTCAGAACCGCTATCGTTCATATCAGTGACATGAAACCCTATGCGCGAGATATGAAAAAAAAAACTGTGATATGCCAGCAACTGTACTATACCGCCCCGCAATGCACGCAGCGAGCCTATATACTATGGCTCATTGTTTGAACAAAAGCCAGAATCCACGAGGAGCAAGCCCATATATATATCGCGAATCCATTGACAAATGAGGCTCTGTCCTGCGTCCGGGGCACCACGGCTGCGGCTATTAATTTAGATCACACAGGCGTATACGCTACATAAAGGTGGCCGCGACAAAAGCCGGATATAAAGGGCCGTGTATAAGCGGGCGAACACACACACGTATACAGGCTTGAAAGAACCTGTATACGTGGGGCCAGGGGGGCGGGGAGGGGTAGGAGTTATAACGGCGCACTACATGTACAGCCAGGTACACGGCGGCACTCAACAACAGGCGGTAATAGATTGATATGTAAAGTTTAACGTCCCAAAACCACCACACGATTATGAGAGATGCCGTGCTGGAAGGCTACGGAAATTTCGACCACCTGGGGTTGTTTAACGAGCACGCAAATCTGAGCACACGGGCCTACAGCATTTTCGCCTCCACCGAAAACGCAGCCGCCGCAACCGTTATTCCACGACCTGCAGCAGTCGAGTATACCTTATTAGCCACTATATAGACCACAGCGGAGGGGCCAATAACAGCCGGCAAACACAGAGCAAACTGCTTTAAACGTATACGAAACGAATGCCAGGCCACATACATACATAGCTGGGCTTCCACACCGTATACGCGCTAAGTCGCGCGAGCCTGTTATATTTGTTCATGCTAAAAAAAAGAGAGAGAGAGAGATTGACCAAAGCTAAATCGACGGCGGACCGCGCATATGCCGAACACGTCGTACGAAAACGAAAAGAATCGGTGAAGAATCCCGTCCTCAAATCCCATTATGACCTCCGACTTCAACGACCTCCACGGCCCGCTTTTTCTTTGTTATGCAAATTCAATACCACACGTTTTTTTTTTGCTTTTTTTCTCAAGTACACAAAGAGGTTGTCTATAGAGAGGACTTCAACGCATATGTGATCGCATAAGGCAGTGGGCGAGACAGATTGGTAGGGCTTGGAACCGCTAAGGCCCGGACGAGCTGCTGGCCAGAGGCCATTAGCATTCAGATGGGCAGAGAACCAGCGAGCGGCCGGATTATACAACCGCGGCTTATGGAACGCCGACCTTGCATGGAAAGGGAGGAGTATGACGACAAGTGCCCACCACGACGACAATCGCCGCGCCCTCGGCTCTTTTGTACACAGAGAAGCCGAGGTCACTTTATATACGCCCCCCCCCCCCCCCAATAACCTGAACTAAACTCGCCTTTTTACATTACCAGGCGCGGTGACCCGCCAGCCACATTTTCGCACGGCTGCGAAAATAACGCGTGACATTGCGACTACCTAAGTATGCGTATATCACACGTGCAGCTATTACCAGCGAACCTTGGTCACCGCGCCACTTCCCTGCTCATTAGCTTCAAACTTATAATATACACATATATATATATATATATATATATATATATATATATATATATATATATATATATATATATATATATATATATATATATATATATATATATTTAATGTAGCAAGGAACGCCGCTTTGTAAAAGCCGCAAGCGACAGCATGTACCGCAGTTCTCGGCGCTTCCTACCTCCCTCATTGTCGTCTGTCCAGTGTCGAGCGACGAATCCGCGACGACCGAGCAAAGAGATCAATTAAAGCCGCAGACAGAAGAGCACCGGCGTCGGCCAGCCCCGAATAAATACATAGCGAACGAAAAGCGCGCCAGTACGCGGTTGACCCTTTCATTCCGCAAAGAAAAAAAAAATCAGGGGCACACACCTAATAACAGGCTACGCAATTTACCTTCAAACGCGCGAACTTCGTTAGCTGAGCGAGGAATGGATGGGGGGGGGGTGGCGTACGGCAGACGATCGAAATAGGATGTTAGCGAACAAAGCGCGCTGGGTTAACGGCATGAGGACACATTGTTTCGAAAGACGCGCAGAGGCGAGTTGTGTGCCCGACACGCTTCGGCTTTAAACGAATTCGTGTTTAACAGGAACGCGGCATGCAAACAGCGCGTACACATACGGGTCAGTCAATTCGGAAGTGTTCTTTCCCTTATTGCCTATTTATTACTCGCGCTGTGACACGACAAATTAGCTAAGGCTGCGAACGGTGCAACCTCGAGGGCACTCAATGCACTTCGTCGCAAAAAGCTTTCTGAAATTGTTCTGGTTATGAGAGTGCATGCGATTGACGAGAAAGAAAACGCGAATGAGAATCGAGCAATTTATAGCGGAGTAACTTGTTTCGCACAGCTGTATCCACGTAAAATCGATTCGCACGACAAACACTTTATAGAAAACTAAGGATTGCAGGGAGAAAACAGTCTTGGTAATGGGGCCCTGCTTCACACAAGGGGATAATTTAAAATACGACGGTAGCCAAATGGGCGTTTGCATGCGCATGCGAACAGATGACACGCGTTAAGATGAATCAATATGAATATGCACCCAATGTGAATTTGCACTGGGGCTCGAAAGGGTGGTAGCCCTCAACACTGCTACACAAATGAACCTCAGCGGATGGCGTCTAACTACATTTGACGTTAATCCGACATGACGGCCGCATCACAAGAGTACATATGTAATGTTTATAAAATTTCATAGCCAGTATACTGCAGCCAGAACTGAAGTTTTGCTCACATTAGGGTCTATTTGCTATAATATTTCCGAGACCTGGCTTTGTGGTAGAATGTTTGATTGCCACGCAGAATGCTAGGGTTCGATTCTTAGGGACATTGACATTTATTCTTTGCATTCGTCAACTCAACGCTGCCGATTCCACCGTTTTATTAAGTAAACTCTCAAGTGTTAAAATTACCCATGCGTCATGTCGCCGTTCCTGAGTAGATATAAAATGTATATCACCTGTGGCACATACCCGCTTACTACAAACCCGCCCTTGTGTATGTGCCACTTTTTTTTTTTTGAAAGTGTCTGACGACGTACACGACGAGGTTGTAGCATTATTCATGTCGTGATCACCGCGTCGTATTCATCAAACCATCTTACCCTCCCACATTAATTTTGGTGTACCCCAAGTTTAGGGGATGATCATGAGAGCAGCCAGTCGTAGGCGGCTAGATAAAATTAGATAGATAGATAGATAGATAGATAGATAGATAGATAGATAGATAGATAGATAGATAGATAGATTCCAAAAGTGCTTCCAGTACTCCAAAAAATGCATCACATTTAAAAAAAAGAAGAGAAAACAATCCATAAAGCACACAAATGAAGATTTGAAGTTTAAGAAAGGGATCGAAAAATGGTAGAAAGCGAAGCCGAGGACCTCACCTAAATTTTGTGAAGTCTGTTGGAAAATTTGGCTGCCCTGCTCACCAACCCAGAAAAATTTACAGGTTCTTCTGCAATATTATCCGTAAAGGACGACTGGTCTGGAGCGAGCACCCGCCTGTACACCAGCCGTAGTAAAGGCGACCGACTTGGAGCAAGTCACGTTGCGAAAAATGTAGTATCGAGTCTTTAGTTTCCAAATAGGCTTGCACCTAGACGAAGTTTCGATTCGAAAGATCTGGTTTGTCTTGAGAGTGAAACGAAGGTCTGCTCCTTCAGATGCCGCAACGATCCCGGCTGCTCGAAAGAAAAGCGTCTGTTCTCACAATCAACTGATTCAATTAACATAGGGCTGACAGTTAATTGGATCTTGAGTAAAGCATCGATTTCGGCACATCCTTACTTTCCAATGAAATACATTTTTTGAATATTCAGAAACCGGAAGTGAGTAATCGACTGAAAGTGCTCGGCGTGTCACTTGTTGCTCGTGAACTTGGGAAAAAATTACAATCTGCGGAAGCAGCCTGTTCACCAAACTGCAACTTCCGCACTTTTTTTTTCAATTTGACAACAAGAAAAACAAAAAAGTGCGAACATCCCTACATTCCCATCGTTCGACCAAAGGCGGTTACAGACCTGCAGGATTTACTTCATGCGAAGTCCTTTTTAGAATGGCCATGGCTCAGGTGAATTTGCACCGACTCGTTTAAACGCTGCGTGAGCAGCTTGTTATATATTCCGTATTGTACCCACGAGAGGTGGGGAAGAGATAGCGACAAGGCACCGGCACTCGCTTTCGTCAAGCCTGCCACGCAGTCGCGACTAAAACAAAGACGAGTGCAGGACACGAGAACGCTGTCGTCGTGTCGCTCTCGCTACAGCTTCTTTACAAAAGCATCGGACTGCGATCACGTCGACTAGAGTAACGTAATTAAAACACGAGATGGAAGAACGCGAAGAGGAGGCTCTTCTTCAAACGCCGACAAGGAACGATACGCGCGATGCATGCAGGAACACAAAAGACAACAGCACGGTCACGGCGAATTCTTTGTATCCGTCCTTCTCGTTCTCAGCCTCCGTTCCGGAAACTTGACTGGCCAGCTGGAAAGGCGCGAGCCGAGTGGCTTCGGACGAAGCAGTCCCTTTCTTCTCCGAACCACCGAGTTACAGGCTGCAGTCAGAGCAAGGGCTGCACGCAACATCGGGCGACGTTACAGCGACGAAGATGTAGGGGGGATTCCTCGGAGACGAAGGAACTTCGTGCAGGCTTCGGGCTCGACATCACCGAGGAATGACGGTGGTGGTGGTGGTAGTGGTTCATGTGGAAAAGGAAAAAGGCACCTAATTTCTGTCTGCCTACAGGCGACACGGCGCAGTGCCTAAAATATACGCCCGAACAGGGACACGAACCCTGGACCGTTAGGTTAAAAGCCTAAAAGGAATGACGAGAAACAACGCTGGCGCACGCATCCTCGTCTTCTCTTTGTCTTTTGCAACTCGTAGAGTCTTTGCCCGGGCATTCGTGTGCGTCCCCAGGCCCCTTTCCTCGGAGCGCGGTCATTCCTGATTAGTGCCGGACAGTATAGTTGTCCCCGCGAAGGCGCACGCCACGTCGTCACAGCCTTCCGTGCAACGAACCAAAGAGGATAGGGAGGAGGGGCTGCCCATCGTCCCCGCACCTCGGCGTTTGCAAGGCTGCTCTTCGGGGCGCAGCACACCACGCTCAAGCTAGGTTCACCCTCGCCTTGAGGAGAACGGTGGGCCGGAAGAAGTTGGGCGGGGGAAGGGAAGGGGGGAGGGATTGACATCAACGCCGTGAGAAACTGCAGAGTCCCACAACCCTCCTTCATTCTCTTCATCTCGTTCCAGCTTAAGTGGGCTCGACGGCGCGCCCCCAAATGAGTACGGTCACACGTACAGCTCGGGAGGGCCTTATCTCGAGGGGATGGTTTGAGTCTGCGGGGAAGGACACTGCGTGCCATTAAAGCGCTCGAACTGCGCGAGCGAGCAGAAGCAAAACGACACGATGGCAACACGGTTTTACCTCGATCGAAGGGTGGAAGATGCGAAAAAGAACATCTTTGGCCCATGGAACCCTCTGTCGTACAAGTAAATGGCGATAATATGCGCGAGGGAACTTACGAAAAAAAGAAAAGAGGACGATGAGTGTTAAACATAAAACGCAAGCAAAAAGGAATACACGGCACTTCCAGAGGAACGGGTACCTCCATAAGACTAGTCACGTGACGCTTAGAAGCCCTACGACTACTTTCAGGCCACTTAATGAGAGTCACATCTAATGTTAATGATCCCCTAATGTATCCCGGAATGGTTGATAAAGCGCTGTCGCTTCAGCAGCGGAAATAATGCAGCAAGGAGAATCGCAAAAGTAACACACGTTTCGTATTTCATTCCTTGGCACTGCGTTATTTCAACAACGGCGCGAAGTGCGAAACCTTTTAACGTAAGTCAACGTAAACTTGATACCTTTTTAACGAAGTCCCGCTACACTTGCTCAGCATGGTCAGAGAGCGCTGCCGATCGGTATAGTCTCAGAACAGGCAAGCCAAACACTATAGCCGAGCACGCTGCCTGGAATTTACATTTCATTATTCAATTACACTGGAAATCGTTCCATACTCTTCCTACAAATGATGCCATACACATCAATGATTGCACCAAATACCCAAACTTCTGGCCATTGGCTGACTTGAGCCTTGTGAGCTACCTAGTTACTGCGACCGCCACTGGAGGCCGTCACATGCCCGCTAGTAATTACACTTAAAGTAAATCTCCTGTTCGAAGGAAAGAAAAAAGATTTTTCATAAAAGTATTCGAACTAACCATAGAAGCAAAAAATAACTGAACGTAAGCACAAATATTTAGCTGGACAAAGTTGAAAGTTGAGGTAGGTAACTTATTATTTTGTGTATTTCATCGCTAAATTTGAAAAAATAAAATAAAAGAGCAGGTAAGTGTGGCACTTCACCTCTTCGTCATTATTGAATTGAATTGACTTTATTTCTTCTGTTTACAACAGAAATGGAGCACAAGCAAAAAGGCCATGTGGCCTGACAAGGGCTTCTGCTCTTACGACAGTTCGGCGCGCAGGCCGTACGTAACACAAGTCAATAGAAAATATACTGTACATACATATTCAACTGAATAGTCACGAAAAAAAAAAAACATGTGTACAAAAATTAGAAAAGCGAGAAAAAAACGTCTGCTAAGAAACAATAACAAAGAAATGCTACATAATACACTGAAAGGTGATTTTGCCCCAGTCAACAACTAAAATTTGCAATTAAGACACGGAAGTTAAAAATACACACAGATTTGTCAGACCAATTCAATATTGTGTGAAATGAGCAATGTTTTAAACGATTCATTTGACGCTTCCATAAATTCGTCGTGAAATTCGTGTATTCTACTGGGTAGTGAAGGAGCTTGGTAAATTTGTAACTGTTTCCCGTACTTCGTTCTTATTTTTGGTGTTCTCAAATGGTGTGGCCGAAAGCTGTAGCACGGGTCAGTGGGTACATCCGTGATGTAATTATTGCTATTGATTGACTGTTCTCCGAAAAAAAATTTTTTTTACAGCAAGACCAGATGCGGATTTCTTCTCACTCACCACAGAGTCACCAAGCAACAATAAAAATTTGAAAAAAAAATTTCAAGAGGTCACCCAGCCATTCTTTGTTCGATTTTATGTGGAATCACTCAGGTGCAAAATGCACGACGTTGCCACATTGGCGCTGCGCACTCTGAGAGCGGTGGCGCCATCGAGTGAGTGCGGTAGGCCTATAGACACTGTCTCGTTAGAGCAGTGCACTCAGTAGGTTGTGTACCGAGCTGACGGAGGCCGCGACCGCTTGCAGTGCTTCTACGTGCACTTTCTACCACCAAGACGCTACCAGTCTACCAAAAATAATGAAAATAAAACCGAGGCTTCGCATATTCGCGTACTCACGAAGAGAAATGCTGACGATATGCGATTATCACGGTGCATTGTGCAGTTGGCCGGGGGGAGGGAGCCTATAGGAAACTAACGGGACGACTTGGCGAAGGACTGAGCGGGCACGAGGGTCGACGACAGACGGCTACACCACTCAAATATGGAAAGTTTCCCGACACTCAGGAAGCACGCATCAACAGGGAGGCCGAGGTATGCGCGCCATCTGCCGACTCCACTGAGGAGGGGCACCGTGCAGATCTTCAGGCAAAGGTCGAGTGGCCAGTGGACACCGATACGACTCGTTCGCAAGCCGCAGTGCGAAGGGCTCTCGACCCATGGTAACGAAAAGCCATATAAGGGGGTGCAGCACTGCTCCACAAACGCGCGGGCTGTCGGAAACGGAGGTTATCGCAGCGCCGCGTCGGGAACATGCGCGGGCCTTGGGAAGAGCGATGTAGAGAGACAGACACACACGTTGGACGGTTATCGAGCCACGTACACGCATGCACGCATCCCCGCGCTATAGAGAGTCGCCGAAGCGTGGACTCGGGTGCGGACGGAGAATTCCGAGAAAAGCCGCTGGCGCAATGTCCAGGAAAACCGGGCGCTTATCTCGGAGCGAGTGGAGAGCAGCAGCCACTTGACAGGCACCGAACTCGTCGATAGCAAACCCCGGCACGCAGGGGGCAGGCACACGCTGGGTATGGGGTGAACATAAATTTAATTTGATGCAGCACGAGAAAAGAATCGCTAATGCTTTTAAGACAGGTATAAGGATAACGCGCGTAGAATGACATTTCGGTTTGTTATAAAGAAGGCGGGAAAAGGGCAAGGGGATTAAGCGCTATCATAACTTTACATTTCTTTAAAAGGTATTTTTTGCTTGAAGTCGCAATGTGTCGTCTGTTCTTTTAGAGTTGGAACTACACGGTACAAGGAATATGTAAGAAAGATTAAAGTAGTGTAAAATACATCGGTCCGCAAAACCAGTGGGGCTCACTCATGAAATACATTTCGCGCTTTCAAATCATTCGGACTCGACTCTCATGAATTTTTCTGACTTACTCGGACTTACGCTCCCGAAAGCTTTCTTCAGCCCAAAATCACTCGCCCTCAAACTCATCAAAATATTGCTCAGCCGGACTCACTCAGGCTCGAGACTCGGTCTGAGTGAGTGCGAGTGAGTCGACTCACGGGTTTGTTAGTCTAGAATTAACTTTGTCAAACTTTGCTTTTTAAGGACCACCGGACTTGACGAGCGCTTGTGAAAGAACAGCGTCAGACCGTGCTGTGTAGTCTCGATATTCATCCATCTCTTTCTTACTCTTGTTCTTTACACTCTGTCTCTTTCCCCTCTTTGCCCCAACCCAAGTGTAGGGTAGCCAACCGAGGCGAGCTTGGTTAAGCTCCCTGCCTTTCCTCTAAAATTTTCTTTCTCTCTTGTCAAACAAGGTGTCAAAGCTGTTTAAAGCCCCAATATATCCCGCAATCGGTGCTTTTCTTGGCGCCGTTTGATATACTAGTATCTTCGAATACAAGTTATGAGAGCTCGCAAACCAGTCAAGTTACTTTTCTTCAAAGAAATGACTGTATAACACAGATTTATCAACCACTTCCCTCGAAGAGTTAGCGTGGGGGTGAGGGTGTCAATGCACCCCCCTACGTAATTCATGCCTCTGACCAATAAATATTGAAACAGTGTGTGAACGACATTGCTTTGGAATACGTGTGAGTGGACGGGAGTATGAACGCTAAAACCGAGTAAAGTTCATAGTAATGCTGAAGATGAGTAGATAGGACCATAGATCGGCGAAAGAAAGCGGAACTCGCTCAAACTCACTGAAGAAATATATCTTGCGCTTTGAACTGACTCGGACTCACGCTAACAAAATTTTTTTCAACCTGACTCTTCGGACTATGACTCGCCAAAATATTGCTCGCCCGCATTCACTCAGCTTCATGACTCGATCCGAGTATGGGTGAGTCGACTGATGAGTGAGTTTGCCGATATATGCAGAAAACATGTGCACCCATTTCGAAAGCATTGAGACTTTTCAAGCCACGGCGACGTCGGTGGGGTCGATCGTTGAATTCCTGCTTCTTCAATGGGGATGTTGAAAGGCACCCGCGCCTTTACCAAGTAAGTTTGTTCCGTAGATTCGGTAGCATGCATTCAAGCGAGAACGCGGCCCCGGTAGGCGGCTGCCTTCCACAATGACTCGAACTCCAAGCTTTTGAGGAAAAACCAATCGAACTCATCACACAGACGTTCCCAAATGACAACCGTTGAGGCTGAACCAATTTCACGTGCCGCTGACATGCTTGTGAGCGACCGCTCTTTGTTGGCGTTGACGTTCGCCCACAGGCCCGCTTTTTTTTAATTATTAATAATCGAAATCTTACGCCCATCTCCACGATTCAGACAACGATGAATTCAACAGAAATAGTACTAGCTCAGAAACGAACACAATGTAGTAGCCGTTCAGAAGATCGCGTGACCACATCGTAACCTGGCGAACGAGTTCTCTGCGCGCCACCGCCACAAGTGTTTCTTTTTTTAACGCAGGACGCATACGGAGGGGGGTATACACCTTCCTTTAAAAGCACAACTGTTTCGTTTGTGCGCGGGAGAATTTCACAAAGGCGCGCACGCGCAAACGCGCTCGAAGGGGTCTATAAGTCATTGAGGCGTGTAGCGCACAAAGCCAGATAGTTCGACTCGCGCGCACTCTTTTTAGACTGTAGCGCGACCAAATCTGTCGGCGAACGCCATCTCTTCGATGACCGCAGGTGGCTAAATATAGGACGCGCGCATAGCGTGCTTCGCGGCGGGCGGGCGACGACCGATTGACTGCACCATAGTTTCGTACCTCGGCGCTCAGTGACGGCGGTGGGACAAGCGGCAGACGCTTCCATTGCGAACGCCAACAGCGGCTGCAAGCAGCCTTGCGAGAGACAAGGTCGGCACGCGTAGCCCTCTGCCCGCGCATTCAAACAGGCGGGGAGACCTTTCACAGTCGCATTCCTGCCTCGGACAATCTATTCTATAGGCCGAACGGTATCCAGCGCGCTCGCTCCCGCGCATTTCGTTCATGAGCGTTCTTTCACGCGACAGCTGCAGCCGTACATTCCAGCACAAACACATATCGCGAGACAGGTCGGTGGTGATGCTATACACGCCCCTTGCATGCAATATTGCTGCTAACGGTTTTTCTATCCGAGGTCAAGTGCAGCCGTCTTCGAGGTGCGTGAGAGAAAAAAAACCCAGCCAGTATGCATTGCGCAACGAACAAGAGAATAAAAAAATTGCCCGCAGCTTCCCTCGGGGGAACACTGAGGAGGATGCGGAAATTGGTTAACGGGTGTTAAATTGCGACTTACTTGGGTCGATGGCTAAATTGGTTAACGTGGTTGTGAAATGGGGTGTTAAATGAGTGAACACGTACGGCACGTATGCGAAAGGGCGGTGTTTTATTTATTGCGACGAACTTTGAGGACGATGGCTTAGGGACGTCGATCATTCTGTTTGTGGATTCGTTGGCATTCATTTCACGGCGACTTCAGACGTCGACGCGCCGTACAAACCAACGGACGAGCGGCAACTGAGCGAGCGAGCGCCGACCTTGAGTATATATACAGCGCGACGACGCATGCGCTGTCAGCTGTCGAATGTTCTCGAATGAGAAGCGCGCGCGGCACAGATGGTGGGCGACGGCGCGACGGCGCATGCGCGCGCGTCAGCTGTCGAATGTTCGAGAAGCGGTGCGGACGGCGCACTACAAGGCGCGAGTATAAGATGCTTCCGCATCTAATAAAGAAATTCCGCGCAATATGTGTTCGCGCGCATCCGTTTGTTCCCTGTTGCCCGATACTACATCAGGTCTCAAAAGTCATGTCCCGCAATGAATCGTAGTCGCTCAGGGGTCTCGCGATGAATCATCATCGCGCCTTGAGTAAGCAATACGATCGACTATTCGTAAAAGGAAAAAGAATAGGCGGGGGGGACGAAAGTCATAACAGTGCAGTAATTCCATCTCGCACAACAAGAGCGCGCACACTTTCATCGTCATCAGCGTCATAGTCATCATCGTGACCTATAGTGGGCACCTTGCATGCGCTGTGCCGCGGTTGCAGGATGAGAACGTGTGGTGCGGAACGCATTTGTTCTTCATCTTCATGAGCACCATGCATCGTCAACAGCGGCGACGGCGCAAAACACCGACAACAGGCAAGTCTCGCGGTTGAGGAGCTTCACCCCTTAAAAAAAGTCGCGGTGAATGTCTATACCGGTAACGTGCTATAGAAGTATGTTATAAATCCGACGACTACATCTGCCAACAGCGCACAACAAAAGATTAAAGCAGTCCAGAACAAGACCAGGACACAGCGGGAAAAATGCTTCTATAGTTCATGAACATTTCAACACGGCGGAGGCGCACTCTTTTATCCTACTTTTCATGCATACGTGCCCTCGTCTCAGTTGAGGGTAGCAAATCTTGACGCACGTTTGGCGGACTGCCGTGATTCTACATTTTTTCGGCGCTTTTCGGCAATGAATGTTTCGTACGTAACCATACACACGACAGATCTACCGAACACGGCGTGGTTGCAGAACTTGACTGAGACTGGACTTGTTTACGAATCGTGCGCCATATATACCTATATACAAGCCACATTTAAGAGGCTTCTATCGCATGCGACAGCCAGGAAGCCGGAGAACGAAACGAAGTGACGCGGAAGAAGCGAGGGAGCGCAGACGTGCTACGAAAACCACCTAAAAAAAGCATAAGCAGTTAGCTTACTCATCCCGAAATATCTGGACACAGTCTAGTGACTTCCGGAGAACGAAAAACGGCAGGGGCAAAGAAGCCTAGCCTAATGTAGCAAGTTCCACCACGAGTTGATTCCCGTTTGTGCAAATTAGCGATGTGAACGAATCAGATCTCGAGGAATAAAAAAAAAACGAAATCACATTATATATGCGAAAGATCAAGCGAAAACGTCACGCCTTCGAATAAAAAAAAATAGACACTTCAACGACCAAAACATATTTTCTAAGAGCCTGTAACGAATGCCCTGCTATATTAAGCAGGCAAATCCCCCGAACTTCTGTAGCAGAGGGGACACGCTTTCAACGTTTCACGTGAGTCGGATCGAAGCGCACAGAACTTGGAGGGAAAGTGCACGAGTAAGATTTGTTTAAAGAGGAGGGAAAGAAGAAGAAGATACCTTCCCGAAGCTGAACCTGAAGAGCTGCAATATTATATTTCTCGCTACCACTATTGCTGCGAAAAAAAAAATTGAGTTCTCGCACCTCGTATACCACTGCCGCTGCGACATAGCGATAAAAAAAATTGATGCAGATGCACAAAAGCATATGACATATGCGCGCGCGTGGTCATACATATGACATATGCGCGCGCGCTGTGATACGCGAGCATAGGACAGCGCGCGCGCTTGACAAATGGCAGCACGGCGAAACTGCAGGCGCTCGTGATTTATTTCTCTTGCTCCGCAAGAGGGCGATCACGGCGTTCCGTCTACTTCAAGGCTGGCCGTTTGTTTTTGGCGATATCGCCGGAGCATTGGCGACCCGCTCGCAGTTCCCACGCGCTTGTGTATGGAAGTTCTGTGTATACCTCCATAACAACACCGAACACGAACGCATTCCTGACGGTACATTATTAAACGCGCACCGCAATTTCTGTATCAAGGCGAAGGCCCGGTAAAATGCGAAAATCATCCATCGGCATTCCGAGTCGGCAGCGTCAATACGAATGATGCAAAACAAATTATCGCGACATGATGTTACCACGTGACACCGTCATGACGTCACCACACGACATCATTACTTTGTCAAAGGTGGGCCGATCACGGAGGCAGTGCGAAACCAGGCGAGACACAAAAAGCTTGCAAATGCCTCCAATCTCGGAGGCAATGCAAAACTGCGTTAGGCTCCAGAAAGCTTTCGGAGGGTGTCACAGATCAGAGCATCGACAGAGAAAATATTGACCAGTCGCTGACGGGCCGCCTAAGGTACAGTTTCATACAGATACACAAGAGGGAACTCTGACACTATAGAGGGGAGCTGACACGCAGTATCACAAGACTGCCACAATTAAAAAAACAACTGCTCACGCTGAACAACCGATCACTGACCACCCCGTTTATGTAGGCACTGGATCGCACGTTAGGAATTCAGTCAAGGGCGTTTTTACTTGGCTTTCGCTTGACGTTGAAGGTAACGCTTCTCCTTCATTCAATAAATTAGAATGATAAAGACGAAACAGCAATTGAGCATTCCCGAACAATACCCAATTACGCAACATTCACGCAATACGCGTACCACTCAGCGACGTATTTACTCGCGTTCCCTCCGTGGGAAGATGCGGGCGGCATATTTACCCTCTTTGCTTGCACCTAGAGCATCATGCATACCTACTTCATAAACCCGGGCCGTCCATTCGAGTAAAGGAGGTCTGCGGGCTAACGGACAAGTAAGGGAGAGCGAGAGAGGGACGAAGAAGGAGGCGACGAGGTCTCTGATGAAGAACAAGGAGAAAAAAGAAAACAACAACCGGGGGCGCTTCATCCGCTAAGACGACTGTAATTAGCAGCCACGCCAGTATGCGTGCCCCGTAATGAATAGAGCGTGGTCGATAAACGCGCATAGGAAAACGCAGTGAGCGTCTTTCAGTTCTCCGTTTTTGTTTTTTTTTTAATTTTTTTATGCGTCAGCCCACTCGCAAGCGGCCCTCGGGGCACGCCCACTTCTTGAGCCCCGGCCCGAGCTGCTCACACTTGAATCCCCGCCACATTTTACACTCTACTAAGTTTCCCTCGTAACTGCGCACTTACCCAAAAAGGGCTCTTCGCTGCTCCAAAAGATGAAATGTGCGCAAAAGATTCCACACGGCGCGGCAAGGAGGGGCACTTTCCTCCTTGCGGAGTAAAGCGCCCGTTTTTTTTTTTTTTTTTTGGAGTAACTGGACGAATGTTCCCGCCGTGTGCAAACGACCCTTCGGTGCCTACACAAGCCTGTTTCTTTTCAGACGGTGCCGCAGCGTGGTGCGGTGTAGTGGACAGTGTACGCGCCTGCTAACTGAGTGGTCGTGATTTCGAATCCCGTGTGTTCGCTGGAAATGTTCCAAAATTTATTCCTCAATGTGATGCTTGCACATCGGTCATTTAGTCAATCAAAACCTGACTTTTCCTTTGCGCAAATAACTGTTAACCACGAGAGCACGGTTACTCCGTCAAAGTTACTCCAAAATGGTGCAGTGGTTACTCGCAAAATGAGTGAGGCCGGTTAGTTACTCCTCTAAAGGAGTAACCTCGATACTCCTCCTCTTCCTTCACTAGTTAGAGTGCACGGCAAAACAGTGCGGGCCATCATCGGAAGGCCATCATCGATCTGAGAGACAGTTACACGCGTCCGACTAGATCCTACCTACCTGTCGCTATAAATGTTACATTATTCAAGTTTAACTACATATTACTTGAATGAATCAATCAATCGACATACGCTGACGACTTCTAATTTTAACCTGCACCTGCAGCGCGTTAAACACAACCGGAAACACACAAAATACAATTTTTCTTATAGAAATTGTTTATATAAAAGGATAATATATTAGTAAGGTTAGAATTTCACAAGAAATAAGCCGAACCTATTCAAAGCTCGTTTCGACTTTTCTAAGCAACAAACCTAATACTTCGCCAACAATGTGAAAGAAGGGCTTACAGCAACGTACACTACGTGTACGTTGCTGTAAACTCTGCAAGATCTAGCCAGCAGAAAAAGGAAAAAGAATGATCTTGAGTTTTAAGCTCAAGCAAGCAAAGTAGCCCTAATTCACGTAAAGCTCAGCAGGCTAACGGAGGCACAGAAAAAGACGCAGCCAGAACAAGCGCATGGGCGCCCACTTGTTCTGGTTGAGTTTCTATTTTCTGTACCTCCGTTAGTGTCCTCCCCTTACGCCCATACAGCGCAATATTTCGCTATACATATATCAATCATATAGCAACTGGTCCGAATGAATGCTTTATTTGCGTGATGCAGCATCCTAGCATGCTACATGGACTCAATTGCGAAGTGTGGCACACTATACGCAAACGGAAAGTTGAAATATAGCAATGACGTGTTCGCGCGCACTATATACACAGCTGTCTAAAATCGCAGGGCCCTGATGAGTCGACGGAGGCGCCACCTTCAGCTACGGTTCAGTGTTCTGGCGCGAGGAAGCTAGATCATTAAGAACACGATGGCACACGCCAAACAAAGCGGAGTGAAGGCAGCCATGCCTCGAACGGCCAGGAGCGAAAAGAGGTGATCCCTCGTTGTCCGGCTCCTGCATGCCGACGGCAGCCACACCTTAATGCCAGCAGGGGTTTAAGCTCCCGCCCTTAATGAAGCCAGCTGCCTTTAGTTCCTCCCTTCTCGCTCGTGCAGCACGACGTGGCTGCCTCATCAACGTACGGCTAACAAGGAAGAAATTAAAGCAACTTCCGGGCGAGGCCCGCGAGCACAAGAAATTTGTATCACCAAATACTGCTGTCATTTCTCTCTGTTCTTTTTGGTTAATTTGATTTCGCCAGAAGCCATTCCTGTCTTTTCTCCCTACGATGACTTACTACGTTTGATGATGGAGGCCATTTTTACGCGTATACGCATTAAAGTCATTGTATATAGTTACAACTTTTAGCCAGTTCAAAACTTTTATGCTGTTCTAACTACTTTCTTCTGAACTATACACGAATCTCGTTTTCGTATATATATATATATATATATATATATATATATATATATATATATATATATATATATATATATATATATATATATATATATATATATATATATATATATATATATATATATATGCTACACAAAGCGAGCCTGAATGATTTTCTGAGCGGAGCTGGCTGTGAAATTCGCGTCACCACCGCAAAAACCCGTATAAAAACTTTCAAACAGGGCAGCTTGAATATGCACGGCAACTCGGGTCATACATGCTGACAGTCAAGAAACAAGAACCGCGAATGGAAGCTGCAAACACAATACGTTCGACGCGACACTGCAGGTTGGGAGCGCGACGACAGCAACGGACGACAGATACGGTAAGCGAGGCCGTTTTGTTTTTTATACGTTTCGCTTCGTAACTACAAACGAAAACCAGGTGGGCCTTACACAGTGTTTACGCAACAAGTGTCAGTTTAATGGACACTAGTACGCTTACTCGGAGAAAGGGACCGACGCCAGTTGTGCGGCCATCTTACTGCGGTCGCCTCACCGCGATGACCACGCTCGCAAGAAAAAAAGGGCGGCGCGGAAAGCAATATATACGACGACAGGGACACATTTCGCCGCACCGTTAGGCGCAGAGACAGCACTTACAGCACCGGGCTATAAATCACAATTTCTCCCGTAATGGCCGCGCGAACAAGTGAACGTGAAAACGAGTGATACAAAAATAATACAGGCGCTGGGCGAAGCGCATCCGTCGACGGCACGGGCGTCGGCGACTTCGGCCCGCAGCCACTGAGGTATTGAGCGGGGAAAAGTGGGGGGCTGCTCTCCGAACTGCAGCTCCACTACTTTGCGCTTGATAAACGGCGTTTCACCGCTCGGACGTGGGGACAATGTGACGACGGCCACAAAGACCACACAGAGAAAGACGCGGGGATATTTATACACACCTACGAACACAGAGCACAAAAGGAACACTGTCTGGAACTCCTTGGCCATACACACAAGCATATATATATATATATATATATATATATATATATATATATATATATATATATATATATATAGTTTGCGACCATAGGGCCTACGCCCAGCGCTGGCGCGCACGGCAGCCCAGATGAAATATAGCGTGGCGCGAGCCTTCCTCGGCGAACGCGTTCGATATAAGCGAACGACCTGACACGACCGTGCAGTAAGAACGAAATAACCAAAATAAAAGACCCAGTCTGACGGAGGGCGGCGGCAGTGGCATGCACGTCAAGCCTATGCGGCATTCGGAGCTCGTGGAAGAAGAAACCATGCCGCCGCCTATATCCGAGAACGTCAGACCACGGGGCGCCAGCATCGGCGGCGCATCGGGAATTCCCAGCCGGCCGTATACATTGGCGAGGGTGTGGCCAACCGCGGTGTATCGCGCACGCGTAAACGTGGTATTCGGATCATTCCCGTTCGAGGAGGAAATATTTCGGAACGAGGCCCGAGGGAGGAGAAATACTTGCCGATATCGCGGACACGCGCGCTATAGACACGCTGAATAGGGAAAAAAGGGCCCAGCGCCGCATCAGTTTCGTTTCCAACCTATGAATCTCAACGCATACGTGAGGCCCAGGGGACAACACAGCATGTACGGCTTACTTCGGAATCATTGATTGATATGTGGTGTTTAACGTCCCAAAACCACCATATGATTATGAGAGACGCCGTCGTGGAGGGCTCCGGAAATTTCGACCACCAGGGGTTCTTTAACGTGCACCCAAATGTGAGCACACGGGCCTACAACATTCCCACAGCCGGGATTCCATTCCGCGACCTACGGGTTAGCAGCCGAGTACTTTAGCTACTAGATCACCGCGGCGGGGCGACTTTGAAATCACATAAACGGCAATTCGCCCCATAACCGATCTGCATTCGCGCTGCAAAGACAACGCGTACGTTATCTCCGAAACCTCGCGGTTGTTCGGAGACACCGCTTCGCGTAACTCTAGAGCCTCCGGTGTAGCGGCATCACCGAGCGCATGCAGAGCCCACAGCGAGCTCGGCGAACGACCGGAAAGCGGTGTTGCACTACAGCGCACGCACACGATGCAACGAGATGCGCATTCGTCGGTCGCCGCCGAGCGCCGAATTCCGGCGCCATGCGAGCGAGCAGACGCAGGTAAGCCATGCAGGTGTAAGCAGACAATGCTTGTCCATACTATGTGACCAAAAAAAGCAAAAACAAAAGACAAAAGGGTGGCGCCAGACAGAGCGACCGGACTAGCACGTTGCGCGTTCCAAATACGCTATGCATGTGTGCGCCTTTTGAAAAGAATGCAACAAAGGGACGTCTACATCAACCACCGCAACGGGAACGAGAATAGAACAGAAGGGGAAAAAAAAAGTGGCAATGGAATGCCAAGAGGGCAGGCGGCAAATCACGGGAATGTCGGAAGCCGAAGTTGCTGAATCGGCTTTCATGCTGGCCACAGAAAGCGGAGACAAAGATTAAATAGGAAAAAAAAAGAAGAGAGCAAAGACCCGTCGAGGCAAGACAAAGGAGCAGAGGCATAGACTACACCGCCTGTACAGCCCTCTATTGTTTTACGTGAAACAAACAATAAAAAAACGCATTTAAAAAGCGGCCAGGGGAGAGGACAAATGACCCGAGCACGACGTCCCGTCGACACCGTTTTTCAAACGGTGTTAGCGGCATCGTCTGCGCCCTCGGACTGTGCGGGGTCTACGCGTTATACCCGGAAGGAGAACGTATTTCAAGCGGACGGACGAAGAAAAGCCTGCGTAGACAAATAGTTGGAGCGCACGCAGCGTTCAGAAGCGAATAACGCCCCGCGGTGTCGGCCCTTGGCCCCGGGCGATTCCTTCGAAAGCTAGGTGAACATCAATCCTTCTCCAGAAAGATGGGAAGGATTTGTTATGCCCTCTATCGAACCACTCGAATAATACGAAAATGTGGCGGGCAGCACACTAAAGCGTTCAATCTCTGTTATTCGAAGACACACGAGCACGGTCCGCGATCTCACCACAACGGCATCGCCGAGAAGGATGGGATCATGGGAGTAACGGAGTGGTCCAGAGCGTATCCGGACCACTCTTTAGCAGTGAATGGGAATAACGCCAGAACGTCCAGCAAAAGGGCGTTACACGAGGCGGGAAACGACGGCACGCTCTAGGCAAACGGTTCAAATTACGACCGCGATCAGAAAAAAAATCAAGTAAGCAAAAGAAATGAAGTTAGTGTACTCTTGCGTGGGTTTCGAGGACAACGCGTAGCGCAAGAAAACTGATATGGAAAGAACGCCAGGTGAACCCAAGCCCAAATGTGAATTAAGGGGGGGGGGGGGTGCCAAAACCGGGGTATAATTATGAGAGACGCCGAGGTGAAGGGCTCCGGAAATTTCGACCACCTGGTGCATTCAGTACACGGGCCTCTCTCCATCGAAACGCGACCGCTGCGGAACGGAATCGAAACCGCGACCTTCGGGTCAGCAGACGAGCACTGTAAGCGCTGCACAACGGCGGCGGACTCCAAATATGATAAATTAGTGAATACTGCACGCTCACACACAGAGAGAGAGAGCGAGAGAGAGACACGCTAACAGACAGACAGACAGACAGACAGAGAGAGAGAGAGAGGGGCAGACAGACAGACAGACAGACAGACAGACAGACAGACAGACAGACAGACAGACAGACAGACAGACAGACAGACAGACAGACAGACAGACAGACAGACAGACAGATAGATAGATAGATAGATAGATAGATAGATAGATAGATAGATAGATAGATAGATAGATAGATAGATAGATAGATAGATAGATAGATAGATAGATAGATAGATAGATAGATAGATAGATAGATAGATAGATAGATAGATAGATAGATAGATAGATAGATAGCAAGAAAATGTGATTGTAAGGAGATGGACCTCGGATTAGTTACCCTGCGCTAGCCTAACGGATAACGGAGTGAAAACAGATATAAAGGCAGAAAACAATGCACACACTCTGAGGAGCACAAGTTTACATGCTGTCGCACAGACCAAGTCTAGACGAGAAATAGTATTGCAGTATATACACATATGCAGTTGTTTTCTGAATGCTGCAAAAGGAAAGTCGGTTACACGCAAGGAGGTTAATAAAAAAAAAAATCCTGGTGTGGCAAGTGAAGCCAGACCACCGCCATCTTACTCCAGGCATGATAAGGGGTTAACAAACAGCACAAGAACGTTAGCCTTGAGATCAAACGCAATACAAATTCAATAGCAGTAATTTTCTCGTATACAGATAATGATCGACATGTGTCCTAATGTTCCATGGTTCCCTTAAGAAGCCTCGAAGCCTTGGCAAATATTATACAGAGCAAGGTACCTGTACTAATCCATATTTACTACTTTAGTCACGAGCAACGACATCTTATGATATATGTCTAGGCTAGCATTCACGTTAGCAGAACAAAAGCACTCTATCTCGGATTCACTATCATTTCATTTCATTTTATTATACTGTCAGCCCTATTTAGGTTATAACAGGGGTGGAAAAAAACCAATATACATACAGAAAAATAGGTACTCCCTATACAACTTCTATTATACGTGACAATGAATGACAAGAAATAGCGAAAGCACTCTGCTCTTGAGGACACAGAATAAGCAAAATATAAACTATACGTCTTTATACACGACATCCTTTAGGCCCTTCAAGAAAGAAGGTACACATTCTGATAAGACAGTGGAATTCGGCAGCCTGTTCCACTCACTGATCGCCCGCGGAAAGAAACTGAACTTAAAACAAGTTCACGCGAGAAAGCCACGTTTTGAGGCAGACTCCTGGCAAATAGTGGCTTCACATCCGCTGCCAGGACATAGTGAAAGCTTCCACTTCAGAATTATTTTTCAAACCTCCTTGATAACAGGCATCGGTAAATAACAGGTGCGAAGACAGCCAGCCACACAGCGTCACGTCGGGCAATGAATGTGCCCCATTTCGTCGCTGAATTATGCCCAAAAACATAGGTACTCAAACGCTCACCCCAAGTGCGATTGCTTAATAGCAATTAGATATGCAAGCAATAATCTCTCTACAAAAAGTATTAATAAATACGGAAGGGTTTATTCACCGTATTTGCCAATAGTGCGATACTCAGCAGAGTTTTTTTTTAAACACGAGTCTTTAATCGTAAAGTACTCGGTATATATTTATGCACAGTCCTAAACATGAACAAAAACAAAATAATAATAATTATAATAATAATATGCCGTGACATGTAAGCACAAAGGAGCAGCAGCCGCGCCAGTTTTCTCGAAAAGATGAATCGGAACTACATCGTGCGCCGTTTCCCGATTTAGTTACAGCTGTACGCACTAAAACATTTGGCGGAAGCAACCGGGGCGCAATCGAATTTCACACTCGCGCTCAATTGGAACAAGACGGAATAAAGAACTACGTAGCAGAAAGAGTCGGGCACGCGGGCAACCATTCGTGGGCGAAAAAGCACTGTATGAGTATAGAAATAGAGAAGTGGCGGCACGCACGCGCCTATTTGAATCAGAGAGAACTCGCAAATTAATTTCAGATGCACCCCAGAAGCACGCCGCGCCACAGCCATCGGCTCGACGTGTATACACAGTCGTGGAAAGCAAACTGCGAGCCCGCCCGAGACGAGATGGAAGCGGAACAAGAAGAAGATAGAGGCATATAGAAAGCTGTAGCAGTACACGCCGCAGTTGTGAGCAGAGTCATCTATAAATATGGCGAAAAGCACAGGAAACAAGGACGTACCAATTTATGGGGTAGCGAAAAAAAGAAAAGTACTGAGCAGCACAGCGCACGCACGCACACGCACGCACACGCACGCACACGCACGCACACACAGAGAGAGAGAAAAGGAGAGGTCGTGCAAGATGGCCGGTTTCGAAACCAAGATTGCATCTTCCTCTACCAACGTCAGTTCTCGTTAAAGGGTCCCTGAAACGATTTTTCCACACTGCGTTTTTGATTAGACCATTAATAGAGCAAATCATCGGCACCATAGTTCCATCGGAACACCCCTTACTAACGGCGCCACGAGTATTGAACACGTACCTTCCTCTCCCACTTCGTCTTTCACCCTCAACTACCTCAACTATTCCTTCGAGTGCTCGCGGTAAGCTCCGCTTTCGCGGGGCCTGTGCCGCGCGTTCCACAGCCAATCAGATCAATAGCCACGGTGACGTCAAGTGAGCAGAGCATTGCGCTCCATGGGTGGGCGGTTGAAAAAAGTTTGGCCGAGTCACAGCAATGTGCTGCGATTCGCAGATTTGACGCGCTGTAATAAATTACACAGTTTACGCAGAGAGCTCAAATTGGTCTCTAGATAACACTTGGGACTTGGTCTACAGGCCCCAGTGTGTGTGTGTTTTTTTTTACAAAATCGTAAAAGCCGTTTCAGGGTCCCTTTAACTCCTTTCTGTTTTCTTCTGCATTGTGACAAAACGAAAAAAATGAAGAACACACGAGAAAACACAGAAGCGCACGTTTCCGCCTCCAGAAGCAGCAGAGTCAGCAGTACATACCGTCTTCACGAAATGAAATGTGAGGAATGCAAACAAGAGGAGGAACGAAGGCGTCATTGCCATATGCTTATACGAGTCGGTGGGAAAAGAAGGCGAGGGAGGGGGGGGGGGGGGAGTGGGCAGTGAGAGCTCGTCTCGTGTTTGTCAAACGACAGTGCGAGCGTCTCGACAGCTCGTGGCGCACGCAGCGAAATGCGAAGAATGACGGGAAGTGCAGACAGAAAGACCAAAAAAAAAGAAGAAAAAAGCGAGGGAGCCTATGCACTTTGTCGGCTTCCTGCGAAAACCTGCAGCGTATAAAAACGAATCAGATGCCAGAAGCCGCCAAATTACAGCCGTCAGTGCGCGAATCGATATCTGCGGCGTCGATTCCGACCCCTTTCAGCCCGGTTCTCGGAGAATTCGCGATAGATGGAAGCCCGGCCGCGCGTCTCGGAGATGCCTCGCGGGAACGGTGAAAAGGGGGGCGCAGCTCTTCTTCGTCTTCCGCGCACGCTAACGTGTGTGCGCTTCGGAAGTCAAAGGACATGAGTGTGTCTCAGTGGAGCGAATGAAGAGAAACTGGAACGGAGCAGCGACCAAGACGCGAGCCCACCAATTTTACGCTAAAAAACCAGAGTCCGCGTTGCGAAAAGCGTTAGTAAGTGGGCCTCCACTCACGTTTCTTTGTTCCGGCACGGAAGCACTCGCCACAACGGTCGTATAGCTGCGCATATCAAAGGAACCGCTCAGGGCTTCTCCTGGCCCAAATCTCTTTCGAATGGTTCTTTACGAAGTAAAAAAAAAAGGAAGAAGAATCGGAGAACGACTCCGATCCCGTGTCAGCTTGGAAGTAACGGCATGATGCGAAATAAAACATGAATGCTGAGCGACACATTCAGATAAACAGGTTACGCAACGAGCGCAGAAGCCCAAGAGAGCGAAACATTTTTTTTTTAATGGCCAAGAGGGCTAAGTGAAACGGTAGACGCTGCGATTCGCCTGCTGAAGACAGCCCTTCCGAACTAGTAAAGAAAAAAAAAACCTGGCTGGTACACATTAAATCTCTCAGCTTCCCTACAGCACATACAAGATTGACCTCAACAACATATGGCATACGATCCACTTATTTAAGCACCACCATTTTCGAAACCTAGAGATGAAATGTTCAATCAAATGAGCGAAAATTGCTGTTTTGTAAGGACAATCTCACTTATATTAGCCGGGTCAATGGTCAACACATGCTGCACACACAAATCATTATATTTAGCACTGTAAGTGCACGTCGACAATGTACGCAGAGCCCGAGAACAACGAAAAAAGGCATTACGTACCTGCTAGTCTAAAAGTGGATCGGCTTATGCTATGCGCAACCACGACTCGAATAGCACGATGGTGGCGTTTCATTATTATTTTAATTGTAACGAAGTGACGCGAATGATAAGGAACGCATATTCAGGAAACGCTTAGAAATTTGCGATTTCATCACAAATGCAGACAATTTATTTGCAACCTTTTCCCGATTCATGAGGTGTGTGAACACGTATAACACGTAGATTTAGCAGCGACAGCGTGGCGAACAGTGGACGTATAGTATAGTATATATAGGCTTTATAAAGCCTAATGTAACGCAACGAACCAAAACAAAATGAATTCACGATGTGTGATTCATGTACAGCACATACAGAAAACAAGCAAACAAAATTTGCACAATAAGTTCTGCAAGCACGCAAGGCACGAACAGAATTGAAAGTATACCATCGGCGCGTGCATGCAGGGAGCACAGGAAGTGAGAGGAAACAGCTTCGCCAGCCAGGAAGACGGAACAGCGGCGGCAGCCACTCAGGCCGGAAGAGCACCGCTAGACGCGAGGATGGGACGCTCCCCGCGACCGTCACCCCGGGTTAGCGGACGTCACCTGGCGTATACAGCGATCCATCACGCCGCCCAGGCGAATCATAGCGTAGTAACAACAAGGGAACCTGCGACGCACGTTGCGCTAACAACTACAACTAAAGGCAGATCGGAGGGGAGCGACGGAATGGAATAAAAACAAGAGAAAAAAAAAGGACTGTAGCAATTCGGTTATAAATGTATGCACAGGCCGGATCGATCGATCGATTTCTGCACCCCTAAGTTACATCTCAACGTACGGGAGATGCGGCGAAGAAGGGAGTGCTATCAGATCGCCCAGAAATGCAGTTGGCGGCGTGCGGACCTTTATGAAAAATGCACCCAACAGCGGCAAGAACGGCGCACACGAAACGTCAGCTGCGACACTGAGGCGTTCGATACTGCATACGCTATATATATATATATATATATATATATATATATATATATAGTGAGAGAAAGAGCTCTGTAAAATGCAGCAAGACTGACTATGAACGAGCCGTTAGTTGGAATTGCTACCATGGCGATGCACTAAAAAGCGATTCATTTGCAGTGTCCATAATGCAGCACACTATATACACAAGATTTCGTTTATTTCCCTTTACAGCAAATGCTAGAGCAAAGCCCCCGTTTCGACAAACGGACTCGTCCTCCTCAAGAGTGCAACTGCGCCTGTCGGCGGACACTCCGCGTTAATGCATTTTTCATTCATTCAAAAGCTTCCATCTCGAAAGCTTCCTCACGCTTAAAAAAAGTGTATTGATTTCGGTCTTCTTTATTGAATCATGAAGCTAAAACTGGAATAGCGTGAGTGCACTCGACAGCGTAATGACGCTATAGCGCAGTGTTCTCGGTGCCTCATTGGCCTCGGCTGAATACAATTAAATTATCTAAATGGTAATGTGGCCGCCTGAGCGCACAAAGCCCGTTTCCGTCTCGATGGCGCTTTCGTTTTCTCGTCGCTCTTCTTCGGAGACAATTAATCGCATCCGCGACAAACGGAACCGTCCACTCGAGACTCAATTCTCGGCACATTATTTGCGAAGCGCTTAACGAAGCACGTCCCGCGCAAAGCCGGGGATGGCGCCCGGGCACGAACAATTAGCGGCTCGCCGCGCAAGGCCAGAGAACCACAAGCCTATACGTGCCATCAACATGAAAGATTCTGCTTTCCTTTCATCGCCCCTCCGCCATGCACTATAAGAGGCTGAGCGTGGCTCTTTCCATTCATTCCGCACAGCGTTAAAAAGGCGGCGCTGTGTGCATCTTCGAATTATGTTTGGGTACGTTGAATGTGGCACACGTATTCGACCTGCCATGCGTGCGTACACTATATATGTGTTATGGGATTCAATTGACCCCACAGCCCCGCAAGGGTATGGTTTATGTAATCAAAGCGACTCGGGGACTACAAGGAAGCTGCTGTACTCTGTAGAAGACTCCGGAGTAATTTGACCCGCCCCAATATTCCCATACATGCAGCTAATTATCTATAGTTCAGAAAAAGTTATTAATGCGCTAGCATTAATAAACTTCTTATAGTTAGTAACACAGACAAAGTGAAAAAAAGAGAAGACGTTTGCGTTAAGCCGGCTAATAGTTTGTGGACATAGCCTACCACGTTGACTCGTATCAAGATCACAGTTGAACATCTCATAGTGACTAACACAACAATAAACACCATTTGTCATTACTTAAATATGTTCTTTAGCAGATGCTGGCTATATTGTTGGCCAACGTAGACTTTCGGAGGTTTCAGTTAGCTATTATTGTAGGTGAACGCAGTCAGACGTACTACAAGAATGGATTCCTTTTGCATTAATCGCTAAATCGATTCTTATTCTTGGTGTATACGTAAATGACCATGCCACCACGCTTGCATGGACACGAAGACATGGGTGCGGTGGAGAGCGGGCTGATAGGATAAGCAGTTTTACGTAATTGCTCGTCGTAACTAGTAACAGACAAATAGTTAATTGCCAGTCAAAACTATAGGGGTTCCGCCACTTTCAAGCTGGAAAAGCGACTCGTATTATAGTATGAATTTCCAACACACGACACGGCGTCATTAACAGCATCCTTCCATTCTGAAATTAATCGAGGTTCACGGCGTATATGGGCATATGGATGTTCAACCGTTATACAGGCGTACTGGCAAGACCGAGGATAAATAAGCCAACACGTACACGAAAAGTTTTCGCGATGGTAGCACCGTAGTTGCTATAGCTTTCATTAGCCTGACGGTACCTTCCATTAATTATGCACACATTCGTTATACGACGAAGTACAAACCCTTCCTCGATAAATGCCGCCTGTCACTGCCATGCATCCCGAAGATTAATTCATCACGGGTCGGGGGGGGGGGGGGGCAAAAGGAATGTTTAACTACGTAACCACACGATCGCCTCCGGCCGAGGCGCCTGCAAAAAAAAAAAAACGTTCGTTATGCGTTAACCTTCACGTCGAGGGCGGTGCGCAATGCGGCTCGACTCTTAGCGCCCACCATTTCGAATTCAGCGGCAAGTTCTGGTGATGACCAATCGAGGTAATCGTGCAAACAGTGAAGAAGGTGCATGTTGTACAAGGCGAGAAACGGAGAAGAAAGGCGGGGAGGTGAAAGGTTGTACTTAAATTTCGACATGTGGAGCTCGGCTTAATCGCCTGTCAAGAGACGGGTTTAAACATTTAGTTAATTTTGTTTTCGCGTTCATAAAGCCAATGCCATTTACTTCAATAATACGCAAGGCTACGCTAATTAGTAATAATATCTCGAGTTTTACGTCCAAAATCCGCCATATGATTATGAGAGACGCCGAAGTGTAGGGTGTGCAGAAGTTTTGACCACCTGGTGTTCTTTAACGTGCGCTGACATCACACATTTGGCCTCCATGGAAACGCGACCGTGGCGGCCGGAATCGAACCCGCGACCTTTGGATCAGCACATAGCCATCGTTCTACCGAGGCAGACAAGGCTATACGCTTACTTTCTGTCAGACACGCGGGATGGCGAAATGCAAATTTCAGAAACGCGAGAAAGAAGGATTGAGTAATTAACGAGTTGCGGTGAAATAAACGCAACAATTTCAATTCCAAGTAGTTCGACGTGGTCTGTCGATACGCTGTAACGAAAAACGGTCACGTGCTGGCGATGCACAGGCTCGACGACCAGATCTGAGGTGAACATTCAAGCAGGGTGAAACTATATATAGAACGGCTCACGGTGGAAATCGCTATTGCATGATGTCTAACCATGGTGTTCATAGACAAAACAATTTCCTAATTTGGTATTAAACATAGGCTCCTAGGATTAACGAGGTCTTTAGCTATTAGATGCGCACGACCCGGCACGCCGTGATTTAGCCAGACGCTTTGGTCTTCCTGACAAAGGCCATGACCCATTACTTCTTTGTTTGTTTGTTTTCTTTCACATATGCGATTCCAGTCTCGACAGCGTGTCCCATATTTTAGCTCGTAGAACAAAAGGACACTGTGACGGTGGCACGCGTGTTTAGAAAGTATCCCGCGAGCCCGACGAAAGCGAGCGCAA
The DNA here is from genome assembly GCA_013436015.1 of Rhipicephalus annulatus. Classification (NCBI taxonomy): domain Eukaryota; kingdom Metazoa; phylum Arthropoda; class Arachnida; order Ixodida; family Ixodidae; genus Rhipicephalus; species Rhipicephalus annulatus. Next base: position 165,107 of record WOVY01010111.1, on the reverse strand, counting down.
AAGCGCAGACACGCCGACGCTTGTATAGGATAATACCGGAAAGTTCAATACTTGTCAAAGGACGACACCAATCGCATTGCCATATTGAACGCGCAGGGTCTAACAAGCGCGTCATAACAAACTATTCATCTGATTCTGTCTTATTAATATATAGGATCGGATACAACTTGAATTTAGTTTCAATTTAAGATACAACAAAATATGAAATGAGGACAGCGGAGCTCAACAAGGAACGGCATTTCACCGCATCGCAACGGCGACCTTCGCTGAACGTAATGAACGCCGTTGTCGAACACGGCGCACACAAATACGGCAGCGGCGCGGCGCGAGGACCATTAATCCGAGGGCGCGGTCGAACAAGCAAACCACGCATTCCGCGCACATCGATCTCGGCCAGCAAAGCCCACGTCCCGTTCCAGCGTGCCATAAAGGTCCCATATCTCCTCATTGTGCGGAACACTGTACGCGCACGCCCCTGCGGAGACGCGAAAAGACGACAGGGCTCGTCAGTTCGCCTATCTGCGGGGCACCGTATCTGATCCTTGTCTAATCTTGTTTGCTGCTCCCCGATCGCTCGCTTAGTCAACGCAAAAACGAATGTTTTCTTTCTCTCTCCCGCTCTCAATGGCACCAGCGCGCGCGGGTAGTACACCGATGTGAAGGCCAGCCGCATATAGACCACACGCCACTATACGGAATTAACGATCATCGATGTGGACACAAATATACATACAAACGACCAAAAAGGGGGCTCGCAGCATAGCGGATCCCCCGACGACATCGATCAAGTCACGGAAACCCTGCGCACACCGAGTCCTGCGCGTGGCACAATCAATACAGTGAACCCACACGCGCCGCGCAGTCTTGCAACGACGACTCTTAGTCCGAGCGGCGTGGGCCGAAGAAACGCTTGCGGAGAGCAACAGGGCGGTCCCTATATAGACAGCTGCGTAGCTATCGCGGGAATGAAAACAAATTAGACCTCTCTCACGACGCGCCAAAGCCGCAAGTTTGCGGTTTCTGCGAGCTACGCGAAGGCGGTTCACGGGCGCCGCTTCCAAGGGCGACAGGAAACGCGCGCAGCATTAAGATACTCGCGGATAATACGGAACCAACGGGTATACGCGAATCATTACGTACACGATTTCCACTCGCCAAATAAAGCGATACGATTTGAGGAACGGGACACCACGTGACGACGGAACGAAACGCTAAAGCTGGACATGCGCAATAAACGCTATACAGACACGCTTTGAAGGCGCTATTTACAGATGCAGCAGTATGTTATTTGCCTATAAATATAGTTGCAAAATCTCAGGTATAACAGTTATACAAGCTCAAGTAACCTTGTGTACTGAAAGGGCTGATATTGGTTTACAGTGAGACGTCGACACACAGAAGACAGGACTACAAAACCCTCTCGTGACTACGGCGCCTTGTACATACACGTGTTTTACTTCCTGTGTTCCGCTTTTCTTTGCGCTACGTGGTACTATGAATACGAGCTCCGCATGCAACCACCGCCCGCCGTCCCTCCTAAAGAGATCTTGCGTAGACAATAATCATCATCACCAGCCTGACTACGCCCCCTGCCGACCAAAGGCCTTTCCCATGATCCGCTAATCAGTTTTAATCTCATCGGCCCATCTAACTTTCTGTCTCCCCCCCCCCCCCACTCGTGCGTTTGCCTTCCCTGGGAATCTCGTCAGTTACCCTTAAGGACCAACGGTCATGCTGCCTAAGCGCTACGTGCCCGGTCCATGTCCGTTTCTTGTTCTTGATTTCAACCATGATATCCTAAAACCCGAATCGTTCCGTGACAGATAATACAACCAATTAATTTATCTAAATTTGGTGAACCCATGCCTTAACTCACGTATAAGACAGTTCATCATGCCAAACAAACATAGGTTCGTGTCGCTGAACTTTGGCAGAAAACCGAAACGTACGTCCTGCCATTTTTTTTTACAAATGAAAATAGGTATACATATGCAAGTTTACCAAGGTGTATAGCCAGAAATATTTTTGAGAGGGAAAGGGGCTGAACACCCCCTTCCGACCAAAGCACATCTTGGCTACGCAACCACTACTAAGAACCACATGAGAGAATGGATCTTATAACTATATACTAAAACTAAAACGAATCGTCTTGACGAATGGCCCGTCGTTCGACATTCGGAAAACAAACCACTGCGGCGTATCAGAAGAAAAAAAAACCCAGGAGCAGAATGCTGAGCCTGTACACATGGCGCTTGGACTACAGAAAGTTACTCGAATGCAAACTCATACAGTGCCCAGACACTTTAGCTTGATTCTTAAAATAGGCGCACTAAACATGTTCGTTTTCGTGGAAACATACCCTCGGGCTCCTCTTTCTCCTATAAGTAGCTATACTTTTGCCGGTACTGATGTTCTTTCACGTAAATACGTCATAGCATACCGGATCAACGAGTCGCGGGAACGTACAACAAAATAAAAGCAAATCGCCCCACTCTGCATTTGGGCGCTCGCTTCGCAGCTAAGGGCAGAGTTGTATGACTTTTCGCTCTAATAGATGATCACATCTGCATGCAAAGAGGAGGCATCGAGGAGTTGCCGCTGTCGAGAGAGAGAGAGAGAGAGAGAGAGAGAGAGAGAGAATCGTTCTCAATCTTTACGAACACGGCTTCCAAAAGTAGAGGGAAGACAATCCCGAACAAAAGGAAAAAAGATTACTAAATGAAGGCGCCCTTTGTTTACCGCTCTCGGCTGCTTTAATGATCGCCCGCAAAACCCACGGAGTCCGCAAAAAAAAATAATAATAATAAACACAGCGCAAGAAGCTCGACGTACATGGGCACAGATTTACGAGCTCCTGCTTGGAGGAATACTTATTTTCGGTAATGTTGTTTTTAACTTCCGATGGTCCATTCGACCGCTTAAGCCAACAGATAAAACGAAACCCCTTTGTAGCCGCAGCGGTCAACTAACATGAGCGCGAGGTTACGACCAATCGTTTCGCTGGATGGGTGCGCTGAAATTTTCCGCGTAATATGAAACAAACAAAACCAGTTCAGATAACACACACTCGAGAAAAGAGGAGGAATATTTTCCAGCTGCTACGCAGCTGTTTCTGTCAAAGATGCGCACAGTCGTATTTCCTTCAAAAACAAACACCTCAAAGCGCTGCTAGAGCGTATTCAGTTTGCGTCGGTGAATCTGACGTATAGTATACGTAGAGTACAACAAAATAACTTTGCCTGAAAATGCAGGCTATAGTATCAAAGCGCATGTTTGGCGCTTCCATATGTCCACACATCATTAGAACGGTACATATAACAGCTAAAATCACAGTTTCGCCGCCAAACAACGCCAAACAATGAAACAATGAATGCGATAGTATATACAACAAATCGAATTGTTATTCAAAGTAAAGCTATAGGAGCTAACTTCTTCAGTATCTGATCTTGCTTAATTCTGCAAAACGCTGGCGTGAGGGAATATGGACGCTTCTGGGGCGAAGCGGTTTTCATGCTGTGTGTCGCTTCAAATGCAAAGTGTACTGGCAGAGCACAGCACGAGCGCTGGTAAGAAGAGCCGTCTACCGAACCCTATCGAAAGAGCACGCACGCCAGCGCACTTTTGAGCGAAGTACGGAGTTGGCGTCCGGCGCCACTCCTCCCCCCACTAGCACCCCTTCATGGTACTTCGCCCGACAGAGCCGATTGGCGCGTTTCCCCTCCGCTTGAGCTAGAGTGTACTAGAATTCTTGAGCAACGGCCGCCTGCAGCCTGCGAAACATGGAGGAAGGAAATATCTTAGGAGAGGCCCTGACGTCACTCGTTGTGAAGCCCGAAGTCGGCCATATTGACTGGGCGAATTCTCCTCTCTTGTTTACATCCGAATGCAAAGCAGAAGGCGCGACTCTCCCTCCGGCTCGGAAAGCACGTGGGCTGCGCAGCCCGCGTGTCGTGACGATCCGAAACCAATGGAACGGGGCAGCACAACACTCCGGGCCAGCGCGACACCTTCGGCGAAATCATTTCGTCCGAGTGTTAACAGCGAGTAACAGCTCGCCGACAACGGCGAGTGTTTTCACGTCAATAATTCAGCAACTGTACAGACAACACGATCGGGAAGTGGTGGCAGGGGCAAAGAAACTACATCACTCGTGCCTCGTGACCTTGAGAACATTCTTTTTTTTTTTCGAATGCGCGACTTTTTTAGTGTAATCGCGCGCGCGCGCGTGGACAAGTAGCAGCCTCCCGCAGCAATCTCTGTAACGAGCTTTTTCGCTCACGGACGATTTTTCGCTCACAAGCAGCGGGGCCAACGCGGACGGCGGAATTACGGCGACACGAGCTCTCTCTATACGCTATCGCGTTAAAAAAAAGAAGAAAAAGAAAGGCTGTTTCTTTTTAGCCAACACACGAGAAAGAAGGAAAGAAAGAGAGAGTGAGAGAGACAAGTGATGAATAAATGGACCAACAAGCATTTTTTTATGGTGGCTATTTTTCATAACGCGAAAGAAACGTTACCCGTCAGTGAGTCTGATCCTGGAATGGAAACGCGTAAACCCCCGCGAAAGATTGGTCATCGGAGTTTTTCTATCTCCAGCGAATATGTACTGCTATGCTTCAAACAGTGAGCGCGCGGGCGGTTCGCGTTCGAACGCGGTGGTTAACAGCGCATGCGCGCAAAGAGCGCGCATGCGTCACCGCTCAACTTGGTCGACTGGTGGCCGCGATGGTAGCGCCGCTTTTCACCGTGTCTTTATGCCGTAGACATGCACAGAATTGAGTGGGGCTGGATAATAATATACATACATAAAATAATTTTGAGGACTGTCAGCAAAGTGATCGACTCCATATTCTACAATCCAGCTTCAAGGCATTTCCGCTATATAGGCTGCGCAACGAGACGGTTTTTGATAAATTTTAAGCGTGATTTAAAAATATAAATCCTAGTCGCATCACCGAAATAATGCAGGAATATGTCACTATATTTCTTGCTCTTTCCATTTCTGTACTACGATCTAACCGCACGTATGGCCAGTTGCGCAGGCACCTTAAAAAGTACAGAGGAAGTAAAAAAAAAGGAGAAACCAAAAACGGACGAAAGTTTTGCATATATAGTGTTCTTACCCGAGACGAAAGAAAAACCTATACATACAAGGCTACTCTACATACTTTTTAACCACACGCTTTGCGTGTCAAGTGTGAAATATGCAAAAGCAAAGCGACGAAGCTTTCGCGAACACGAAACGTCGAGAAAAATCGTACCAGGCCAGTTCCACGGAGCGATAGAACTCGAAGCAATCGCGCTTCGTCCTTCATACTAATGTCTTCTTTTTCTTCTATAGTTCAATTCGAAAAAAGACGCCTTAACGCAACTAGAAACTTAAACGCAATAAAACAGAAAAGGGATAACAAAAAAACGTTCATGGCGTACACTACGAAACGAAAGAAACGATGAAAAGAAAAAAAAAACATTTTTTTTTTCTCTTTTCTAAAAGCTGCAAGCTGAGGAGGCAGGAAAAACGCGCAGGCCGGCGCCTTGGCCATTTGCGCTGATCAAATTGCGCGCTTGCGCTCTCGCCTAAATTGACTGCGCCGTTTCGTCCTTGCCATTCGCGAGCTTCCGCACATTCTATTTGGTTTTGTATAAAGAAGCTATTCGCGCGAGACGTAAGTAAAACGACGCGTGCAAGGCGAAATGCACGCGTGAGCAAATCGCCAGATGCGCTCTAATAAGACGACTATATATATCTGTGCACACTGGCACGACGCGAATGAAACTTTTCGCGCACGGTACGCTATAGAGGAAAATGCTTCCGGCCGATGTCGGTAAGAAAATATCACACACACACACACACACACACACACACACACACACACACACACACACACACACACACACACACACACACACACACACACACACACACACACACACACGCACGCACGCACGCACACACACACACACACACACACACACACACACACACACACACACACACACACATTCATTTATGTCACCCACTTGGTGAAATTGCAATAACGATCGCACTACGTCAATACACAGGTTTAGCAACATAAATGACATTCACGAAAAAAAAAATGAGCTGCAGAAAAAACACACACACAAAAACCCAACAACAAGCATTGCGTACAGATGGCTAACCACGCACAGCTGAAACGTTGCGCCCTGCATTTACGGAAAACTGATATATGTAGAAATGTCTTACGTTTTATCTTTTTATTTCTTAATCACCACTTTTCTGAGGAGTGTGCTCCAAACTTTGCGTTTGGTAAGGTTAACTTGAAGGATACCAAGGACACTTAAAGAATTTCACGAGCAACGCTTCAAGCTGCGGTGGGCATCAAGCTGAAAACGGTGACAGAACCTGAAGAGAAACTATAGTGCAAGCGCAGATACTATTCGAGGTAGCGTATGCTACGTCGAAAAGGCATCTATGCATGCTTCTTTGAGCACTCACGGATCACCCCCTTTTTTTTTCCTTCTCCACGGCATACAAGGCTTTGCCGTAAAAAGAACCACAATTTAGAAACCGGGCCGGATGCATCGGGGGCAACATTTTCGGGAGATTACTTCCCTGTGGTATCCTCTTCGATTCTCGCCAATCGCTAGTTTTTAAATGGGCAAAGTATACATAAACCTGACGGTTTAAACTTGCACGAAATACAGTGAAGTAATAAAAAGAAGTAGGTAAGAAACGCTCTGTCAACACTTTTCCCCGTCTATTATTGCTATAATTCTTTATATACGCCAGCCCTTACAGCTACTCGACGAAGACTTACAACTTTCCAGATTACGGTTTCGGACGGCGGTATTGACGAAACGATTTAGGACCTTCAATCATCTTATGGTTTTCCTTAGACACTGCCGCTAGCCAAATGAAAAACCTGCAGCAACCATTGCGAAGTAACGAGCGAACTTTCTTACATCATCCGAAAGAATAAGCACGGGGGAAAACTAAAAAAAGGTTAGGTTAGCACAGTAGGCTTCTTCCCTCGTGCGAACGGTTCTATATATAGAACTCTGTAGAGTAGCCCTCCTCCTCGTCTTCCCTGACAAGCAGTCCGGTGCAGTACCACCCACCTCTTGTCCCCCAATTTCGTGCAAGGAACGGCACTTCAATCACGTTTGTACGAAAAGCCGTGGAAAAAAAGGAAAATAAATAAAAGGAGACGTCCGAAGGGAAAATCCATACGTCCCCCCAAGCTAACGGTGACGACAGATCGATCAACTTGGTCCCTGGAGTGGTTGATTGGTTCCAGAAGACTTAGCACCATAAATTTCTGCGATGTTTTATACGAGACACACTGCCAAATTGTTGTTTTGTTTGGAGGCACCGATGCGCAGAGACAACTGATGAAATGGGAAAGAAAAACTTGCGAAGAGCAAAACAACAGATACGCTTTGCGTTCAGGGAAGAGATGAGATACATAACGAAGATGGGAGATTGGAAACCAAGAATAACGAAAGGAAATATTGCTTTTTGCGAAGTAAAGAGTTACGACAAGAACCTAAGCACCGATCAGTTAAACAAGCAGCGCAGTATAAATCAAAAGCGAAAGCACGGGAGTAGGGAGAATGTGTGCTTGAGAATATTAGTATTTTCTCGGTGATTTTCAGCTGTTGTGCCTTTCTCACTTCGCGCTTGAAGCCCATCATTTCGTCGGTATTTTTTTTTTATTCAAACACTCCGTTCGTTACACCCTAAAAAAACTGTCTACAGGACAAACCGTCTATATATATATATATATATATATATATATATATATATATATATATATATATATATATATATATATATATTCTGGTTGCCTGAGTAGTGACGTCAGAATGCCTGACGAAGTTTACCGTTCAGGTTGTCGACATAAAGAAAGCGACGACACGAAGGTGTGAGAAATTCAACTATACACGCTGCACTCAGGAAGCCCTCGACATCACGAAAATTAGAAAGCGTTACTGGATGGCGTTTATGCAAAGCTTCTGCGGGAGAGACAAAAATTCTAGGTTTTCGGGTTCTGGTCTACTATCAGTATAACGTGGTCCCTCAAGACGTGTCGTGCGACGACTTATTAACAGGCACTGATAACGCACACCTATCGCGCGGACACCAACAGACGCATGAGCTTCTTTTTTCCCCTTCGCTAGATAAGCAGCTTTCGCGTATAGAAGTGCTTCTTTCAGCCTAGCACTTTCGCCCCTTCGAGCACAGAGGGAAGGCACTTGGAAGCAGCGCCACACCCTAACCGCGGATGGGCGAGGCGGCGGGAACGCACTTGGGCGTAAAAAAAAGGTACTAGCGACGCTTAGAAGAGTGACGAACGGAAACAACAACGCTGTTTACAGAAAAAAAAAAACACACGCGGGGCTATCGGGATTCGCAGCGCGCGAGCGGCAGGCCACGCATGAAGTCCCGCCGTGTCCCCGTGCGTCATTCGCGACCCTCCGGCGCCGACAACTACGGGGCGTACCGCAAGTCGCGGATGAGACTACCGTCCGTCGGCCGCCTCGGAGGAACGAGATGACAGTGACAACAACGATTTTCGGTGGCCATAGCTTCCTCGTGGTGGAGAGAGCGTGAAAAACGCGTGGCTATTTTTAAGAGACGCAGAGCAAGGGTTTCTACCACGCAGATAGTGAGAGACCGAGTGACAGGCACAAACGGCATCTGCGGACGGTGCGAAGCAAAAAGGGGCAGACGCGGCCGCGAGAACGAGGTCGCCGAGCACATGCAGAATATCAACAACCGAGGAAGCAGAAGTGTTTGCAACAGGCTTAGTGAGCGGGGGGAGCGGCAGCAGGTACGGGAAGGATGTTGTGGACGTGAAAAAACGAACAGCGGCGTGCCCGGCTAGACTGAACCGGGCCTGCGCGGCACGAGTCCTCCATTATCTATGGAAGCAAACAGGACGGGTATATAGATGAGGCGAAAACACGACGAAATATAACTAAGTTCACGCGGAGAACAGTAAGAGCGGAAGAGAAAAAAAGAGAAGCGTCTTTGAAAAACCAGCACAAATCTAACGTAGTTAAAGATAGAATGTCGCTTGAAAAGTAATGTCATAAGTTCACACAACCTCAATAAGAAAAATAAGGAGAAAAACGAGACCTAAGCGCGCTCAGGCAAACTGCGAGACTGGTTTGGCTGGCCGGCTTAGTAACATAAAAAGGTTTTGCGGTCAACGCGCTGGAGGCAGCGAGCGAGAGAAAGAAATAAGCTAAATGAAATAGGTAACCAGAAAATAACGCGTTTTTTGGAACATAGAAGTGGCAGTCCGGCAACTTCCAGAGAAGGAGAAGAACTATACTAAACAGCCCTTTTTTCATGGCCGCCCTTCAGTCACATTCAGCTGGATAGATAAGGCGAGATGATGCTCTATAGCCAGACTCGTGTCGCAACATAGCGCTTCAGGCCCCACCGCCAAGGCCTTATCTCAAGGATTCGACCTATCAGGGCTATTCTTCCGAATCCTGCTAAACGGTTGTCTGTTCTCACGATAGCTGAAAGATAAAACAAAGACATAATGAGGCGAAACACAAATACGCTCGGCGCATATGACTAGCGGCTTACGCAAACCCGTTCATGAAGCCTGTATAGAAAACACGGCTCCTCCACGCCAAGGCGCTTCACACGACCGAGACTATCAGTGGCGGCGCCTTCAGCCAATGAGCGTTGCGTGTATGCCGGGTCTCGGAACAGACACTTCGGCCCGTTTAGTAATACTCGTTCAGTCCGTTGCGGGAAGCAGATCGAATGGCCCTCACCTTTCTCTTCTGCAATGTTATCCTTTCTACATCTATTATTCCCCATTCCTGTGGCCTCATAAGGATAGACAGTTACGGGTCGGCACTTTTTTTTTCATTCTGATATAACTACTTAGAGAGTGTTAGTACCAGACCCACGATATAATTATGAGGGTAGTCGTAGAGGAGGGTAACAGAACATTTCGACCACCCAGGGTTCTTTCACGTGCAACTAAATCTAAGTACACGGGCCTCTAGCACTTTGCCCCAATACAAATACGACCGCCATGTCCAGGATTCGGATGCTGGCGGTTGAGCGGTCGAGCACCGTAAGCACACCAACGCGGCGGGTATTCACAGGGCTGTTGGCAGCTTTATATAAGCACCGTATATTCACTGACCACCGAGGCGGACAGATACAATTGCATTAAACAACCCACTTTATGAGCGAGCCGACCGAGATGTAAACGTAATATAAGAAAGTTTGGGCTTGCCGAAGCCACCTTGCCACAGGGCCTCGCTCGGAACACTGTTTCTAAATAATCGTTTATCTTTCTCTTTTGGGCTTGTTGGCAGCGCACAGCAGAGGCTGGCCATGTTGGAAGGTTTCGTTTTGTCGCCTACAAGCCAGCGTTAGCCTTTATCAAGCTTCTTCTGTGCCACCCTCTCATGCGCTTTCTGATTCTATCAAAATAATTGGGAGTTTGGGGATAGCGGATGCTAAGTCAGTGGGCGTTGCGATTACGTATACGGGAACCACGTCAGTTTACGAATAGCGTTTGTCCCCAGCAAACGCTGACGCAGGCTCGAGTCACCACCTTGCGGGCCGCACGCTAAACCAGATTTCTCGCGGGCATACAGCAAACGCCAACAGCGACATGCGTTATGACGCATGCGCAGTGGCAGCGACCGCAACACGAAGCTTTGCTGGGCGCTATTCGAAAACTCCCCCATAACGCCAAAAGCAATTTTGTAAACGTGCACCTATCGAGAGAGACTTCAGTCCAAGGGCCGGTGGTTAGGAACCTTAGCGCCCGCGGAGCTTTTAAAAAAAGAGGTCAGAAATACGCAAGAAGATGAGGCACCTAAGGAAGCCCGACAACGCAACCGCTGCGGAGTAACGGGAGAAAAATGCAAGCGAACGGGGGAAAAATGCAAGCGAAAGAAAAAAAAGCAAGACAAACGTCGCATCGTGTGCACTCACGTTCACGTTTTGCTCCTGTGTCGTCTCTCAACGCGAAGAAACAGGCGAAGACAAAACGACGTCGGGGCGAGCACGAAAACAAAAGAAGAACAACAAAACTCGCGCACCAGCCGAGGAAAACGTGCGCGAGAAACCAAAGCAGCGCACAAGGAAAGAGGGGTCTCCACAGCGCGGCTTCGCAAGTGCCGCTTCTTCGCTCCGGCGGAATGTCGACTGGAATTCCAAATGCCGGCCAAAAGTCGAGGAAGATCTTGGCGCCGTGCCTATCGCCGGAAGGCCCCTCCCACCTCTCTCGCTCTTATCTCTTCCTCGCTCGCAGCCCGAGAAGGCCGGCTTTCCCGTCATACCCTCTCTGCGCACTCGTCTCCAGAGAGCAAAACGATACGCCCTTTTCCATCGCGGACGTAGAAATGTCAGTCACTAGGAGAAAAAAGAAAACACCAAAACAAATGCCTCGCTTCGAGTACTATACACGTACATTCTAAAAAAAAGGACATCTGATTCTTCTATACGTCACTTTCACAAGTATAACTCTTTTCAGAGAGACACGCACGGCTTTCCAAAGTCTCTCTTTTAAGGCATCGGTCGGCAAATATTGTGGAACTCAGACTCACACATGAAATATATTTGCCGCTTAGAGTTCACTTGGACTAAGATTCTTAAAAATGTTTCTGAGTCCGACTCACTCGCACACAAACTCACCGAAGTGTTACTCACCCAGAGACTCACTGATGTTCAGAATCAGAGCCCGATATGATTGTGAGTGAGTCGGCGTGATTCAACCCATGAGTGAGTTCGCCGACCTATGTTAATATAGTCACATACAACCCACGATTCCCTAAAGAGAGTCAACGTGTCTCCCCAAAAAGAGTATACGCGTGAAAGGCACACGTATACAGCCGAAAGAGTCGAAAAGTCTTTATTTTAGAGTGTACGGCAGAGCTATGGTGGCTGACCGTGTTTTCCCGGCGATAGGGCAAGCCTAGAACAAAAAACTACAAAACGGGGCTCCGCCGCGACTCATAAGCGGGCGTTGATGAGTCAGCGAGATTCGCGAATGACCTTGTCCGCAACCTCACGCATGCGCGTAGTAAACGCGCGGAAAGGAAGAATCCTTACGCGCCTATTCTGCGCGCGGTGACGTCACCGGGACTTCCGGTAGTAGCGCCCTCGGACGTAGAATAGCGGAGACCTGAGTCAGCTCAGCTAGATTTATTTGTATATTACAGCGCACAGTCGGCTGCACGCGCATACACTCCGCTGCTTTCCACCCAGACTCTGGAGCTTATTGTTTCCCGAGCCGGCACTAACCTCCTATACGTCATGAGAAGAAGTAGCAGGCTAGAGCATACTATCGCCCAGGCCGACCTCTCTGCCTTTCTGCGAATAAACCTCTCTCTCTTTTGGGGCCACTTATATGTATATCGTTGTGTAGTGTGGCGGTTACGGTGCTCAGCTGCTGACCAGATGGACACGGGGTTTTGATCCCGGTCGCACCAGTCACATTTTGACGTACTAACTGCCCGAGTACTGTGCGATGTTAGTGCACGTTAAAGAACATTAGGTGGCCGAGCCCTCCACTACAGCGTCGCTCATAACCATATAGTGGTTTTGAGATTTCAAACCCCAGATAATATTGTATGATATCGCCGTGGATCTAGGAAATTCTAACACAACAACGTACATGAACAAGTGTTCGGCGAAAGAAATGTCTCGGGGGAACCAGCCCATGCGTGGTCATTTGTCAGTGCATAGAAAACGTTTGCTGTTTGTTTTTCTTTTCTGCACCCGACTTTCCTTGGTTTCTGAGTATACTAAGTGAGGGCACTGAGCGAATGCGAATCATGCGGCCCGGATGAGACGGTATATACGCCTCGTAATAAAACTTCCTCGCTTACAATATAAGCGTCACCTTTCTGTATTTCAGCAGTTAGATGCATTACGTTCCTTCTTTCAATGCCGCCATCGATACACCAGGTTCGTCCGTCACGCCCCCCCCCCCCCCCCATTTTTTTTCACACAAAAAGAAAACAACCGAAAATACTTACTGGGACCTGCCCGTAATTAGTGGGCCTGTCAGTTCAGGACATATGGGTGTCAATAAAAACGCACGAGCAGAGGTTCCGGAGAAGACAGAGGCCTTAAGAGATGAATAATCACTGAACACGAAGGTGTCGCTGGTGCCAGCGTCTCTAGAAGCGGTCTCGCCTTCGTGAACTGCCTTGACCGCTCGTCAGAACGACGGCTCCTTCGTGACCTTGGTGGTCGGAAGTATTCGTAGAAACGTATAACTGAGCCAATACTAACTTGAAACAGAGGTTCGCAAGTCATCTGAACAATCGCGTACGCTTCTGAACAGGCTCGCTAGGCAACGCCCAGTATTGTTTCAGACCTGTTACGTCAACTGCACGCGGAAATCGAGCAAGCGCGCGTCGCCTCTTCACCCGTCGCCGATGCTCCCAGCAGGTCGAGATACAGGCGCGCGAGCCAAGACAATGGTCGCTCAGCGTGTCCCCTCGAAAACAATGCGCGAACGAGCCCAAGGTCGTCATCTCCTACGCTTCACTTCGACAGCGACCCGACTTTGAACGCACTCTTTAACAGCGCGAAAAATGCGTGCAGCGGTAACGAAATGTCGCAACATGGAGCGGACTGTATGCGTGGCCACATGATATCGGTACGACACGGTTACCGACCTTTCTATCAGAAACGGCAACATCTCCACAGATTTACCACTTGCGAGAAAAGCACAGCGTGACAAGCTCCTCGAGCTGCAAGAGCCACGGCGACGGTGCTGATGATGGATGTTGGCGGGAAAGGTGTCGAGGGACAAGTGCGACGCGTAGATCTGCGGTTTCGCCCGCGCTGCACTGAAGAATGAACTCCCGATTGATATGTGGGGTTTAACGTCCCAAAACCACCATATGATTATGAGAGACGCCGTAGTGGAGGGCTCCGGAAATTTCGACCACCTGGGGTTCTTTAACGTGCGCCCAAATCTGAGTGACGCGGGCCTACAACATTTCCGCCTCCATCGGAAATGCAGCCGCCGCAGCCGGGATCCGAACCAGAATGAACTCCCGCTATCATATATATATATATATATATATATATATATATATATATATATATATATATATATATATATATATATATATATTGACGCGCGTATGTGCCAGTGGTGAGGACAACGAAGGAGCGCGAGTGTCTTTGGCCGAGGGTAAAAGACGAAGAAGTCGTTGCAGTCTGTTTTCCTGCGATCGATAAATCGTATTTGTTTGAGGCGCTTTGTGTGCTCGTCAATCTCGCGTCGTCACACTGGTGGAGGTGCTGGGTACGTCTTCATGCTTAGCACCCCTTCGCGGACCCGACATTCAAGCCCGGAATCACTACCACCCGTCGACACACCAGTCCACCGTTCCAGCCGCCGTCTGCGAGGCCTAGCTCCCGAGCTCAATCCCTTTCTAGAAACTGCCAGCAATCGCTTGCCTCCTTCAACCACCATGGCCACTGCAGCTACATCGCACATGACACTTCAGAATCCCATGATTCCTGACTGCTTTCATGGTGAGACCTATGAAGATGCACAAGACTGGTTGGACCAGTTCGAACGCTGCGCGAAGTACAACCAGTGGGCCACCCCAGAAGACAAGCTCGCGAATGTGTACTTCTACCTGAAAGACAACGCCCAGACGTGGTACATTAACAGGGAAAGAAGCATGGCTACGTGGGATGACTTCCGCAACCAGCTGATTGACACCTTCAGTAGTCTTGACAGAAAGGAGAATGCGCAACGTCTCTCGGAAGCCCGAATTCAAAAACCAAACGAGAGCGTCGCTATGTTCGCCGAGGACATGACCCGTCTTTTCGGCAGGGCGGATCCCGAGATGCCGGAAGACAGGAAACTCCGGTATCTAATGCGAGGCGTGAAGGAGCAACTGTTTGCTGGGCTTGTGAGAAATCCGCCAACAACTGTAGCTGAGTTCACGAAAGAAGCCACAGCTATTGAACGGGCCCTACAGCAACGGTACCGCCAGCAGAACCCGGTCAACGTTCGAGCGAGTAGCCCTGTCACGACTGCGGCGAGCCTCTGCGACAACGACAGGCCTCTGCGGGAAGTCATCCGGGAGATTTTGAGGGAGGAGCTTCGGCAGCTTGGTTTAATTCCAGCAACTGAACCGACGCCGGCATTGTCTTTTGTCGCTGATGTTGTCCGGGATGAGGTCCGCCATGCTCTTTCTTCATCCGGCTATAATGGTGTGCGACGACATTTTACTTATGCTGATGCAGTCCGACGCCCCGTCGTCGCTCCTTCAGCACAGCAGACCCCAATGACAGGACCACCACCAACCCTGCAAACACAGCCACTGTCAGCACCGACCACTTTCGCAACCTCACCGATTCCTCCGACAAGACGAATGCCGTATAACCAACATGCCCCACAACGTCGCCCCACAACGTGGCCCAATAGTGAGTCTCCACTTACCTACCAGCGTCGGAAAACCGATTTGTGGCGTACCGCTGACCGTCGACCGGTATGCTTTCATTGTGGCGAAGCTGGGCACGTCTACAGAGTTTGCCGTTATCGCGACGCTCAGTACTCGAGATTTCCTCGCTACCCTGATTACGTTGCGTACGACGATCAACACATGTACAACTACGCCCATGTGAACACACCGCCGCAGAATACAGTAATGCCCAGATCACGTTCTCCATCTCCTGCGCGGCCCAGTTCACCTAATCGTCGCAGTTTTGCCGACGTCACCAGGGGCAGGTCCCCTAGCCCGCGACGGGGAAACTAGACGCAGCGACCTCGGGGGGTGGGGTTGCCAATATTCGAAATTCCGAACAGCCCCCATTGCAGACAAGTGACAGCTCGAAGCCATCGATACCGAAGAAGACGACAGCAACGACTAATTCGACGAATGAGACAACTGCCGACGTAACCGACGTTATCAGCGCTGACCTCGTCGTTCACATTGACGGCCACCAAGTGACGGCACTTGTGGACACTGGCTCCCATTTTTCTATAATAAGCCTACAGCTAGCCGAAAGGCTCAGGAAGGTGAAAATGCCATGGCAGGGACCCAATATAAGAACTGCAGGAGGTCAGTTGATGACACCGGTTGGAAAGTGCACGGCCCGACTCTTCATTGCTGGTTCCACCTTTGTCGCCACCCTCGTCATTCTCCACGAGTGCTGTAAACAGCTCATATTGGGAATGGATTTCTTGCGCGAATACGGGGCTGTGATTGACATCCGTGACAGAAGCGTAACGTTCACTGTAAGCTCGGAGACTGCTACAGATGAGCAACACCAGCCACCTCACTTCCGTATTGCCGATGACGACGTCATACTGCCGCCACGAAGTTGTTCTCTCGTATCCGTGCACTGTGACAAATTACGAAATGGTACTGGCGTCGCTGAACACATCAAGGAGCTCGCATTCACTAGCGGCATTTCTGTTGCCAGGGCTGTCATCACTGTTATTGACGGATGCGCTGAACTGCTATTGACAAATTTCAGCAGAGAACGCCGACACATAGTTAAAGGCACGGCTATTGCCTATTTTGACGAACTCTCGCAAACAGAAGATTGTCATTTAGTGGAGGAAGCAGCAGTGTCTACTATCACTACACCGACACCTGTAGACGTTGGTCCAATGTTATCTCCCATTGAGCGAGACCGCCTTCTCACGCTGATCAACAAGTTCCACGGCTGCTTCTCATCCACATCAAGAGTTGGTCAAACGGCACTGACCAAACACCGCATCATCACGGATTCCGATGCCAGACCCATCCGTCAAAATCCCTATCGAGTCGCCCCAAAGGAGCGTGAGGTAATTCAAAAACAGGTGAAAACGATGCTAGAAGATGGTGTTATTCGGCCGTCTAACAGTCCTTGGGCATCACCTGTAGTACTCGTCAAAAAGAAGGATGGTAGCTTGCGTTTCTGCGTCGACTACCGTAAGCTTAATCAGATCACAAAGAAGGACGTCTACCCTCTGCCGCGTATTGATGATTCATTGGATAGACTACGAAACGCACGCTACTTTTCGTCTATGGACTTAAAAAGCGGCTACTGGCAAATTGAAGTGGATGAGAGAGATCGTGAGAAGACCGCCTTTGTTACGCCCGACGGACTTTATGAATTTCAGGTTCTTCCTTTCGGTTTGTGTTCGGCGCCAGCAACATTCCAGCGTCTCATGGACACGGTTCTGTCGGGACTTAAGTGGCAAACCTGCTTGGTGTACCTCGATGACGTGATTGTCTTTTCGGCGACTTTCGAGGAACACTTACGAAGGCTCGAAGCAGTTTTTGAAGCAATACGCTTGGCCGGTCTTACTCTAAAACCAGAAAAGTGCCACTTCGGCTTCCACGAACTTCGATTCCTCGGTCACGTCGTGAGCAGCCAAGGGATCCGACCCGACCCGGATAAAATTGCCGCCGTGGCAAACTTCCCGACACCATCAGACAAAAAATCAGTGCGACGTTTTTTAGGTCTCTGTGCCTACTACCGGCGGTTTATTGCTAATTTTTCGCGCATCGCATGGCCATTGACGCAGCTTACTCGGGAAGATACCCCCTTCAGATGGGGCGAAGACCAACAGCAGGCATTTCACGAGCTTCGTCAGCGAATGCAAACACCCCCCGCGCTGGCCCACTTCGATGAAGACGCACCGACAATACTTCATACAGACGCTAGTAATGTGGGTCTTGGAGCAGTGCTCGTACAGTCGAAGGACAACAATGAAAACGTGATCGCCTATTCCAGCAGGACGCTGTCCCGAGCTGAAGCTAATTACACTACGACGGAAAAAGAATGTCTTGCAATGGTATGGGCAGTCCTGAAGTTTCGTCCTTATTTGTACGGCCGCCCATTCACCGTTATCAGCGATCACCACTCTCTCTGTTGGTTAGTCAACTTGAAAGATCCGTCTGGCCGCCTTGCACGATGGAGTCTTCGGCTCCAAGAATTTGACTTCACTGTTGCCTACAAGTCGGGAAAACGACACACCGATGCCGACTGTCTTTCTCGGTCTCCTGTTGAGACGGCATCCCCGGACAACGACGATGACGACACGGCCTTTCTCGGAATTGTGGACACTGCCACCTTTTCTCAACAGCAGCGTGGCGATGCTGAGCTGCTACCACTTATAGATTACCTACAAGGGCGAGCGAATAGCGTTCCAAAGTTATTTGTGAGAGGGCTGCCGTCGTACTGCTTGCGAAATGACGTTCTTTATAAGAGGAACTTTTCACCCACCGGCAGCAGCTACTTGCTCGTCGTTCCTTCTTCGCTTCGCCGTGAGGTACTGCAAGCCTGTCACGACGAACCTACCGCTGGTCACTTGGGTTACGCAAGAACATTGGCGAGGATAAGGCAGAACTATTACTGGCCAAGACTTGCCGAAGTTGTCAAAACTTACGTGCAGGCATGTCTAGATTGCCAGCGCCGCAAGCCACCATCCATCAAACCAGCTGGCCTGCTGCAGCCTGTTCGAGTGCCGGCGACACCGTTTGCACAAATTGGCATGGATTTTCTGGGCCCCTTCCCAAAGTCTGCCACTGGAAACAGGTGGATAATCGTCGCCACGGATTACCTGACCCGATACGCGGAGACAGGCGCTCTGCCACGGGCAACGGCAGCTGAAGCGGCGCAATTTTTCATCGAAGCCATCGTCTTAAGACACGGTGCCCCCGCAACAGTAATCACCGACAGAGGTACTGCGTTCATGGCCGAGCTTTTGAACACCATTTTCCGACTAAGTGGTACAGCTCACAGGAAGACAACGGCGTATCATCCCCAGACCAACGGGCTCACCGAACGCCTCAACAAGACCCTGGCTGACATGACAAGCATGTACGTAGATGTAGAGCACAAGAACTGGGACATCATTTTGCCCTACGTCACGTTCGCCTACAACACGGCTCGTCAAGAGACCACTCGGAAGACACCTTTTAGTCTCCTCTATGGACGCGAGGTTACAACAACGTTAGACGCAATGCTCCCTCATGAAAATGATGGCAATGAGACAGACGCCCAAGAGTTTACCCAGCTAGCAGAAGAAGCCAGACAACTTGCCAGGTTGCGAATCACCAAACAGCAAGACGACGATGCCAAGTATTACAACCTCCGGCACAGAGTTTACCCAGCTAGCAGAAGAAGCCAGACAACTTGCCAGGTTGCGAATCACCAAACAGCAAGACGACGATGCCAAGTATTACAACCTCCGGCACAGACCCGTCATATACAACGTGGACGACAAAGTATGGGTCTGGACACCTGTTCGTCAGCGTGGGCTTTCCGAAAAGCTGTTGCGAAGATACTTCGGACCCTACAAGGTTCTGCGACGCATTAGTGACGTAAACTACGAGGTTGTTCCGGACGGCGTGCAGTGTTCAAAGCGGCGCAGACATTCACCAGAAATTGTCCACGTGCTTCGGATGAAGCCTTACTTTCAGTGACTAACTGTGCAGTTTTGGTTTCGCCTTGCTTCTCAAACGTTTAACATCGGGACGATGTTTTTTTTTAAAGGGGGAATAATGACGCGCGTATGTGCCAGTGGTGAGGACAACGAAGGAGCGCGAGTGTCTTTGGCCGAGGGTAAAAGACGAAGAAGTCGTTGCAGTCTGTTTTCCTGCGATCGATAAATCGTATTTGTTTGAGGCGCTTTGTGTGCTCGTCAATCTCGCGTCGTCACAATATATATATATATATGACGACCCATCCGTTGCGCGGCATTTTTGACACAATGCCCGCCGCGCTGCGCTCTGACGAGCACGTCCGACGCTCAATAGGAAGATTGAAGCGACTGTGCGTCAGAGGAAATCTTCCTACCGACTTCCCCCGGCGAAAAGGTGAATTGGCTTTAGCAGTCACACCAGGAGGTTCCGACGGGAGACGTTCCGGAAGAAAACACACACGAATGGAACAACAGCAAGAAAACTGCCGACAGGACCCGACAGTGCGCTACAATAGGCGATTCCCCGCACTGCGGCGCCTCGTCGAAGGACCAGCGTGTGTCCGACGCACGCGAGCATTCGCCTGCCTGGTCTTCAGACATTATAACGTGCAAACCAAATACGAAACTGAGGTGAATGAATATACGGAAGGAAGAGAGGCGCGGTGCAGCGTGGACGCCACGACAAGTCGCGTTGAACGAGAAATCGGGCTGAACGTGGGTCGATTTTCCATTATGACCACTGGCGTAGCAAGGGGGGGCCTGCCCAAAATATTCAAGTTATGCATGCCTACAGATACATGCACACATGCGAACATATTGACAGGTACATGGGAATTGACCAAGTACCCCCAAGCACAGGAAAATAACTTCTGGCTACGCTCATGAGTGTCAACTATAATGTACAGCGTCATCATCATTACCATTGCAGGAAGGTCACAATTCGACTCCAGGCCAAGGCGGCTGCATTTCCATGAGGGTTGAAAGCGAGAACTGTGCAGTTAGAACCAGATGCACGATAAAGACTAACTCCGGTTCGTCAAGACTGGTCCGTTATGTACTTGACCAATCTGCTACGGCATAATATCCAACATTCCTACAGGCTGCATTTCTACGCACCCTGCTATCTCATTTTTGATTAATTTAAACACCATATAAAAGTTCCCTATCTTTTCGGAAATGTAAAATTAAACGGCGACAAGCAGAAGTTACTCTCGGACAACTTAAGACAGCTAGCGAATCTGTGATCTCGCTCTCAGTGTGCGGTACTTATACAGCCTGTACAACCTTCGAACACACGCCACGCAAGCATCGCGAAAGTCAAATTGTGAATGTTTTGGTTAGCCCACCGCAGTGGAGCAGTGATCCCGAAGGTCGCGGGTTCGATTCCAGCTACGGCGGTCACATTTCGATGGAGCCGGAATGGTAGAGGCCCGCGTACTGTGATTTCACGATGTCAGAACACGAGGTGGTTCAAATTTCCCGAGTCCTTTCCCTTCAGCGTCTCTCACAATCAACTCGCCGTTTTGGGGCGTAACATCGCAGATATCATTATAAATGTTTTTGGTAGTTTTATAAAATTGGAACCAAGTACGGCCTTCTCAAATAAATGTTGCTCCCTCTTTTCCCATTCTCCCCTTGAAGTCAGCATTCACTTCCATTGCCTTCGTAACGCTCGACGAGCTCGAAAAACATTCAGAACTCAAATAAATTTCTTGTGCATTCAAGAACCCTTATACAAAACCTATATAAACGATCAATATGAAGAAATAACAACAGCAACAAACACAACAACAACAACAAGCACCCTCACGTAAGAAAAAAATAAAATGTAACGCGCTAGACAAACAGGCCGCTCTGTCTTTTTGTCAAAAGAACACTGCAGCAGGAACACCTAGAAAAGCGCACGCGCAGTTTTTTTTGCATTATAGATATATATATATATATATATATATATATATATATATATATATATATATATATATATATATATATATATATATATATATATGGAGGGTGGAGGGTCATCCCATATCAAGTGTAACCGGTCAGTTTTCGACCATCCCCGATCATGCTTTCTTGAAAAAAATGGGCAGATATATGCGAGTGTGAATAAAAGTAGTTCCTGAGGCGTTATGTTTCACAAAAATATTCAGTGTTGCCTATAGAGGGCGCTTCAAACTTTGGGCACCGCCAGAGGCCACTACACTACCTCAGGCGCTGGCCTTGGCAGACAGAAATGCAAAAGCAGTTTCTACCACAGAGACATCTCCAACAGTGGTGCCAAAAGTGAACTCCTCTTTGTGCTTTTGATCTTCTTTTGTTAGTTATTTTCTTTATATACCTAGGCTGGAACACAACATATATGTGTTCACCCGTTACAAAGGGCAAAGCAACAAATCATTATCATCATCACTTAAGGTCCCTAAATAAAACATTATGGGCACCCAAGGGACACTGTGTCACGCCAGATAATTTATATATTATTACTGGTTTGAGCAATTAAACGAAACAATTTTTTTTTTCATTACGCGCGCGCACGCGTGCGTTATGAGACATAAAGATAAACATACATAGATAGACAGATATCGGATAATATTTGGAAGGTAAACGACGAAAATAAAAACCGAACAACCGTTGTCATATCTTTCGTGTTTTGCCATTTTCATCGATAACTTGTAGGAAACAGTGAACGCGAACCAATCGGTTCGAATGGCCGCCATCTCGCTGCCGATCTTCCCAGCAAAACGGGATCCCAGACCACCTAAAAAAAAAAATAACAGCAGAAGCAGGGAGGGCTGTTACTGTTTCAAGATAACTGGCGCACACAGCGACCCCGCGGCTGTGGACGGGGAGACCTTGAGAGGGGGCTGCTGCCATGTTTTCCTTCTGCGTCCTCCGGTCCAGTGTGTGTGCGTGTGTGACGCAACCGGTAAACGCGCGCTTGCGCGAGCCCCTACAGCCCTCCAGCTGCGTCGGTGGTATCACTCGGAAATTGCCGTACGCTGGACCGCCTCGCAACCTCCCGCTTCTCGCACCCCTGCTCTCCTCCGTTGGGCGCACAACCAACGCGGTGGCTTTCCTGCAATACGGCGAACGGACGGCGGCACAAGCACACCCTCCGAAGTGGCGCGGTATTATTTTGGGGCGTTGCCCAATTAAGGAACGGTTGTTTGGCCGCATAGCGACGCACGGCGAGCGAGGAATGCTCGGCATGTCCGATATTCAACGCGCTGAGAGAGAGAGAGAGAGAGATACGGCGGATACAACGTTCTCGAATGAAAAAATAAAAAAAGGGCAAGAAAGGGTATCTAGGGAACAAAGTGTAATAAATAAATAAATAAATAAATAAATAAATAAAGTAATAATAATATTTGTTGGCTCCTTTAAATCCCAACACCAAGACATGGTTATGCAGGACGCCGTTATGTCCGAAAATATCGATCACGCGACGTTATTTAAATGCTAAGCACCGACGTACATTTAACTACACGGGGCTCTTATATATAGTCACCATCAAAATGCGGCAGCCTCGGCCGGGATTTCATCTTCCGACCTTCGGGCCAGCAAGCGCAACAAAAGACTGTCTCCCGCATTGTAAGAGCGAATGACAGTGACGGCGAAAAAAAGGGACAACAACAAATGAACAACAAATAAAGCACGCAACGCGGAAGGGAGGAGCTGGCGTACGATCCTTTCAGCGGACAGCACCATCTTCGAAATGGTACTGCCACGGTCCTTCCAAGCACAGCGTGTCGGCTGCCCAACAAGGCACGCGGCGTGGCCGCCGTGTTTTCGCAAAGCCTGTCGAGCCCTTGGCATCGATGTTCGATGTTCGCGCTGCATAACACGCGAACATCGATTTTGCGGCAAGGAAAAAGGGCGGGACAGCTGCTTCACTTTCCTGCAGGCAGGTCGCGACGGATAGCCAGGAGTTTAATTAGTTCATCGCCCGGAGGCACTCATTAAAACACAAGGATGCATATTGCCGAAAACTAGCCATCAATGGTAGAACTTCAAAAAGAAGGCAAAAGCAAAACAGAAAAAAAAGAAAACGCATACGGAAACATATGGACCCTAATTGCAACTATGCAGCTAAACGCTTGATCTGTTCCACCAATGTAATAAAATCCTTACGGCACTCGGACCCGAAGATCGCGGGGTCGATATCCCGGCCGCATTTCGATGGATGCAGAACAACGCTAGACGACCGGGTACCGTTGCGACGTCAGTGCACGGTAAAGAACACCAGGAGGTGGAAATTTCCGGTGGCGGTGAAAAACACTTATCAATATATTTACAGCGAGAGGTGTGGATAAGGCGAGTCTGAAGGGCCCGCCTTTAACCAACACTAGGAAGAATATCTAGTCCAATATACCTGCAGCTGCCGCGGCGAGGTCAGAGCAGGGAAAACATGAATGGCTTGTCCAAGCAAAGCACATGCATTGTTCAAGAACATTTCTTTTTATTGACAGTGAGACAGCGGTAAATAATGTATACACATAGATGCTTGGCCTAGTTGCTTAGAGGGGCTCTGCAACACTCTTTGAGCATGGCCAGAAAACGCTGCCGATAGGTAGTAGAGGCTCCCGACAACACGTAAGCCAAATATTAAAGCACAGAACGTGGCCCGGAATTCACAATAAATTATCGAAGTCAGCTAAAAATTGCTTTCTCTTCTCTCGACAAATCACGGAATATGCCCAAAATTTACACGTGGATTACCCATCTATCAGCCATTCGCCGATTTTAACATGGCGCACTCACTCGTTACAGAGATCGCCGCGGGAGGCCGCTACTTGTATACGCGTGCGCACGCGATCACACCGAGAAAGCCGCGCATTCGAAGAAAAAAAAATGTGCTCAAGGTGTCGAAACAGACAGACAGACACAGAACTTTATTCAAGTCCTGAGGAACTGCGTTGTAACGGCCCCGTTTAGGGGGAATCCGTAGCAAACGCGGGCCACTCCCACGTAGGAACCGGACGACCGTGGCCCTCCGCCCTCTCGCAGGCCCTCTGGAAACACAAGTGACGTTTTTCTGTGGCCCTGTCATCCCTCCCTGCTTAACTTCCAGCGCTTTCGTCGGGACGAGAGAAGAGAGAATGCAATTGCCCCATTCGACAAACCTTTGTAACTCCACTTGCACTGGACGGATTCTTAAAATTTTTGCGGCGTTGAATTCGTGAAGCAATAAGCTTTTCCAGTGAATTCATTCCATGGTTACTTGAAAAAAGCATTTCAGGGCCCCTTTAATAGAAAACTTCGCAGCCCCACACAGTCGCGGGTGCGCAAAGAGAGAGATAACAGATAAGAGAAAGGACGACAGGATACCTGCGATAGCTCAACACCCACAGTGTCTATGATATGTATGAGCCACTTGATCGGAGGACGGCAGCAGTAGTGTACACTGATAGACCAAGCTGCATGGAATGTGGAGATGGGAATATTGCGAGAGAAACGAACGGCCAATTAGAAGTGGAACAACTTTTAAGAGACGTGCAGTTATCGCGTAGCCTAAAGGAGCACTGACGCGAAATTCCACATGTTTTCCTTTTTTCACTGTTCCCATAAGTAGCTAATACCCCTGTCACACGGCCACCACCAAACTCCATTGAACACCGTCAACGTAAATCTCCCCTAGGGGGTTCAACGGAGAAGGAGTTGTGGCAGTGTCACACGGCAATGACAAGGTTGCAACAGTTGCCGCGAGGGGGCTCAGCTGGCGCTGTTTGATTTCCGGAAAAGCATTCTAATTTCATCTCTCTTGATTTTTTTGTGAATCCTCGTTATGCGGTTTTTACAAAAAAGCACTATTAAGTAAGTATGCGACTAACAAACCATTAAAAATAATTTTAAATAAAAACGCATTTGCTAAATGTAGCAATGCTGCTTCGTTGGCTGAAGCACGCGCCGGTTGATTATTCGGAAGCGGTTTCACAACCCCCAGTCACAGTATCGTTTTTAGATAGCACCGATGGAGGCGGGAATCAGCGAGGTTTTCAAGTAAACATACCTGGCTACGTAAGCACGCCACACCGCGTGCACATGTTCACAGTAAACCATGGTAACCGCATTTACAACCCTTTTCGACGAAGACTCCCTGGGTGCCTCGAAAATGATTACATGCGTACCCCCCACCAAAAAAAAAAACAAAAAAAACGCCTAGGCCAGGACGTCAGCCTCTCTGCGCTGCGCCGTGCTCCCTACCAGGCTGCAGAAATCGGGCACCTTCTTCTAACCACTACCACCACCTCGGCACTCCGTGCAAGTCCACAAAGGAGGCGCTCCCTCTTGCCGTTGAAAAAGTTCCAGGAGAGAGTGCTCACGAGTAGCATGGCAACCAACAAAACCTAGGGATGCAAGTGTGGCAGCTTGGGCTAGTTGGTATGGCATGACGATAGTTATAGCGCGAGAATAAAACGACGACACAAAGACACTCTTGTCTTTCGTGTCCTTCTTGTCTCTGTGTCGTCGTTTTGTTCTCGCGCTATAACTATCGTCATGCTAGGGATGCAAGTTGGCGTCGATGTCATCAGGTAGAGCGTTTCGCGTGCAGTTGCACAAAAATTGATTTTAAATAGAATTTATGGCAATCAGCAATTCGTATTTTGTAGATGATGCATGTGACACACCGAAAATCTATCCCTCAAATTGTTCCCACCTTAAAAAGTGTGTCAAATACTTCTAAAGCTGCTTCACCAGGCTGTGCCTGGAAACGTTCTGCAACAATTCTGCAAGGACTGCCCCGAAAGGCCCCGCCTCAAGTGGCGTGAGTATGTCATGCTGGAAAGATGACACAAGCAGAGTTTTATAAAGCAAATAAATGAATATGAGAAAGTCCCTCCCGAAAAAGGGGGACTTTCACTTTCTTGCACCCTTCTGACGAAGGGTGCAAGAAAACGCTCATATAGATTCTGTTTGCTTGGTGATACTAGTTTCTAAGATTGCCCTGAAACCCTAGCACGCAGCGCCCATAGCAGAGCAGAGCTCTAAGATGCTCTCCTCCTCAAATGAGAGTCTAGCAATACTTGATTAATATTACGGGGCTGTGCCTCGAAGGGCGGTGAAAGGCGGGACGGTTTATCACCCACATCCGCCCTTATATCTGTTGCGCACCGATCCACGCGTTACAGGTGGAACAATAGATATTCTATGGCAGCGGATGGGAGAACTCGCCTACGCGCCACCTGCTTGTCTGTTTAGCCTTTACAAGCACCACGTCGCGCTCGGCCGCGTTCGCCGAGCGGAGGCGGAAATTTTCGGCGGATGAGGGAAAGCTGCAGAACAAGTATAGCACGTGCCCCCATGCACGACATCGCGCTTCATTCACACTGCCGCAGCACTTTAAAGTAAAGTTGACACGAACGAAATTAACCATTAGCAAATACTTCAAGCGGGTTGATGCTATTCTGTGCTGGTGGGAAGGTGATCGAGACCAATTTGTCATCAACCATGGTTAGGTTTAGAAGGACGAAATTCCTGCATACGGTCGGCGTCACGTAGCGGCGAGGCTCGGTGCGTAAAATCATAAACAAGCTTTATAACACGACAACAAACTAGAAAGAAAAAAAAAACTCCAGACACCGGGTCACCCGCAACCACGGTGTAAGATACAAAACACTTTGACTCTTACACCGTGTTTGCAACTGAACCCAAGTAGAAAAAAGCAGTGATAAAAAAAAAAACAACAACACCGCAAGTGTTGGCTGATGGCAAGCGAATCTTCGCATCCGCCTCATAAAGTATGCGTTGTTGCACATGAACGTAAAAATGTCGCGTAGCTTCTTATTGAAGCCGAGAAGGCAGGCGCGTTTCAGTGCCACATAGCTTATAATCCGGTGAATCTCGACAGGTGTTGGCTCTCGCATGACAGACGAGCCAGACTGAAGCGAGGGCGACGTGAGGCCTCATGCGCCACGCCGAGAAACGATGTCCCCGCCCGAATGTGAACCGTACCGTCCGGGCACCTGTCGCCTTGAACCGCGAAGACCTTGAAGGTGTGATGAACTCCGGACGGCGTAGTGGTGCCCGCGCCCGCTGTGGTGGGCGGTGCAAAGTTAAGAGCACATTACACGGCTAATCAGCCTTAAAACTTAAAAAAAAAAAAACTTTCGACGGCAATTTTTTCATCGAAAACGACAAACAGCGCGAACCACAGAGCCCGTGAAATGAATGTGCAACCCCGTGAAATGCACGAGGCAACATCACTGATCCTGTTGTGTGTGCTTTCCCTTGGAGCACCTTTTCATGTCCAAACTGAGCTGCGCTACAGAGTTATTATAAAGCTTAACTCGCCCAATCTGCAACACAGGGCAGATACGGACTTAAACGCTGTTGGAAGCCGACTAGTCGAGCGCAGCTCCATATCTGGTTCACTGGTTGTCATGCTATATTTCATCAATGCAAAATACAAAGGCGCTACGGGACCAACGAATCACGTGAAATGTATCAGGCCTCTAGCGTCGACAAATATGGTGTTATGCGCCGAGTGTGCCTTCGATAGCGCTCTTCACCACGGAACTCATAAATCTTTCGCGTGAATGATGGCATTCCATTTTTTTACAGCTTATTATACATATTCGAAAGCAGATACCTTGTCACTGTTGTGTTCCCCATCATCTTTTTTTTAACAGCACTTGTTCAGCCTCTGTCCCATGGTTCAAGCTGTTTCTCGCTTTCGACTAGCATGCACCAACCGGCCCAAATAAACATCCTATTGGTTGTTTTTTTTTCATTATTACTATTTTTTTCGCACCAAGTAGACATTGCAGCTGTAGGACACCATCCGGCAGCATTGATGCAGACGCGCTGCTTAACACGAGCTCCGAGCAACCTACCCTTAGCTGAACGTCGTGGAAAACGATTCCGAACTGGCTGCATTCCAGAAGTGTGAGCAGCACCGCAAAACGAGGCACACCTACACCCTCGCAACCGGCTCAGAATCGTGAAAGCTTTCTCTACCATAGCTCGCACGAATTGCGTGCAAGCATCACACGTTATCGAAACTAACGAAACGTTTGTACGAGACATCGCGAGTTCGCGATCGGAAGCGTCCGTCAACGGTGAAAACCAACACAGAATATAACACGGCCCAACACTACGGCGACTCCCAATGAAGTCAACGCCCATAACTCACCGTGAAAGCACTCCCTGTCTTTCCTTCGATCGTGAGCGTGTGGAGGAATACTTTTTCGCTCTCCCGTTGCTCGTCTCGTGATGCTGTCGTGCCATTATGGCTCACACACACACACACACACGCAGCGATGAAGCCGGAAGCGGCTACGGCACACAACTCTTCGTCGCCCTCGTCCTTTAGCGGTGATGTCAATCCAGCGACGGGGGCATCGCGTTCTCTCACAAGCACAGAAACTCACTCACTGAGAAAAAAAAGTGCCGCCAACCTCTCAGGACACGCGTGTTGGGTGGCAGCAAAACCGGGGTAGTGCATCCACTAGTGCGCCGAGCGAGGCAGCCGATCGCATTCGGGGCCAAGGGATGCAGCCGGGCAACGTGACCGATTTACGGGGCACGGAGGAGGCGAAGAAAATGTAACGGCACGGCAATGAAAAAAAGAAAACACGGTAGGCGACGCGAAGACAAAACGTCGTTCGTCGAGACTGGTTGGATCCACTCGGCAGGCACGGGAAGGTAGTACGTACGCGAGGCGACGTTGCTGCGTGTCAAAAGGCTGGCGCTCGCTCGCCGGTATGCAGCCACACAGCTGGGCAAACGCTTCAGTTGCCGATGCGTGAGCGGAGGTCGCAACTCCCAGATTCCGGAGTGTCACGACCCCTCCACAACAACAAAATTAAAGAAAGAGATAGCCGCTGAATGCAGATTCACCGAGCCGAACGCCTGCGACGCTCTTCTGGCTGCCCCTCCCGGTGCAATTCTTGCTTACACCACGGAAGACAAACGGCACGTACACAGTCCAGGGACGGTCGCCGGTCCCAAACAACGAATAATTACTGCCGTTCTGTCGGAGAGAAACACTAGAGGTGCTCAGGCAGCAACGAAGTAAGCACCACGGTAAAATAGCCCCGCTGCCAGTCAGCGACGGGACGGCCGACGACCGGTCAAATATTTCGCGCCGACGTTGCGTAAACAGCCGGCGGCGGTGGATGCGATACACTCCGAAAGAAAAATCCCAGGCACTGTTGCAGCGTCTAACGTACTTTTTTAGACGACGAGGAGAGGCAACTTGGAAAAAAATGTTTTAAAAAGAAAACCGGAACTAGAACCGGGAAACGAAATGAACAAAAACAATCCCCGCCACTCTGCCCGCCACGTGTTCAGTTTTCGCAAACAGACCACAGATGGCGCGGCCCACGCAACCGGTTGCCAACTTGCGCATATTGGGCGCCACTTCTGGCGATGCGATACTGGACGAGCGGCGCAGTTTCGGTTTCGGAACGCGAGTGTTTTGCATTGAAACGTCTGAAACAAAATACATGAACACTGTATGCGAGACCAACGCTTAAATAAAAAAAAAGAAACTATAGTTACTACAAATGCTTATGAAAGTTTATGTAATATCCCGCATAAAAAATACCAGCCACATTTGGCAAGGAATAAAGTATTTTATACACAAAACTAACGTAAGTCGCACGTACTTATGTGTAGACATGGGTCGCCTTACTAGTGTAGATGATGTTATTACAAATGTAAGCGTGACGCAAATACGATAACTTTTGGTATAAGAAGTACCAGAATTTATCAAACACAGAAGCATGCATAGCCTTACAATTCATCGATGAATCTGCGCAAGCAGTAGGCGCACCCCAGTAATCTGAAGGTGTATGTACAAAGAAATTTTTGTGTTGCGTTATTATGATTTGATATGCTGCACGTTCATCTTGCTATTCAGCCAGATGAATCACTTCCTAAATTCTTTGCCACGTGTGTAACGATACGTACGCACGAGTATCGTTCGCAGCAGCGCAGGTCGGCCGACTGAGACCATATCGAAAAAAAAAAACATGGCCAATGATGAAGTTATCGCGCGCAAAACATGGAGAAGAAGCGATAATTCAAACAATAATCACCTTACTGTATCAGGCACGTTTAATTTTTGACTCGGCAAGCTCCGGTGAGAACAGGCCACGTACTGCTTTTCGATAGTTGTGACCGCCGCCTAGACGCTGTCATTCTCGTCTAGGAATTCTAGGCTTCCTTCGCTCAGGCACGCAACAGCAAAAAGACGAATAATTTCTGGAGAAGTGGTCGCTAGCTTCGAAAAAGACCGATTTCGACCTCAAGCCATGTAAACTTAAATCTCGCTCTCTGGATTTCGTGCCGACCGGTTGCGCCCCCGCGATCTCCGACGACAGCGCAGCTCTGGCCAACTGGGCTCGCCCTACGCCATCTCCTGACGCTGACAAGAGCTCTCGCCGAGTGGTGCCCCGTCCCCGGACTCCTGCGACCATGTCCATCTGTCACACACGTCCCGTTTATTAGGGAGGCAATCGCCGGGCTAATTCCAAGAGCCGAAGTATCGGCCCCCCGAACCGCACCACGAAAGCGTGGACAATTTTTAAAGTGGTCCTTTTTGGTGCGCCAGCGGACGCCGGTCGTGGCCCAAAGAACAAGTCAGAGCCGAGAGTTGATAAACAAACAAATTATATTCACAATGATGGCAGATCGAAAACAATACATAAAAATGCACACTCCACAACAGTTGCGTACAATATGTCACCAATCAAACCAATCAATCAACGTACTACACAACACAATCAGCCACACTTAATACAACGGACACGGGCAACAATACGCACTACAATGCAGTCGCATGCATTGAACAACCAAGACACTTAAAGACTAAAGAGATAGAAAACCTATTCAGTCCAAAGTTCTTGGAACCAGAGTCTAGATGATACTCTTCCGAGAATCACTCACTCAAAGTCCAGCGTTGTTGTCGTTCCGTAGCTCTCGAAGTTTCTCTTCCAGGAAACCTCCCGTCTTCAATTGGCCACCCTTCAAACTTCAACTTCTTCGCCGGAAATCCGTCGGCTTCCCACACGCAGCTGTTGCCCGCGTCTTCGCTCGATAGCGGTAAACGCACGCTCTTGCCTGTAGCTCGAGCCGTCCCTACGGACCCAAAACCTTCGCCGACTACACGGCGGAATCCCTGCGCGCTCCGGCGCTAACTTTCCGTCTTCTCCTGTTCTGTCACTACGGGCAGAACCTTCGCCGACTCCACGGCGGAATTCCTACGCGCTCCGGCGTTAACTTCCGTCACCTCCTGCTTTCTCGTCTCGGCCGCTCGATTAAATACCTTCCGCGCCACCTTCCAGAAATTTCTCGTCCTTTCGTCGGCGCGATACGCAGCGAAGGCTGGAGAGAGGCGAGACGGTTTGTCAGCCCTCCGCGTCGGGTGACTCAGCTCGGCGTAGCCACGCCTCCTTCGTTCTGGAAATTTCTAGCGCTTGCCCGGCTGCCGCTGTGGGGTGAGGAGGTTCGTCTGCGAAGCCGTGCTTCTGCGGGGAGAGCGCGCGCCCGGGAGCCTTGGATGTTTGCTTTCTTTTTTTTTCTTTTTACCTCGCGGCGTTTCTACCGCCCGTTGTCGCAAGGATTTGGCGGCGCGCTCTTTTTTTTAGCGCTCGTTCTGTGACACCATCTTTCCTATCTTCTCCTTACTTCCGAATGTCGCTCCCTTGCGCCACGCTCTCTCCTTCTCCTCTCTCTATCTATCTATACCTTTTAATCCTACCATTTTAATCCCTCCTCCCCCTGAGAGACAGTTACGGGACTCACTTTTCTCTTCATTTAGGAATCACCCCCCCCCCCCCAACTCGCAACCATGAAGACCAACGCTCACTGTGGGCTTCTACCACAGTGCATCGTCTTTGAAGTGCAACAGCTGCATAAAAATGAACATTTGATCAGCTGCAGCCGGCTATCAACAACGCGGTCATACAAACGTTGACGCAGACGACACGAGACACCGGCGTGCCCAACGAATATCCTTAGCTTTCCTTTCTCCACAAGGCCACCTTAAGTAACGTCAAAGTCGCGAATGGCAGTACGTGGTGCTAGATAACGCACGCGAACTTCAAAAGTTATATAAATTAAATTACCTTCCTAACTATATTCGCTGTTGAGATCCCGTAGATGCTATATGCATGTTCGCGAAAATAGATACCAAAGTTTATTTCATACTCCAACTTTTGCGAAATCACACCGTCAAAAACCAGAACACGCCGTCGCGGAACAGAGCAGAGCACGGAAAAAGCGATTAATGTATACAGATGCCGAGAACACGTCCCTAAAACGAAATTTGCGGTAACGCCCTCCTTTTTTTTAAATGCAAATCCATTTCTTAGTCGGGCTACGTCAGGCATCCGGCGTTGTCAGCGCGCCGGCAGGTGTTATAGCTCCGCTCTCACTCTCTGTACCATAGCAACAGCTCCGGGCCCGCGCGCTTATCCTCGCCCCTAGCAACCGGAGAATAGAGGGTGAGCGCAGAGCTTCACCCCCGCTCTTTCTCTCGCCGTTCTCTCTCCTGCCGGCGCCCCACTCTCCCGTCCGCTCGCGCCTCGATCTCTCTCGACAGTTCTCTGGCTGAAAGCCTCTCAAGAACATGAGGACAGTGTGCTCGAGACGCCGCTGTGAAACGTCAACGCTGAGCCGAGAACGCTGGCGCCCGCCCCACTTTTCCGTCAGCTCGCTCCCCATTCTCGACCTTTCGCTGGTGGGCGACTCTCATGGCAGAAGTCGGCGAAGGCGAATGTCTGACGGCTAGGGTACCCTCGGTACTCTATCTTGGCGCAAGAAATGCCTTTGCCTTTACTCAAGATTACCTTCGGGGAGGTGTGGGCCTTTTTTTTTCTCCCCTGTGGTGTTCCGCGATGCATTGTTGTTTCGCAGGAATCACTGTACGCCACATACACGCGGAATTCGATATGACGGTCGTATACGCACACGGTCTGCGCCGGCGACCAAATCCTTGGAGCGCGATTCGCTTCGACGCCGCGGACCAGCGGTTCGGGTCCATCTATATGTAGAAGCATAAATAAGCAGGCATCATGCGGTAGCTGCTGCGCCGGACAAAAAAGCGTCTGTACTGACGTCATTCGGGAGACCCGGCTGCACGGTTTGTCCGCATGGGCGCGGCGAAAAAAAGGAACAACAAACTCCATATTTGTTTGGCGCCACTCCATAAACAGTGGCCGTGATAGCCCGAGAGACAGCGCGGTGGGCGCGCAAAAACAGACCGTGAAGCCTTAACAAAATAAAATGGATGGAGCTAGAAAGCTGCCGCACGAGGAACGATAAGAGGTTCGAGAAAGAGAGGCACGTGTCGTGGAGTGGCGTAACTATCACACAAAATTCTGCTGCGGCGCGATTCACGGCCTCCGTGGTGGGTTGAGCCATTCTAGGAACAAGGCAAACAAATGAATGGAGCAAAAGTAAGGATAGAATTTCGTTCACAAGGCATATAAAGTAGCTACAGCTGAGACGCCTTGGTAACACCCTTATGATGAACTACAGATTTTCCTGCTCACTTTAATACAAGTGCCAACTTGAATAATCTGCACACCATTGAAATAATCTGAGCGCCAAATATTTAATCCAAGTGCCAAACATTTAATCCAAGCGACAACTCAATGAGGCCACGTGCCAGTGAGTTTAATTCAATTGCCAATGACTTTCAGTTTAATCCATGCACTTGAAACACAAGTTTGCCGCTTCATAGAGTATAAATGTCAGAATAATGTAAACATGAAGTCACAGGAAGAACTTTTCCCTCGCCTATACATGCTTGCGCTTATGAAATGAAGTGCGCAGTGCTATTTCCTCCTAACGTTTCGGTGTCATAGCTTCAAAAAAAAAAGTGTGTGTTAACTGCATTTACGGGTACTAATAGTATTTGCTCATAGAGTCCTGTTAGTCTGTGATTCGTCGCTACTACATTATTCCGCCTAACCAAGTACACCATCGCATATGCATAGATTCGTGTCGTCTGTTAAGCAGACCGCTTTTGGCTACTTATTCGCTGAGGCATTCGCAGTCGTCTGCTCAGCCCGGTGATAACAGTGATCAACAGATGGTCACCAGGTCCTTTTTCAAGTCGTTCTCGCGGCTATTAGCCTTGGCAAACTTCCAGTTTTTGTCTGGTAAATAAATAAAGTTTGATTTGATATTCATTCGTTCTTGGAATCATAAACAACCATTTAAAACTCAAGTTGCATTTGTTTGGGTTCATGTGAATTAAGTTTTTTATAAAAGCATCACAGGAGATACTGCTGTTTTCATGTAAAAGACGACGCTAGTGTTCCTGAAGTGTGTTTGCTTGAAACACGCCTTCATCGAATACACATAATTTTTTTAGAATAAAAAGATAACAACTAATATGAATATAAAATAAGACTTCTGTTTTCCACATCAGGATCACAAGTTTACATCTTATGTGCACTGCAGGATGAAAGCCTCTTCGAAATATTCCTAATTTGCTCGGCCCTGTGATGGTCCCCTAATTTATTGAGCATGTACCTGTTTTGACTCATTACCACCCACAGTCAAGTTCTCCATATCCTGTTATGCCTCCCGGCACTCCAATAACAATGTTATGTTATAATATAACAATGCTAAAATGCGACCGATAATCTTGAAACTTGCCGACTTTCGAGACAAAACTAGGGTATTTAAAAATTGCCACAGATTGAAAGGGACCACATATTCCAAAAGTGAAAATTCTTCAGCACGTATTCGGGACATAAGTAGGAAACTCTGGAACTATGGTAAAACAAAAAAGCAGGCTGGAGACAGAGTTTCTTACTTATGACAAACTAAGAATAAATGGAAAGTTGTATTTCTGGGATGAGTGTCCAGAAAGTGTAGTACCTTTAAAGGGACAGTCAGGCATCCCCATTCCGAAAAAAAACCAGCAAGGCGAAGCGAAGTCTCTATGCTCGTGACGAGCTGTGAAATAAACTTCATAAATTTAAATGCACGCAGTATTGTTAACAAAGTAGATTCCCTAGAATCGGTCTTAATTAGCCTAGAACCAGATTTCGTTGCTGTGACAGAAACATGGCTAACACATGATATCACGGATGTTGAATTGACCCTGCCAAATTATTCAGTAGTGCGAAAAGACAGGTAGACACGTGGCGGGGGTGTTGCGATATTTATAAAAAAGGGTATCTCTTTTTCAAGACTTCCTGATGTAGAAAAGTTTGAAGCTATCTTCTGCAAACTAATGTTAGCCCAACACCAGGTCACGGTGGGGTGTGTTTACCGCTGCCCCTCATCTGATTGTAGCGTCACCCATTCACTATATGACTATCTACAACGTTATGTGCCATGTGGCCAGCTAATCTTAGTGGGCGATTTCAACCTACCCGATATTGATTGGAAAGCGATGCACTTCCCATCGGCATCCTTGGAAATAATAAGCGATATGATGTTGCACTTTAACCTAAATCAGATAGTTACCCAGCCCACGCGAACTAAGGGAAACGCATCAAATATTCTTGATCTGACATTTATCAGTCATCACTTTACACTTGAAAACATAAATTTACAAATTTTGGAAGGTATATCAAATCACGAAATAACATATTGCACCATCCGCTCACAAACCCATGTCCCTGGTGCTGAAAGTAGTAGCACATTTTACGATTTTTCAAACGCTGATGACGTTAGTATTATCGATTACCTCAGCTTTGAATTCATCGCATTTAAAGAACTTTCTACAAACAGTTCCATAGATGTAGATGCGTTGTGGAAAAAGTACACGGACATTGTGTTTTTCAGTCTTCAAAATTATGTACCAGTGAAGACGAGAAAGGCAAAGAAAACAAATCCGTGGATAACACGCGAAATAATCTACGCTTAACGAAAAGTAAAAAAGGCTACGTAAAACCCTGAAGCTAAAGCCAACGTACGCAAACAAACACGCCTTTAACGCATATATAAAAGATATGAAATCAAAAATCAAGGCAGCTAAGAATAACTATTTTTCTAAGACTCTTCCTAACTTCTTGAAAAGCGCACCTCAGAAGTTTTCGAGTTACCAGAACCCCTAACGCCATGAAAGCCCCCGCCACTGACAGTGAGGATAACAGAAACGCTGCAAATTCTTTTAACTGTTATTTTCAGTCAGTATTCAACATCGACAATGGAAAACAACCGAATATAGTCCCATATGACCGAAATCCGATCAAGCCACTCGAAATCACAGATTCAGGTCTGTTAAACCTTTTGTTGAACGTTGACACAAAGAAAGCGATTGGACCTGATAACATACCCAATATGTTTCTCAAGAGATATGTGGAGTGGAACAGTAAGTACCTGTGTCACATCTTCAAAAAAATCATTAACGACGTGCTCACTTCCTGCAGAGTGGAAAATTGCTAAAATCATTCCCATTCACAAATGTGGTAGCACATCACAGGTGTCAAATTTCAGGCCCATTTCCTTAACCTCGACCGTGTGCAAACTTCTTGAACACGCAGTACTTAAACATATAAACACGTACCTTGAACAGGAATCTATTATTTCCCCCTATCAACATGGCTTCCATCGTGGTCTCGTCAACAGTCACACAGCTAAAGTGTAGATTATAGGAAACAAACATACGTAATTTTATTGGACTACTCAAAGGCTTTTGATTGCGTACCACACAAGAAACTAATCAGGAAGCTTCAGTGTACAATAGGTGAAGGCCCTATTGTAAATTGAATAGAGAACTATCTGACAGACCGCTTACAATTCGTGCATATTCATAACGAAAGTTCCACTTTAGCATCTGTTACGTCGGGAGTGCCCCAGGGCAGTGTATTGGGTCCTGTCTTATTTCTGCTGTATATTAATGATTTGCCTTCCAAATTGAATGTTAACATCCGGCTATTCACTGATGATTGTATCTTGTACCGTGAAATTAATTCCGTTGATGATCACCATGTACTGAATAATGCACTCGAGTCTGTCTTTTGTTGGTGTGAGGAGTGGAAAATGACTCTCAATGCTAAGAAATCCGTTACGCTTGCTGTAGTTAGATAGAAAGCAATATCTCATTTCACGTACACTATTATTGACACACCTCTTACTCGCGTATTTGAACATAAATATTTAGGCGTCACTTTAACGCACAATCTTCGATGGAAAACCCATGTCAACAATATAACCTCAAGTGCACTAAAGCGGCTTTTTTTTTTGAGAAGACGCCTTCAACTGGCACCCCAAAATACAAAGCTGCAGGCATACAAGATGCTTGTCAGACCAATGTTAGAATACGCCAATATTGTTTGGTTTCCGTACACAAAGGAACTAATTGCAAGAATCGAAGGGGTGCAGAGGAAGGCAGTAAGGTTCATTTATAATAAATATAGGCAAACGAATTCTCCTACAGAATTATTACACAAAGCTGGTCTGTCAACACTACAAAGTCAGGTGAAAATAGCAAGACTAAAGTTTTTGTTTCAGTTAATTCATGGAGACATAAACATCGACGCGTCAAAACTAATCTCTTTCAGTCGATCTAGGTTAACACGCTACCGGCACTCTCAAGCACCTAATGAATACACTTTTCATTCAAACTGCTTTAAATATTCATATTTCCCCCAAACCATAAGAAATTGGAACCAACTTAGCCCTTCTGTTACGAACACTTCATTTTTGAATGTGTTCTTAGATATGGTAGAAGCAAAGGTACACCCTGAGGAGTTTTTCTGAAAATTATAGTTCTTTTTCTTTTCTTTTGTCCTCTTGTAATTCATATGCAGGCTCTGTATATTGATAACGTGATTGCATCATTATATATTTTGTCTTTATAGTTGTTGTACAGATTTGTACCCTCACCTTGTTCATTGCTACTACTGCTTCTCATGTATCGATTGCTTATTGTTTTGCATGCTAGAAATGATTGCTTTGTGTTTCTTTTCTGTATCATATGTATGCCCTCCCTGCAATGATCTCCTTGTGAGATCGGCAGTATTGTTAAATAAATAAATAAAATGTCTGCCGCATCGCACGACCTGGCCCGGACATGTAATGCTATACAAATCCGATTATGAGCTTTGTTGACAAACACAAAATATTCTGGCTTTTTTCTTTCGTTGCTATTAAAATGACTTTACCCGGGCCAAGCACTCATCAACAAACTTGTACATAGCACAGTATAAACAAAATATTCTTGCTTTTTTCTTTCGATGCTATTAAAATGACTTTACCCGGGCCAAGCACTCATCTACAAACTTGTACATAGCACAGTATAATCACTCCAAACACGGCTCAAGCGAACCGCGGCAGTAATTTTTGTTTTCACGAATACTAGCAGCGAATACTAATAATAATGATTTAGTCTAGTTTCCGACTATAGTATTTCAAATTGTAGAAACTGCATTTCAATTGCACTGCCATTTTTACGGCCTGTATTGTGCTTTTTGTAATTGAATTAAGCTGACTGGTACCTGAATTAAAGTCATTGGCAATTGGATTAAACACGGTGGCACTTGGATTAAAATCCCTGGCACGCGATTTGATTGAGTTGGCACTTGGATTAAATATGTTGAGGCTTGGATTAAATGTTTGGCCCATGGATTAAAGAGGTTGGCGCTCAGATTGTTTCAATGGCGTGGAGATTATCTAAGCTGCCACTTGGATTAAATTGAGCAGGAAAACCTGTAGTTCATTTCAAATGATGAACCTCTTCCACCAAATACCACAGTCGTAGCGTCAGTCAACATACTGTGAACAATACAGTATATGCAGTGACGACGCATGCCTCTCATATGTTAACATCTCATGACAGCACTCTCTAGTGTTCGTGAACGCGCCTAAAATGTTTGAGCTGTGGGCATGCCAAAATCCACAAAAGTGGAAAGATGCCATAATGTCTCCGATTCTGATTCACCACAACTCCTTCACGCAACCTGAATCCGAACAACGGAAGCGTCACATACTTCAAATGTAGTTCGAACTCCGAAACATGGTGAGTAGACTTGTTTGTAGGAGTTTGTGCACATTTTGAACCAAACTACTTTACAAATGTTATACAAGAGATATAGAGACACAGTGTGAGGCTCTAATGGAAACTGAAGATCACAGAGAGCTCGAATGCTGGTGTTGTATTCAAGTTATTGTCAAAATGGCAAAGGTGTAGAAAGTATATGGCAGGGCTTGTGGTAAGAAACATAAATTTTACATATACATGCACATATGTCCGACACCTTTACACCTACATGCCACCTCTACACTCATCATGGTTTAAGAATATAAAAAATTATGAAGCTTATTTAAAATAAATGAGAAGTAACACCAGATAGTGGTAAGGCTCACCAGATGGCGTTCCAGAAGGTGAAACCCCATGCAAATAAGTAAATTCAGACAGAAAAAGACACCCACAGAAAAACGATCATGATATATTGGCAGCCTTCACTATGAAATGGCCTTTGGGATAACTGTGCAGACTTTGAACCATCTTCCCCACAAGTACAAATGAGTGGCAGAAAAGCAATGATACATGTTGCAAGTGTACTCTGCCAAGCGATGTGGTTGAGCATATCATTTTCTTTGCACTAGGTGCCTGTGGAGCACACCATGCTATGGAGCAAGTGTTTTTAAGAACGCCTTAGGTTTTCGTTAAGAGAATTCGTGTGCCAGAAAGGCCGAGATGGTTAGATAAACCACAGCGCAACATAACCATGTGGATATTAAGCATATTCACATCCATACCCAAATGTAATAAGTATGGTTATAACTTCTCTTGCCAGGAGAATGCTGAAGCCAAAGTAGAAATGCTTTGCAAGCTGCGTGCAAAATTGATTGACTGAATACAAGGTTAACATGTGCAGACATGCATCACCAATTACTTCAATTAATAACAGATGTCCGGTGATTTGTGAATAAATGTAAGTCTTCTGAAACTTCCCCCTCGTGTGTTAGCTCTATGCACATGCGCCACTGCATGGGGAGCCCTCCGTTTATTTAGCTTTCATTAATTCGAACTTCTTTTAATTTGAACAAATTTTCGGGTCCCTTCGAGTTCGAATTATCGAGATTCGACTGTAAATACAAACTCTGGGTGGTCCCACACAATTTCAATGACATAACTAAATAAAAAATATGAGAGCTGCCAAGACATCAGTTGTAACGATGTAAAATTTGGTTCATGCGAGGCTCAAAACATGAAATGTAGCATACAAAAAAGAATTAATAGCAAAAGACAATTAGGAAACACATTTTTTTGTATCGCAATAGCAGTTAAATGGACGGTCTCGGCTGGTTTTTACCATCGTCGCCACCGCCGCCTCGCACGCGCGCACACGCACACACACACACGCACACACACACACACACACACACACACACACACACATATATATATATATATATATATATATATATATATATATATATATATATATATATATATATATATATATATATACGAGGAAGGATGCGCCGGCATCCTCCTTCCCTGGAACGAACATCACATCGCCTTTCTGACCGGGGTCGTCTGTTGAGTTCACACGAAAAGTGCCAAGTTAAATAAACACCATTTTTTTCAGTGTGAGGTTGCTGCCAGTAGCTGTTGGGTGGCATGCTCAAGCGGACAAATTACCCAGAAGTGCTGCTAAATGTGCAACCTTTTTTTTATTGTGTGGAATAAACTGAGCACAGAAAACGGGGAGATCTGCAGCAATGCGTAATCAACATAGAGACCCCAAGTCTCTTTGCCCTGCAAGAGACCGGGGGGCGACTACATTATCAGGGTACAAATCATATGGTACTTCTGGCGAGAAAGGGACTTTCATGACTCTAGTAAATAGAAACCTCGCGACAGTGGCGCACGTCACCGGGCTGCACAGCATAGACCACGTCCTGATATAAATAATCGTAAGACAGAGGGAAGCCTATTTGTGCTTAACATTTACTGTCCACCCGGACACAAGCCGAAATTTGGTTCACTTGTCCACAAAACATTGATGATAGTGGAGAGACAGGCTCTCATCAATGTTGACAACTTTCACGAGCCACACATATTCTCCATAGCGTATCCTTGGGAATACGCTATGGAAAACGTAAAGAGTCAAAACTTATGGATCGATGCTCAACACGAAGGCCATACGTTGATAATGAATTCTGAGCCAACCAGTTGAATAGAAAACAGCATAAATAATGACGAAAGACCAGACCTAATATTTACAAAGAACGCAGCTGACTCGCGATGGCTTAACATGCTGCAGAATTTTGGCAGCGATCATTACATCATAAATATAAAGGCTCGAAACCTATAGATAGATGCCCAACACAAGGGCCATACACAGATAACAGATTCTGAGTCGCCCAGTTGAATAGGAAACAGCGTAAGTAACGATATGAGATCGGACCTAACATATACGAAAAATACACCTGACTCGCGATGGCCAACACACTACAGAATTTTGACGGCGATCATTACATCATAGTTACAAGGGTGGATGTAGTCCCTCAGAAAAATAAGGGAATAAGGGCGCTCGTAGATTGGGACACTTTCCGCAAAATCAGAGTGGAGGATGCTGAGGAGGCCATACTGGATATCGAGGAATGGGTGAAAAAACTCCGACACAGTGTCAAGAGACCCACCATAATCATTCTGGTGGAGGTGGTCAGCAAATTATTGCATATGTCGGAAGCAAAGAATAGTGCTCAAAAGCAATGAAAGAGTCAAAAGCACAATCGTAACTTAAGAAAGAGAGTAGCTGCATTAGACAAGGAGATAGAAGTACACGCAGATTGGCTGACCCAACAACTGCGGGAAGCCACGTCTAAAAACTTGGAACATTCTCCTAAGTTTCCTAGACCCGCAAAGCACAAAGACTGCCCAGAGGCATAATATGCAACAAGAAGAGCTCTTCCATGAACTCCAGCAAAAGTAGTTTGCAGACACAACCAGAAAACCACTTCCGGAGTACAAGGGACAGGACAACGTTAAACTCGATGCTAGTATAACAGAGACAGGATTAGATTATAGGCCACTCGACAGAACCCCAGGTCTGCTCAGGGTTCCTATAAAATTAGAAACAAGACGC
This sequence comes from Rhipicephalus annulatus, assembly GCA_013436015.1. Taxonomy (NCBI): domain Eukaryota; kingdom Metazoa; phylum Arthropoda; class Arachnida; order Ixodida; family Ixodidae; genus Rhipicephalus; species Rhipicephalus annulatus. The sequence continues at coordinate 122,659 of WOVY01010111.1, read as the reverse complement.
TCAGGAACTTGGACAACGAGTCTATTAAGGCCCTAACTGAGTATATGAAAGGTTTTGGGGAGTACCATCCCAAGTGAATGGAAAACCGCCCAGGTTAACATGATTCTGAAGCTGGGAAAGAAACCACAGATGGATAACCTTAGGCCAATTTCACTTACTTCATGCATAGGTAAACTCCTGATGCATATCATCCTTACACGTCTCACTCACCACGTGAAGGAAAACATACTCTTCCCACACACTATGATTGGCTTTGGACCAAATTTGTCAACGTAGAACATAATGTTACGGCTTCAGCATCAGATGCTAGACAAGGGACGCAATCTCTAGACTCTAAAGTTATCCATGGCTTTGATCTGACCATGTCCTGCGATACCATCTCACATAGAACCATACTAATAAATCTTCAGAAATGGGGGTAGGAAAGCGCACCTACGTGTATGTGCGAGATTTCCTATCCAACCGCACCACTAGAATTCCAATAATAGAGGCATGGTTCGTGGTGTCACTGTACTTGGAAGTACAGGGACACCACAGGGTTCTGTGCCGTCTCCCTTTTTATTTATTATGGCAATATTTGGCAATATTCGGCATACCCACAGAACTCGACATGATAGAGGGCTTCAAGCATAGCGTGTACGCAGATGACATCACCCTCTAGGCGACAGGTGGGAGCGACGGCAAAATTAAAGAGATATTACAGGAGGCCGTTAACACGGTAGAGAGATATGTTGAAGGTAAAGGGCTGAGATGCTCTCTTCAAAAGTCGGAATTGCTCATTTACAGACCCCCATGTAGGGGCTGAGAAAGCATACAGAAAAGGCGAGACACTGCGATATTTGCTGGGGGAAATAAAATACCCACGGTAGCGAACCTATGAGTTCCAGGGCTACGTATATGTGACAACGGTCGCAACAGAGAAACTATAATAATATCAGAGAACAGCACTTACCAAACAATCAGGCCAATAAAGAGAATAGCTAGCAAAAACTATTTTGCAAAGATCCCAACATTGTTTAATTCAAGCCATTGTCATCAGTTGCATCATGTATGTTGTCCCATATCTTAAACTACAAGCAGCCGAGCAGAGCAAACTAGAGTGTCTCATTAGGAAAGCATATAAACAAGAATTAGGTCTATCAATTAATACATCGAATGACAAGTTCTCTGCGCTAGGATTGCATAACACGCTGGGAGATCTTATACAGGCCTAGATGGTGGCATAGTATAACCAGTTAACACAGAGTTCGACAGATAGACATATAATGGACACAATAGGCGTCGCTTATGACATACAACATGGAGTCAAAAAAGACATTCCTTGGGAAATGAGGGAACATATACTAGTACCACCATTATCTAGAAATATTAGGGGTGTGCGAATATCAAAAGTTTTGAATATGAATCGAATACAAATAATGAAGGTGTGTAATTTGTTTCCACCAGTAATCTTTTACTCAATCATATATTTATGTTGGAAACAGTACAGTTGTTATTACAGTCAGTTATTGCACACAAAAATTTAAAAAAAATGTCACCATGTGTACTTCCCAAAAAAATAGGACTTTAATAGTTGAGCTTGTGACTGATGTCTTAGGTTCAATCCACATGTTGAACAAACATTTTGCATTTTTTTTATGTGGTAGGACTTTATTACAAAACAAAAAAAAAGCTTTCATACCTTTCATGATGACTAGTGAGCATGAGTCCCCTAGTTTTATTGTGGCAACAGTTAACATTAGTGTACTTAAATCTAGGTGATTATTAAAGCAACCTAGATTGTCACAATTCATCCAGGTTCCCACACTATCAGTTTTGGCTCGGAAGACTCTGATTTTATAGTGTTCTTTCTAATTTTCTTCCCTGTTCTCACCTGTCAAGCCACCAAGCAAAATAGGAGTACTTGGGGCGTTTTTCTACTACACAGCAATACTCTTTATCTCGCTTGATTCCGTTGCCTTTCTTGAGGATCGTGCTCGCCATTTTGCGATCAAGAGTGCTGTGTTGCGCTGATAGCTGTACGGTCCTGACCAAGGTGTACCGCGCCCGATATAGATGATTACTGATGTGTGATAAGGATGACAGGGCCACAACTCCCAGTGGCGAGGGCACTATTTTGCCACATCGCGACCCCTTTCGGCACACTGGACTGGCTACAGACGGCAGTAAACTGACGTTGGCAAAAGAGCAAGATCATAGCAACAGTGTAAAGGAGGGTTAATTGTAAGAGATGTTGCCATGCGAGCACAATGTGCGTACGACGGATTTTCAAAGGCGCTTTTGGGAACACAGCGAAACTACGCAGTAATTCGTTTGTCACCTTACGTGCGTCCTCATTAGCAATGAAAATCTATATGAGACGACGCCATTGTAACATTACCGAAAGTGCATGGCCTTTTTTATGTTTGCCCTTGCGTGGAAAAACACTTCAGCTCATTCGCATGACCATATTTGCTATCATTAATCGTTCTGCGGCACATTTTATAGACGACTTGCCAGGATTCAACATGTGCGCGTACCTTTCTACGGTGATCCATTGGCGAAAACTGACGTGGCTATACTTGAAATGCACTACCAATGTACGTCAAACTGAGCGCGCCCTAAGTAGGCGATGCATGCGGTGTATCGCCTACTAAGCTCACTTCATCAGTGCTGCGCCCTTTAACATATATACGGGCATTTGCCCTTGCGTAGAGATTTTTTTTCTTTGTGCACGCTCAGCACGGGACCAAGCAAAGGTCTGAAGACTATTTTGTCGAGTCAATGCAGCGGCGGCGAGTTGCCTTCATTTCCACGAGTGATACATTTCCACGAGCGCACAAGGGCGCAGCAGCGCCCAGCGTGGTCGGTACGCTTACGGGAACCGTAACAGCGCTAAACCGCCAAGCCACACGTACTGCCGTGCAGGCAGCACATAATTTAGATTGATTGAGATATTTATCATTGGCAGGCTTGCCGCGATGATTTGCCGCTGCATTCGTTGGTAGCTGTGATCACGATCCTGAGAATTTCCGTGCAAGCATGATCACTGCACTTGTGCCGAAGTCATGGTAATCATTGCGTGATTTACTGAGGCTCTCATGACAAATGGGCAAAATTGTAAGTTCTTTACAGGGACATATGCGAACGAATAGCCTTGTGTGAATAGTGAATTTTAGGTTTGAAGCAAATAGTGATTTTGGTCAAATAATTTCGTATTGAATTCAAATAGTATGTATGACATATAAAGAAAATGGGCATATTTATTATGACCTTACTAACCTGCACAATAGTTTTGAAAAAAATGAACTAGGGCCTCCATGCAAATTCCCTTTTTTTTCCGATCAAAAGAAGTCAAAAGAACTTTTAGTAGCAGGATTTTACTTTCAGCAGGATGCGAGTCATAACCCTTAAAATACGTAACATTTTAAAGTTCCTTATACTTAGAGCATATAAGTCGTCATAAATAGCTTTTAAGCTTCAGTAAATGAGTTAATTTAAGAGTAATAATTTTACTTAAAGCGGCCGTGTTACATTTTTTCAAGTAGCCACGGAATGCATTCACTAAAAAAGCTTATTTATTGCCTCATGAACTCGCCGCCGCAAATATTTTTCTCATTCGTTCAGTACGCACGGAGTTGCAAATATTTCTCGCACAGTGCAAGTGCTGATTTGATTTACTTGTGGGGTTTAACGTCCCAAAACCACGCTATGATTATGAAAGACGCCGTAATGGAGGGCTCCGGAAATTTCGACCATCCGGGGTTCTTTAACATGCACCCAAATCTGAGCACATGGTCCCACAACATTTTCGCCTCCATCGGAAATGCAGCCGCCGCAGCCGGGATTCGATCCCGCGACCTGCGGGTCAGCAGCCGAGTACTTTAGCCACTAGACCACCGCGGCGGGGCGCGGTGCAAGTGCATTCTCTCTTCTCATCCTAACGAAAGCACTGAAAGCTGAGCAGGGAGGGATGGCACGGGAAAAGAAAATATGTCACATGTGGTTTCTGAGCTTGTGGAGTCATTTGCCGAGAGAAGAGAGCAATTTTTAGCCGACTTTGAGAATTTATTGTGAATTGCACGCCGCGTGCTGCGCTATAATATTGGACTTGCGTGTCCTCGGTATCCTCGACTGCCGATCAGCAGCGTTTTCTCACAATGCTCAAAAAGATTTGTAGGGCCCCTTTAAATTTGAAAAGGGGCTTCGTGGCAGAGCAGATTTCTTCTGGTAAAGTAATTTCGCGGTCCAGCACCTCTACACTGCAGTGAAGCCACCTTTACAATCTGTACATTCGGATTAGTATGCATTTATTCGTTCTTTGCGAAACTTGGAAATTTTATATAATTTAAATTCGACCTGAAGTGAATTAGAATACCCTAATACTCATTTTAATAATCGAAGTATTCGTAATATTGCACTAGTCTGCGAACGAATATTCGAAAACATAGAATATTCGAGGAAAAATTCGAGTTCAAACATTCGAAATTTTTGACTATGTGGTTATCGAATCGAATACAAATATTACAAATGCAATATCCGCCAAATATTCAAAACTTTAGAATATTCGCACATACTTAAAAAATATGCATCCCAAGTATCATCGAGATAAAAGGATAGAAGGGGCGAACACGACATAATAAATTTAGCAACGCTCGGGACGTGGTCTATGTAGATGCAGCGGAATACGAAAATGGCAAAAGTATGGTGATAGGAGCAAGAAATATTGAAAGGGACTCTGTGGTCAGTGGAACTGTACGTACAGGAAAGGCATAAGCAGCAGAGGAGATGGTTACAACACTAGTCTAGCCTCCACAAAAGCCAAAGTCATAATCAGCGACCTTAAAGGCACTATTATTAATTCCGCTAAGGGCAGAATCTCGCCAGAAGTGCTAAGAATTGTAGCTAACTTTTGCAACAAGTGGGCAATGCATATTATATGGGTGCCTGCTCATTCCTCCTTCCCAGGGAACGAAATCGCGCTCAACCTGGCTTGAGAATCGGCCGGCCGAACAGGCACAATGCGAATCCTGGAGATGGACACAGACTACATGGTTAGTAATAAAGAAATTACAAAACATTACAGACTACGAAGGGCCCACTTTCCCCTGGCACACACGCCTCGATAAGCAAGCAGCAGGGGACAACGTGGTGCCTCTTACAGACAAACACATTCCTGAACCCAGTCGCTTAAAATTACTATAACTAGGAGTTATACTCAAGTATCTGTATATTTTACAACTAGGAGTTATACTCAAGTATCTGTATATTTTACAACTAGGAGTTATACTCAAATATCTGTATATTTTACAACCAGGAGTTATACTCAAGTATCTGTATATTTTGTCAGCAAAGGGTGGACCTAAATCATATACTGTGGGCTTGTGAGAGAGTCAAAGGATATAATAGAAAATAAATTAACAAAGAACAGTGGGAGACCTCACTGCTAAGCCCAGACCCTGAGGTGGAGCTAAAAGTGCTTTGGCAAGTCAAGGATGCCACCAGAGCATGAGCACTAATGGCTGCCACTTAGAGAAGGAAGCCCAAACTTCCCGATCTTGCCCTTTTAAATGAAAGGCATTTCTTCCTCCTCCTAGTAATATAATGCGAAGGTCCAACTTTATACATATAAAGTTTTAGCTTTAAGAAAGAAACAGAGTGAAAGAGAGAACAGTAATAGACAAGATTCTCTTCAAGGAATGTCACGAAACATAAAAAAATTATAGAGAAAAGGTTCTTGCTCGAGACATCAGAAACAATGTGAAAAAAAAAAAAGCAATCTGTTCTAGTGTGATAAGTAGGAGAGCGAGACAAGGATTTATGAAAAAATGTTCTTAATATTTTAGCTACATGGTGAAGTTGCATACGATTTACTACAGCTTTTTTTTTCTTCTTCCTTTTCCCAGTGCTTCTTGGTAACTATCCCTATTAGGGGTCTCGAATAGGACCTGTGAACCTTTCCCTAGCAGCCGGCCCCACACATGAATGTCTTCATACCATGCTTTTTATTTCCTTGATAAGTATGCTTATGAGCAACACAAACATGACTGGTCTCGAAGATTCCTTTCTTGGGGCAACTCATGTAGTCACGGCATGTTGGCACATAACTGTGGAACAAAAGCTACGAATTTCAGAATTGGCGTCCAGATTTCAGTTATACTGCAGGTCAGTATCAATGTTTCTGTAATCCTTACTCCAATTCCCTTTCAGAAATTACCTATATATAAGATATGAAAAAAAGGAATAGTTTCAAATGGCAACGTTAGTGGACATCTTGTGCATGACCCCTTCCTTCCACATTTTTCTTAGCCCTGGCCCTTGCGGGACAGCATGTAGGGATTACAGTCCGCTGGCTGAGATGAGTTTGAAACCTCTACTATGGAAGCACTGCTCAAGCTACCTTGTGCGCGTCTCCGTGCACACCTCCAGCTCTCGTATAGTCAAGTCGTGCATCAAATTTTGTCTACTTCACGACTTTTCAGAGATGATGTGTCACGAGAGCTATTCAGATGGGACTAAAGTAAAGTTTTGTTGCAGCTTTCATTTGTTTACAACAGGGGGCATGAAAAAGCCTATGGGTCGGTGTTGCTATCAAATTGACCTCTCTTATTTTATAATCAACTGATGCAAAAGGTACACACTATTTTTGTGTGCTGCTCGAAATTTAAGAACTATATATAAGAACACCTACTCAGAGGACCTGGTTTAAAAGGTAATCTCCGTACAATTTCTTTCATAGTTCAAAGAAAATCAGAAATTGCACATTGCATATGGTTGCTCAAGTGATCAAAATACTTTGGACCACATCAGCCCCCTTTTGAAGTCAAGTACAGCTTCCACATTAGCCGGTCTCCATGCAGAGGTGTGTACAGGCTCAATGAGTATGCCTGACATGAGGCAGACACCTATGCCAGTAAACCTGCTTTTAACATAGCTGCATAATCATTCTTGCTTGAGTTGCTGCAAATTCAGTAGCTATCAAAATATTTTCTAGGAAATTCAAGAACCATAGGGTAGCTACAACGTCAGGAGAAAAAAAGTGTAAACCACACTTAATAAAAACTATTCTTGTACAAAAAATTGCTAGGAGCTGCTAGGCACATACCCGCCTTCTGCTGATTGCACGAACAGTTGAAACGAAAAGCCTAAACAACTCTGTTGATAGAAAAAATCCTCACACTGTAGGGCTTTGCGGGATGCATTTGCATTTGGAAAGGCTGCTGCAGCTGCAATTCACCTGGGAAGTGTAGGTAACACTGACGTAAGGGAAATGCTCAAGCTGTGCTTTCATGATGTGCACGACCAGTATTCCTTGAAGCCATCATACGCTGCTGTCGCTGCTGTTTTGCTCCTGTTCCACAAGTGAAATGCCAAGAACAGTGGTATGCGCTTACCTTGGGATGTCTTCATCACTGGGTGCTTTGGAGGTGCTCAAGTTCGTATCACTATGGTATTCCCCTAGGGACAGGTTCACTGAAATGAATGGTGAAATCAAATTTTCAAACACTTTTAATGCAATGCATTACAAACAATGTAGACTCCACACTGCTAAATTAATAATTATGCCGTAAATGAGTTCAACATCACCATTTGAATCAGTTTATTGTGATGATTAAAAGTATCACATGATGTTAACATGTACAAGGAGCTTACAAGGTGAAAAACTGCAATGTGGTCTCCTTTGCAAACTATGTATATATAAAAATTAAGTTACAGCCACTGTTACACAATGACCAATAGCAGTACAACATATGGAAAAGCTGAAAATTATACAAAATCTTGGGCTACTCAAAAGGCAACATTCACTTCTCTGAGGTTTTTAGTTGCTGCAGTTAAGTTATAGCATGTAGCAAGGAGCTTTTGTGTATGGTCTGGTTAATAACTAGCAGTGCGAATGTCCTTCAGAGGAGCAATACTTTTCTGGGCCCCAAAGCAAAACGTTCTTGCTGTCAATGTAGACAACGAAAATGGCCTTATTGGTGTCGGGTTGGTAAAGAGTCGGTCATAACATGAAAGTGAAACCTCCAACGAAATAGTGATGCGGTTTATGACCCTGAAGTTCCCAGTGACACTTCACAGGCTTTTGTATAGGCAGCAACTAGGGAAATGCTAGGCGCTTGGCGATATAATTGAAGTACTGTCATTTTGAATCCGTGCATGATTGTGTGTGAGCCAGACAAGACAGCATTTCACATAACCCGGATGATCAACACCACTGCACATTGTATTGTTTCTGGAATAAGCCCACTTTGATAGTATACTGTCTCCTGCAGGGTCAGCTTGTCAACTAGTGTGGGCATAACCTTAGGATGGCGCAGTACACTAAGCAGCACTTTAGTGGTGAGGAACTGATCAAGGAGAGACACCATATTATGAAAATCCTAGAAAGTCAGCATAAGGTGCCTTGCTTTAATAAAGAAAATGTGCTCTCCAAGACTTCATCTGTTGCACTGACAGAAATGAGGTGTTATTTGTCATTTATGTTCAACGTCAATTACTTACGCTTACACCTTTTATAATGCATAATATGTTTTTTTATGGTGCAACCTATTGTCTTACTTATTTTGAAAAGGAGGTCCAGCTGCATTATTTGACTTTGGAACATCCTTCTGTATCTTATTAGTATGTAACCTTTGTATCAATTGCAATGAAATTGATTCTGATCTTACTGTGTAATTATGCACTAAATGCAGTTGGTAACCAAGAACATCTCCAGAAATAGTTAAGAGAGAGCTACATATCAGCTGATTGAGAGAGAAAGAGAGAGAGCAACTCTTTATTAGGAAAAACTGAGATTTTTGCCAGCATCTATATGTTGCTGGCATACTACTCTGTATAAGGATGGGGAAGAGGACTGAAAGATTTTAGTAGAAAGAAAAGAAGTAATTATGAGATCAATCAGCTAATTGATTTCATAATTATTTCATAGTGCATGCTATTCAGCAAGATGGTGAGTACCAGCCTGATAACCTTGAACGTCTGGCAGAATGGACAAAGAAAGCCTCTTAGAACATCAGTTAAAGTAGCACCATCTTGAGGAAATTTCAGGTAATATGAGTGAGAACGATTGTATGGTTCACACTTGGACAAATTTTCAGTGACGCCCAGAATGGGACAGCTTACTGTTAAACTAGGCATGTGTAATTTTTCAAAGTAAATCAAAGTATACGTGCATGCCCTAGCTATGCACGTATAAACCTGTAGAAAGGTCGATCGGAATTGTTATAATTTCAAGTTTTATCTCAAGGGTGTACTCCCAACTTTCCAGACATGATTCCCATGCAACATTGTCACTATGTTGACTAGGCACAGAACTGCAATGTTCATTTTGGATTTATAAGAAATGATGGTTATAGACCTAGCTGTCCAGGAAATATGTGGCAATGTACCTTGTGCCCCAACTAAACAACGTGCGTCAATGGTGCAGTAAGTCTGTATGCCCATCTAAGCAATCCTTTTAGATGTGCCAGTTGCTGACTCTCTCTGCGCACAACCATACGCAGTAAACCAAACTATAGCTGCATATCCTCATTAAAAAATATACATATTTAGGAGAAAGGTAATTTTACTAAAGAGTACACCCCTTGCATAATATTCCTTGTTCCATGTGTCTGCTTGGTGAGTCTCGTCGATGAAGCGCACTTCAGAATCACACTGCTTCTAGAGTCAGCTCAATCTAATTGGCATGCTGTTCCAGTAGACAGTGTCATAGCAGTCTGTGTTTACTATTTCTAGAGACAGTGTAGTATGCAATGTTGCCAAAACTAAGGCCGCCAAGAAATGCCTAGAAGCACGACATATTCAAACTTCACCACGCATGCATATGCCTAATCAGTGTGACCCATCATTTTAAGCTACAACAATATGTTCAACACACACATTATGCAGAGTATGCAGGTTGAGTGTCGTGATGTGCTCACTAAGGGGTGAGGTCTAGACTAGGAAGTTTGAGGAAGGCAAAAAATGTCATATTAAGGGCATATAGAGCGACTTTAGACTGTATAGACTGCACCTTGTGCATATCATTTTTCTAAAAAGGACTCCATATCATTGAGACATATTCAAGAATTGCCTGCATTACAATTTAAAAGGTTTTCAGATTAGAATATAGGGGAACCACATAAAGAGTCCGTTAAAGATAGCCAAGCATTTTTAACAACTTACTGCATATTTTTTTAATTTGTTCGCTCCAAGAAAGGTCGCGAGTGAAAAGGATGATGATAGCTGAATACTAGGTAATGAATTTGAAGCTTTAAACGACTGTATTGTTATTCAAGTCACATGGTGAGATGCTTGGTGCAATCAGATCTGCCTGGGAGAAGTGAAAAATCGCTGTGTTAACATGCAGTCACTCTTCATTGCAATAACCATAATCTACATGCTGATGGAGATGATCTTACTACAGAAACCACCGCTAAGGTCACTTGAGAAGTTCGAGGTGCGTAACATGACCAGCCGAGTTCGAATACCATGGCAAAGAGTAATTTAAGAAGTAAGATAAGAAGAACAGCAAGATCAGAATAATCAAAGTTTGTTCACACAAAAATCTAAATATGCCGTCTAGGACCTTTGATAGAGATAAAATTAACTGGAGTCAGTATAAACAACTCAAACTATAACGACCAATTACAGTACTGGCAGCAATCACCGCCATTGCTAAGAAGAATAAACTGCATTACCTAATGCAGTCAAATATTTTTTTCAGAACACAATCTTTGTTCACAACTTGGAAAGATTTAAGGCAGGAGCATGCACGGAAGGCTCAGTGAAGCATCTAGGGTTCCACAAGGAGCTACAATGAAAGTGATTTGATTGCATTCTACCTGTAATAATTGTTCGAAAGAAAAAGATTTTCATTTCATTTTGTATTGAGAAAAGCAATAACACATGCCATTCCCATATTAGAAAGCTTGTGAGCAGCGTGAGGCCCATGCGGCAGTGGTGTGAAAAAGGCCCAGCAACATTTATTTTGCATGGACAGTAAATGCGGCCACTCTGTAGTCCAGGCTCCTGGGTACACGTGAGCTAAATATTACCGTAAAACGCCGCATATAGCCCGGGGTGTAACTTGGGGGTTGCAAACAGGAGAAAAATAGTTTTCACCCGAATATAGCCCAAGCAAAACAGGAAAATGCATTTATTGACACACTTCATTCATTGTCGTCACCGAATGCACTCTCATCCGAAGCTCCTTTGTCGGAAATGTTCTGCCACAGCACATCATCCTCCGTGCCACCCAGTGTGTTCGAGATGGAGCACTTTTTGAACGCGCAGCAAATGAGCACCTCGAGAATGTAGGCCCAAGCCTCAACTATCCACAAGCACAGCATCGCGTTGGTGAGGCCCGTTTCAACCGTCCGGCAGGGGTCACTCCTGGTTCTCAGGACCTCATCCACTATGCGTACAGGCACTTTACATGGTCCTTAAGTGGGTTGTTAGGGCACACATCAAGCGGCTGCAGTTGTGATGTCATCTCTTCTGGGATGACGATGAGCTCGGTGTGGGAGTCGCGCAGCAGTCACTTTATAGAGTCGGTCAGGTGACATCGAAACCCATCGAGCCCTAGCATCCAAGGGAGCCCCAGCAGTGCTCCTGGCCGCCGACACCACACGGACTTTATCCAGTCAACCACTAGCGATTCGTCCATCCACCCTTCGTCCTGGCAGCGGACGACCACATTTTTCGGGAACTTCTCCCAATTCGGCAGTATCTTACATTTGAACACCACGTAGGGTGGTAGCTTGTGACCGTCTGCAGTGCAAAACAACATTACAGTCACCCGAGTTTTTCTCGTTCCCAGTAGATCGCATGATAACTTGCTTGGAGCTTTTCTGATGCACCGTCAGCGACAAGGGTATATCCAGGTAGACCAGCGTTTGATCCTCATTGCCGATCTGGCTCAGCTGAAAAGGACGTCAATTAAATATTTTTACATTTTTTTACATACTCTCAACACAATTACATACTTTTGAAACTTAATAAGGTTCTCTTCGTAGCTCTTTGGTAGCTTCTGCGAGATTGACTTAGGTTGACGTACGGAGAAACCAGCGCGGTGCACGAATAGAGACACCCAATGCTTGCTCGCTTTGAAATCCTCCAGCATAATGCCTTTGTCTCGGGCGATCATCCTTGCCTTCGCGTGTAGCAGCTCGATGTACAGCTCGGTGCTCCCGCAACGATTCTGCGACTTCTCATTCCATGTCAGCAAATGCTCCAAATTTCGGTCCCCGGAAACTTTTTCGCTGGTCTTTGAAAGCAAAGAGGGCGTCCTTCTGCTTCCGCTAACCGTGAATACTCCGCTCGTTCACTCCGAACTGCCGCTCCACTACACAGTTGGCAATGGTTTCGGTAGCAGCGATAACTCTCCTTTTCAAAGCAGCCGAGTACTGTCACCACGGTGCTGACATGCCATAAAATCACAGGTGCAAAATCGTCGCTGTCATTATGAGCACCAAGTTGAAGTAAAGGCCACTGACCACTGTTGCATGCGTGGGTGCGTAAGACTAACTCCTGCTACTGCCGCTAACACTACCTAGCACCTAGCGCAGAAGCGCACAAACACCTGATGATGATGATAGCACTGCGCTAATGCCAAAACCAAAAGTGAACTTCAGCCGAAAATTTTTGGGACCCGCACATATACGGGGCCGAAATTTCGTACCCTAAAATCAAGAAAAAAACCCATAGCTATATACGTGGGCTTTTACGGTATGCATGTCGTTGCAGGGAAGTAATGTGAAAAGACACTTAAAGCAGCTCCTAGCTTTTTTTGTGGCTTGCTGTGATGCTGGAGCAAAACTATGTTGTCCCCTACTTTTTCTTTTTCTTGTGGAACTTGAAACAGCTTTTACTTTCCCCAGGAAGTGTGTCCTTTCCTGTAGCTTAGCCAAAATCTCTCTCAACAGTGAAAAAAAGTGATGCCATCTGAACTAGGCTGCTACAACCATCACCTGTCACCGCCCCTACAGTGCCCCATTGGCCCTAGGGAGCAATTTGCTCCCCAAGAGACAAAAGTAAAAAACTGCACAAGACAAGCTGAACACTGAGTCTCCCATCATGGGCAGTTTTCTCCCTTTGCAGTTTTCTCCGCAACAGTTCAAGACGCTCTGCTGCTGCAGCTTCTGCCTGTTTGTTTTGCTGACCTTGTGCAACAAAGATGTATAAATATCATGTGGACGAGCAACTGATGTTTCACTAGAGTAGTGTGACCCAGAAAAAGATTATGTCTTCATGCACGGATTTAGAACACTCAATATGCCCTACCACCAGGTACAAACACACAAGTGGAGCATGTGGTCTGCAGGTTGAAAAAGCAAGCCCTGCCCCATGAACAAAATGATGCGAATGAAAATGGCCCCTTGCAGTGTGGTGCTATCATTGCAAAAAACAGCAATACTGCCTGTAGAACCTTACAGGCAGTTAGATAGGTGAAAATGTGTAATTAGAAATCCAAATGGTTTGAACTGATATTACCTCAGATCAATTGGTCCCAGTTACAGCTCAACTAGTTTCAGCTGGGAATCAACTGTTGGTTTCAGTTGCAAGTGGTTTCAATTAGTAGCTGGACCCAGTTACAGCTGAATTGGCTGCCATCGGGGACCATCCCTAGTTTAACTGTAAATTGCTGGTCAGAGTTATGTTCTAACTTTCTTTAAGCGCGATATGTTCTGGTTGTACACTTCTTCGGAGTGAAAGATGAAAAAAGTTGAACTCGATTGTGTATGACGTAAAATTGTTGCACCTCAACAAACGAGCTTTATCAAAGGTTTTTTTTTTTCTAATTGTTTATACACACGAAAGTGTACCAGACCACCAGCCTATATAGTAAGACATATAGGACAATAATGAAGTCTCACAATTTACAAATCTATTATCTTATTTTTTCCTCATTCTCTATGCATTATTTTGTCATTGAATTCGTTAAAATATTATCATGGAATATTGAGTTGCACAAGTGAGCAAACACATTGCATTCAGACGTACACTTGTTTTAGCTTTAGTAAATTCAACTGCATGAAGCTGTTGCCAATATTTTTATGTCCATCGCGGTGACAATATGCAGGCGAAGTGGTTTCGGTTGATGTCAAGCTGTAACACTGCCGAATTTTCTCAGTGGGAGCATGCCTGCTTGACACCCTTGCATGCTGCACAGATATTGCTTCAGAACAACAACAACAAAAAATAATAATAACCCGGTACCGAGCCTGTAGCTACCACGATAGAGAAAGTTCCAACGCAAACGGGCATCGTTCACCACCACAAACATATACCACTCTCTTCCGCTTCCTCTCTCACGTTCTACATGAATTGCCGGCAGCCATCACTGTAGTTGCATATATAATCTTACGCCTAAATACAGAACAAAATAGTGAAGTATTATCGAACATAAATATAAAATAGACCTAAATGATTTATTAAGTGCTGCAGATTCCGCAATGTTCAATGAAAGCAGCCCACAGGCAGAAAATTTTTTAACACAGCGACGAGCAGTTTCGTACAGCACATGTGGGTAGCTGCCGTGCCGCGGACAGGCAAGGAAGCGCTGCACTGTCGAGATGTTCTTGTTGAGAAATGTAGAGTCCTGGCGTGCATAGTTTAGGTATTTTGATTAGTGGTCAACAGTTCCATCTCTGGAAGACTTCTCACGATCGTTGGGCGAGTGTTTTTGTCTGGCACAAAATGGATATGTGGATTCATCGTGTTCGGAATGCTGTGCTACCTGCTTTGTCTGCAATGCAGCCTTTTGGAGGTAATTAATCCCTTCTGCGTCTAGTAATTGAAGATGTAGATATAATGTAATGCAACACAGTGTTTTGATAGTGGAGATGACGGAACATTGCATTGTAAACAATGCTTTAGGCACTGCAGATACACTGCCATTTGTTTTGAGCCGCCATAAAAAATGAGTAAACATATGAGTGTCGGTCGCGCAATACTCGGTTGAACAGCATGCTAATAACTATGAAGTATACTCGTGCAAACTTGTAGCTCTATCAGAAGTACTAAAAAAGGGCCTGCATTTGCTCGGCAATTAAATATCCCCAAACCTGTTGTCTGTGTGTGAGCTTCGGCTTTACTGTCCAATGTCTTTTTTTTTTTTTTTTTGCCGCCGAGATAAGCTTGACGGCTTAAAAATCAGACTATACCGATACGTCACACCGCACAATTTTCAAATAAAGAAAAACCTGTTGGATGTTAATGAACTTCATCATTAAAACTTCGTTGGAGTTTACCTTTTGGTAGTATTGCATGTGTAAAGTAGTCATTACAGTTTCGCTAACAGTGTGACTATTTCTTTAATATGGATCCGTCGAACAAGATCTATGAAATTACGAGTGTCTGCCGTCTTTCAAAGGAAGCAATCAAGATGCTTCACAGCCCCTGCACACTGAATCTGCAAAGTATTTAATAAATGAAGTCTAGGTTCAATGCCAAACTTCTTTGTCTATATGCACTGCAGGGGTCCACTGGCAACTGGAAACATTGGGACCAGTTCAAGTGGTTTATGGTCCAATTCCCAGTGGGGACCAGATGCCAACGAGTCCCAGCTGGAACCCACTGGCAACTGGTCCCCACTGGGAATTCAACAATAAACCACTTAAGCTGGTCCCAGTTGTTCTCAGTTTGAATATTTTCACCTGGGTTAGTACAGGTTAGGAAGCATGTACAGTCAACTTCCGTTAACGCAAAGTTCACAAGAGCCACAAAAACATGAAATAAACGAACTTCCAATTAAGCGAAATGCACAAGAAACTGCACTTTCATTGCTTCAAACCTGACAGTTCAATCAGAAAATATTCTGTCATCTACTCTTGTCGAACCTGGCTGTGGCTAGCAAGTTTTTAAGCTCTGCACAGGTCGAAAAGCTTCTTCATCATTGTCTTTTTCAACAAAACATAAAAACTGCAGCACAACAAGACCCGAAGCAACATTGGTAGTCCTCAATGACGGTTAGTTTCTATTTCATCATCCACTAGCTGAACCATCAGCACAATTTTTCTGCTCGTTGGTGGACCGCATGCATCAATGGTGTCCCCAGCAATAAATTTTTCAAAATATATGTCACTAAAAAAGGCCCCAAAACTACCGTCGTCATGTTCACCTGTTTGCACTTGATGAAATTCGAGAGTGAGTTAGACTTAACGCTGTACTTTCGTGCGATATCTTGCTTGACAGTGTCTCCCTGGTCAACTTATTTCAAGACTTTCGACGCCACGCCAAGCATTCGGTAGGGGCCGCAAGTTGCCATTATCAAACATCGCCACCACAACACTCAATATCAGCTGAGAAAGCAGATGAGGAATCAATCCCCAGTGCGTTGGCGGGTTAGTTGGTTTATCACGCTATGTTTGAACAGAGCAACTGGGCGTTGACAGAGCAGAACACGCGAACACATGCACAGAGCTGTGTGTGTGTTTGAGCATTCTTTTCCACCAGCACCCAGTCACGCTGTTCTAACTTCAACCAGACTTCAATCCAGTGCGTGGCTGAGGCACTCGACACATCACAATGAAAGACCTAGTTAGCTCATGCGATCAGTGTGATGCCCCGGCGTTGACTAAACGTGGTGCTACGGGCAGTGCCCATGGCGACAACAGCGTGGTCCGACAGCTATCTTGACGTTATCGGTACAAGAAAAATTCCCAATTTTATTGGGTCGCCTCGAGGCTCTCTACTGAAAAGTAACTTATTATTTTTAACCAACATTATGGGCTTTTAACTTCAAATTTGCGAGCATCTTTTCGCATAGGCCTGCATGCCAAATTGATGGGACCACTTGTTAACTACTAATTAACCAAATATTTTCATTAAGCGACTTCAAGTTATTGGGATCGAGTCGACTGTATATGCATGCATTTAGGATCTAAGGATCTAGACAATTTTTTCCTGTATTTTTTTTCTGAGCAATGTAACAACACAGTTCTACGGGTAATGTATCGGGCAACTGACTCATTCCCCTTCTTTGTGGCCACTGTTCTAGGTCAGGGACTGAGTGTACAAATCTAATGGGTAAACGAAGCATGCTCAAGTTATATAGCTTTTACATGATACATGATACACATGTACATGATAGCTTTTTTTTGTGCAAGCGTTTCATCGGCTTCTTTTTTCGGCATGAAAATAAAACACGGCAATGAGTTAGAGAAGCACATGATGCTTATGAGAACTCAGATAATTGTGTCCGCTGATTGTCAGTTGCACTATTTAATTATTAACAGTTTGCAAGGCATGTCAACTGCATTGTTGTCAGCAGTTCTGTTGTTAATCATCTTGTTTTTGGCACTTGCATAACTGAGTCTTTTTATATTCCAAATTTTTATCGATGTCATTTTAAACAATTTACTTTAGCTACTAGCAGTACCCATTGCTTTCTTCAGTGTTCTTGCACAGCACCCAATGAATGCGGAATGAGTGCAACACCCATTGAGTGCAAGGGTACAAGCACCCTTGCTTGTATGTTTCTATGTGTTTTCTACGAGTGTCATACATGCCAGAAATACACAACCAGAAATGAAATGTGGATACGTGTTGAAAATTGGTCGTATCATAGCTTGAAGTTTTTAAACTAAGTACCTCTCTTCCCTTGCCCTTCACTCCTCAGAATTTCTGGGGGTAACTCTGCATGTGCTGTATGTGAAACGCGAGCTACCAAGTGGTTATAAAAAGGTGATGACAACTCACGGGGGGGTGTTCCAAGGCGCGTCTCCTGCACTGGAGGTGGGGGAGGTGGGGGCAAAGAGTGGTTGACGAACGAAAAGGGCTGGCTTTTGACCACCGTCAGGATGACGTGGTCGCCTGTGTTCTTCAGCGTCGCCACCGCTTCCTCGTGGGTGACGTTTTCTAGGTTGACGTCCCCCACCTGTGCAGGTTCCATTGCAAACAAGGAGGAGGAACATGTTAGGTGCTGGAAGATCAAATCTAATGACAACTTCAAGTGTGCCATCAAGTGCAAACAAAACTGAGCTGCGGAGCTCCAGGCAGAAAATGAGTCAATGACAACTACCCTAAACAAATTTATATTTTTACTGAAGTAAACATGTATATGCACGTGACGCACACAGAACAACAGTAAAAGGACACATAGAAAATCACTAATTAGCAATCACCTAATAACATAATTGTGTGATTGACTGAAACAACTAAAACAGCAAATGAAGTCCGAGCTTGTACTAGTTGGAGCTTTTCCACACACACATTCACTACATGCTGTGATCACGAGTAAATACTCGGCTTGTGCAAATATTGAAACACTTCAAATATTTGAACGAATACTCACATATTCAAAGTTGCTTTGATTCGCATTAGTGCATCAACAAACAGGCATAAAAGAAGTATAGAGAACAACATTTTGGTGAATGAACATGTAATAATGCTTATAACCTTGTTTGTTTGCACAATTTAACATGTATCGTAGCTGGAGTTTTTATATAGAAAGAAAAAGAAATGATGCCACCACAATTTAGAAAAGTGACTGTAAGTAAGGGAAGAACTTAGTTTATCCTAGTGAGCCAAAGTCAGGATGCCCACTTCAAGGTACTGCAACGGCCATCCAATATGTGTTATGGGGGCGGTAGGAGAGGGTGAATTTTACACTTTTCCTCTTCATATTGTTTGGCAGCCCTTATATGCCAGCTGCATTTTATTGCAGACAGTGATGGAATGAGCCAAGGATAAATACGGTTGTTATTTTGACTAGAACGGTGACAAATCGACTCTTTATGCTCATTTTAGTGCACAGCCAGTCCGTTTTCCACTCTACATGCCCCGTCAGCCCCGAATTCGGTTGCTGTGCTTCACTAGACTGACTATTCCAATTCATATACGAATAACATACTCTTCTGAATATCCTATTTGTGCATAAAAAACAATTAACCGGGAGCTAGTTATCCGACCTTCATCTTGCCGAGAGACAGGCCAGCGATGCAGTAAATTGAAGGAGTCATGGCAATTTCCTTGTTCTCATGTGTTATTCGGTGTTCTGTCCTACTAACACAATAGTGTGAAAAAGTTTGTTTTGCAGAAACTCCTGTGTCGGTGTCAGTGGCATCTTCGGTTGTGAATGAAAAAGCAGCATTGGCTGCGAGTGAGTATTCGAGGTAGATGCAAATGAAGATATGAGCCAGAGAGCATCCACACATTGGCTCTTCTTGAAGTACGGTTTACATCTACACTATGAAGCAAAGGTACTTACCTATTGAGAAAGCTATCTATATGAAAGCGGCTCAAATATGTTATAGCGTTTACTCTAGTTGCCGCTGCTCTAAGAAAGATGGGTGCGCTTGGGTGCACAGTGTGGTCACACCATCTCTTGGAGGCGTTGTGATGGTGCAGCACTGGTTTCCCGCCGTTTCTGAGAGATGTAATGACCACACCGTGCAGAAGTTCCCTTACAAACACGTGTTAGGTGCATCGCCAGCAACTCATAACAAAGCACACACACAATTGGGTGCACACTCTTACACACACGTAGAGGGTTCATCAATACTATGGAAAGAATGTCACCCGCGTAGACAAACCCTCATGGACCCAGGCTATTGAAACTTTTGTGATGGATTCTGTGCATTTGTAGCGAATTGGACTGTAGTGACTGAATGTGTCAGTGCAGTGTGTGTGCATAAGTACAGTGAGTGAACTCAATGTGTACTAACGAAAAGAGGTGCAGGTCGCTGCCTCTGAATTGCCCCACAGTGCACCAGCACACAATACTCACTTGTACTTTGGACACACAAAACACTGTTGTCAAAAAAGTGCCAATAAAGAAAACCTTCATTTATACTGTAGGTAGGTCGCATGTGTGTGTGCGTGGATGCAGATATATCGCTTTCAACGCTTAGAGGTCCTCCAATTTTTCAGTGTCGCGGTATCTCCTATATGACATGGTCATCCTACTAATCCAAGTGTATCAGTATAACATAGAATAGAAGGCCCAATATGGTTATTCATACAAAGAATCCGGTTCCCACCGCACCGTTTGACTTTGAAGTTTCAATCTGAACATGTTGGCGATCAGTTCATTCCAGTGAAAATTGCTGGTGTTTTGGCAGGCACTGTGTAATTTCAGCGAATAAGGAGCCACCAATCTGTTGTCTTCTTCGAAACAGTGTCTTACTACACCTGACATATTAACTCGCTTCAATTACAATGGCAGAGAACAATTAATGACACTGTTCAATTGTATCCACAATTTCCTTTTTGTGCAATGAAACTGTCCAGCAAACTTTTAGCTGTGAAAATAAACCATGCTTCATAGCAGCCATGACTCGAGGGCTGTCATAACTGAATTTGAACTAGTGCAAAAGACCAAAGACACAGAAGAAGACTCAACAGCACTTTCTCTTGTAAATACTACTTTATGTTTTTACAAAGTGCACAAGCCTGACCTTCAAGATAAATTACTTGATACTTGATAGAGTTGTTTTTAGGAAGTGATAGTTATTTTTATTACCAGTCACGATTCTTGCAACGTTGTACCCTTTGATTGTGAGATAAAATATCCAAATACAATTTTTTATTGAACTGACTGTGCCCGAACGTTGCAAGTTTATTGTGGGATGCATACAGGCTAAAAGGCTACGCATATTTGTGGGGATCATCTTTGCGGAAAAGCTAGAATCGGCCACGGACAGCCGACACCACCAAGTGAATTCCGAACATCCATGGTTCCATCCAGCAACCAAGTTGCATAATTGCCTGTTTCATGTGCCACCACATTTGTTGTTCTTATTTTTTTGTTGTATATTCAAGTGGAATAAATGTTGACAACCGTAACATGATGTCAGGCGAAACTTAAAGAGCTTCAAAGTGAAAAGTCTGACACACATACTGCATATACACCTATATCTCTTAAAATAAGTTGATTTGCTTTGTCACTTGCCAGCTGAACGCACCTGCGTAGTTAAGGTTTAGTTGTGTCCGGCTCCACAGTTGAACCCCTGTCTTTGAAACACCAGCCGAGAAGCTGTTTTTGTCTCTCATATTACACGCCTCTTATAAGCAGGATACCACGCAGTCACTTCCTGATCAGATGTAGGCACAATGCTGCCTCTTACACTGAACCGTCTGTCCTATCAGTGCCTTTTCCAAAAGGAGTCTGACTGTACTGGAAGAAGTTAACGAGAGGCTGCAGTATGGGTTATGTTATTTCCCATAAGAGAAGAAGAGAGAACAGAGCTCACAGCAACCAGTTTGTCGCCGACTTCGAGCCGCCGATCGAGGTGTGCAGCACCGCCCTCCATGACCTTGGTGACGTATATTCCATTGTCACCCGGCACGTGCTGGTTGCCGATGCCACCGGCAATGCTGAAGCCCAGGCCCTTGTTGCCTTTGATCAATTCGATCTCGACCACTTGCGGTGGCGTGTGCTGCTGCTGGCTGGCACCCTGAGGTCCTGGATACCGCTGGCGCTTCACCAGCTGCGTAAAAAATGGCACCATCAGAAACACGAGACTGAAAATGACCAGACTAATGCCGTTCACACAAGAGACAGTTTTGATAGAGTAGGTAAAAAGCAAAAATCTATAGTTGCTAATGAATCAATCCCCTGTTTGTATGTCAATAACACCAAGTCAGGAGTGACACAGCAGTCATTATGTGTACTTCTACATTTCTCTTCATTCCAGTGTAACTTGGGATCTGCTGGAAATTCTTTTGCTGAACTAAACAACCCAATATTAGAGTCAACGTTTAAAACTTTTTGTAGTAAGATGAGGAGTTGCAAAGACGAAAATAGCATTGCATTAACATCTGAAGAGTGCATGCACTTTTTGTCGTGAGTGTTGTGGGTTGAAGCAGCACTTCACGATTCTTACATAAGAGGAAAAGTTAAAATCTGTCTCACAGAGCATAATCTGTGACGAAAAATTTTGTAAATGGCTGTCATAACTATTTTAAATTTTTTACTTTCATAAGCTATTAATAACCTGCTATCATGACAGGTATGAATTACAGTATACAAGTATACAACTTCTTTATGTGGCCAATATGTCATATCTACCTGTCTAAAATGAAGTCTTTACTTTCAGTACACTTTTGTAGACTTTCCCTTCCCAAAGCAATAAAAATGTTGGACAGCTTCAAACTATAAAACTTGTGCACTATGCAAATCAACACAAGAAATGTTGGATATTTCATTGAAACAAACAATGCTGCAAGTACTATTCTTGGTGGTACTTTGATGCTGAAAGAATATGTTTTCATATCTTTTTTTCAAAAATCTGTTCTATTCTCCTCTCAAATGGAAATTTTCTGTTGGTGTTCAAGAGAAGATCTACGCACATCGCTACAGTGAAAGCATCTGTCATAGTCTACTACTTACTTTAAAAAAGGAATGAAAAAATCAATGGAAATTAAAAACTATACTTAGGAACTACACACCATCATAAGCTTAGCAAGATTTATGACCATCACGCAAATGCTATGACCCGAAACTACCAGTTAAATATTGAAGAATTGAAGGTTATCAAAAGGCTATCAATATTATTACTGTAGTGTTATTAAAAAAAAACATCCGGAACTAAAATAGGACCACAATATTACCACACACCATGCGTTCATGTAAAAGAAACAACAAAAATGAAATTACCTTTGGCTTCATACTATATAATAGTTCAAAGCAGTCATCAGAATATACCCAGGACTCACCAAATGAACAGAGTTCCCTGCTCGTTTGAGAGCTTCAACAGCTATGGAATGTGGGACATCTATGAGGTCAACATCATTGACTCTAAGGATGATGTCGTTGACTCTGCAAAGACAAATGAACATATTTTAAAGTTGCACAGACGTATTCCACAAGATTTCCATTATCATGATAATTATTGCAAAAATAACCAGGGTTGAAGTTAACCAACCTTATTTTAAAACTTCATTTCCAACAGCACTGATACAAGCTCCTTAATTGAGACTTTTTAGCTGAATAAATGATATGTTTACCATATGTTGACATGCCTACCAAAGCAAATTTTCATAACAGAAAATGAATCTAAGGTGAACCAGTAGGTAACATTTCACAATCGCAGCGCATTTTCTCAGCTGCATAGTTGTGCGACTACAAAATTGCTGTTTTAATCACTAACAATTAATAAATTCACCTTTTGTCTACCACTATTTTCTCAGTTCCTACACGCAATAGGTGACATTATTCTAATGACAATTTCAATCTGCCTATATGTTATAATATCTGCAGAAATACTGATTGAATTCGATCAAACAAAAATATGAAACGCGATTCCCATTGCATTTGAAACTACATATAATTTCGACCTGGCATGCAAGTTCTTTTTTTTTATCAAGATATGCAATTCTGTGTGTATGCCTGTTTGACTTGATTTTCACTATGTTCTTATTTTTTTTAATGAGTGCCAGGTACAGTAACCTTGTTGACCTAGTAAGTTCGAATGTTTGCAAGAGAAAATGTATACATCTATTGCTTGTATTTATGTAAATCATTTCTGCTCTTTTTTACCTTCAAAGCTGACCTGTACATTTTTTATGCACATTGTATTACACAGGTCTCTAGCCCCTTAAGTATATCGGTCCAAACATTTTTTGTATTTCTATTCATAAAAAATGAAGTTCTCTTGATTGATTGATTGATTCATTCATTCATTCACTGAAAACTCGATCAACCCATGGAAGCTTGATACCTGTCAACTAAGCAAGATACTGTGAGTGACAAATTAAAAAGGTTGTGGCACTAGTGTTTCAAAAAGCTGTACTCATTAAGCAGAACACTTCTTTTAAAACACACCATTTCATTTTTGAAAATGATAGCACTATACCTACTAAATGGCTATACAATCATAGGCGTATCAGCCGGGGGGGGGGGGGGGGGGGGGGCAGGAAAATATGAGCCCCCCCCCCCCCCCCCCCCCCCCCGAGAAAAGCTGAGGGGGCAGAGCCCCGCCGACAGTAGCCACTCTCGGCTGCACGCTGGGGAAACCAACAAGCAAGGCGTAGTTTTCCATCACAACAGTAATTGCTCAATTATGTTCTAACGGGAGAATGAAATTGCTACGAGACTATGCTACAACATAGTGAAATTTCACCAAAATTGCCGCTGTGATAATTTTCCTTGTGAGGTGTTATAATATATATATATATATATATATATATATATATATATATATATATATATATATATATATATATATATTTCTCAGCTGAAAAGTGATTAGCCTTCCCACTCCTTAAAGAGTTGGTACGCCACTGTATATATTTCTCAGAAAAGCATTGTCTGATGATGACAAAATTCAAGAACTTCACAGTGGTCTTAAGATGAGTGGTGAACTTTGATAGGTGTCACAGTAATCAGAACAACGCAGTCAAGCGACAAGCTGTATGATATGGTTGTGAAGCATTTCAGTGTCCTCATCCCAAGAGCTTTTCTGGGAAGTGGGCATGGTTTGCACAGCCTCTAAGAGCATTTCTGCAGGGCAAGTTTGGTCATAACAAAGGTACTGCGCATTCATCATTATAGCGTACAGTGAAGTAGCACACTTTGGACGAAGACAAGGAAGACAAAAAGAATGTGACGCTCACTAACTAACCCAGCCCTCAACCTTATTAGTACTGTTTATGCTGAGACTAACATTCACTTGCACAGGAATTTTCACTTTCATACTCCGAGCAAAAAAGACAATAGATTGAAAATGTTCCTGAATTCTAGCCAAGATTTTTTTTTTAGTCTGTGCACTTATCTGTTCCTTATGTAAAAGTACAACAGTACAGAGTGACTGCCCGGAAAAAGAAAGCAAATGCAGACAACTGTTTTCGGCTGCGACTGGTTAGACAAAAGCAGCACACCACTATGCATGCCGCTCGTGACACCACTATGCATGCACTGTCGCTCCATTTACACTAATTACACTATTGTTTTAAGCTTTTTCACAGCTGCTAAGACGATGTTCCTTTTAATAAGAAGTAGATGCACTCTATGGGTCTCATGTTTATGCATTGCACTCGTGTACAAATCAAATGCCACCCAACAAGCCCAGTGTAACACTAAACATCACTAGCACTGCCAGCACTTTTCCCTTCATGCACTGTCAGCACTTTTCCCTTAGGTACACTCCATTTATTCTCTGGAGTGTACCTAAGGCGACTACATAATACAATAGTACTAGATATTTATTCCTTTTCTATATTTGTGTAGCAAGTCATGTTAGCATTCAATCCAGGCTAATAAACATTACTTTGTAAATGCATAAAGAAGCATAAAGTTTATACTATTTAGATTCAGTTACCAGCATTACAACAATCCTTATGACATCATTAACACTAGTAACAATTTCACCGCTCCTGCTCATGCTGTCAGTGATGTAATCCCACAACACTTTAAATTCACAATGAAATTACAAAGTCCAACATAACTCAATGCAATACGACAAAATAAGACTTACTTCAAGAAACATTGTCACAGTTGATTACAAAGCTGGGCTCTTAAATTTGCCTACTTCAAAACTATAATTTCCAAATCCATGCAGTGCATTGCTCATTTCAACTGCATGTCTCATTGTCAGTGTGCTCACTGCACTTAAAACAACAAAGCTGGGCTCTTATATTTGCTTACTTCAAAACTATAATTTCCAAATCCATGCAGTGCATTGCTCATTTCAACTGCATGTCTCATTGTCAGTGTGCTCACTGCACTTAAAACAACACAGTGTGCACAACTCAAATCCATTTAAATGTTAGATGCAATGCACACTGTGCTGCACGGACATATGTGAACACGAAAATCATATGGCAGTCTTCATGAAGAATGAAGTAACGACTATAGCATCAGCAGTAGCTGCCCGGAACTACAATGTTTTCTGTTTGCCACGCTGCTGTGGTATAGTGGCTAAGGTACTCTGCTGCTGACCCACAGGTCACGGGATCGAATACCGGCTGCGGCGGCTGCATTTTTAATGGATGCGGAAATGTTGTAGGCCCGTGTGCTCAGATCTGGGTGCACGTTAAAGAACCCCAGGTGGTCGAAATTTCCGGAGCCCTCCACTACGGCACCTATCATAATCATATAGTGGTTTTAGGGTGTTAAATGTCCCATATCAATCAATCAATCAATCTTCAAGAAGAAGACAAAGAAAATGAAGAAGTGCACGACAGGTATTATTTTCTTTAGCATGGTACGATTCGAACAGCAATAAGCAATAATAGGTAGACTCACTGTAGCCTTCCGTCAGCTGCAGCAGCACCGCCAGATATGAGCTTGGTTATGTAGATGCTGGGATCTTCGCCTATGTGAGGGTTGTCTGTGCCTCCAGCAATGCTGAAACCCAGGCCAGCTCCACCCTGAATAGAGAGAAAGTGAAGTCAGAACTGTTTGTTATTGAGCAGCTGATGTCCATGATGCCTACCTCAGCTTTCGATTTTGACTGCTCGTTTTCAACCATGAAGAAGACAAAAGATATTGTGCAATGCTCTAGACTACCATTAGTACAGTCGGACATGCAGGCAAGGATATTTTTTTTTCCATGGACGCCTCAACAATGGCTTGGCCAGAGACAATTTAGCTTAACTGTTATGTGTTATCTTTTCTTCTGCATGATCGGCCTAGCTCCACTGTTATGTGTTATCTTTTCTCCTGCATGATCGGCCTGCTTATAGAATGGATCAAAAGACAATCATAATAGTGCAACTTATTCTGAAAAGCCTAATGAGCTTGGACATTACAATAATCCATGCAGCTTGCAGACAGCTAAGGTCAATTGAGAACTGTGACATCCACAGGCTCAAATGATGATAAAGGAGCAAGTGTTCAGATAATAAGCATGCGGCACTCAACACATATAGCAGAACCAATGAGCCTACACATAACAAAGTGCATCTCCACTCAATATATAGAAAGAGAAAATGAAAGGAGACAATTACCCTCACCCTTTCCAGCGTGATTTCTTCAAACTCCCAACCATCCTCCCCATTTGTTTGCTGTAAAACGAGAACACAAAAGCAACAGAGAGGAGCATGACATGGCTGTTGTAAAAAATATCTTTCATAGATTTTTCCTGTGCTTCAAATGCACATTCTTAATATATTTATTAAAGAATGAAGAAATGAAATTACATTAACAAAATAATAGAGTTCAATGATTAAGAACAAAGCAACCTCCAAAAGCTGGATTTATTCAGTAAACTGTGTACAATTTTACTAACTTATATATTTACATTGGAACTATTTCACTCAGAGAACTACTGCAATGTTTTTCGTTGTGTGTGTGTATGTGTGTTTGTGAATGGTCTTTTGAATAGATACTATGGAAGTGCCATTAGCAGGCAAGAGATAAAGTATATCACACAACTTTTGGCAGTTTTCTTAATCTTTATTCCTGAATGCTACACAGCCTTGCCATAGGTTAATGCAAATATAAAAATGCTTTTCTATGGATGTAATGGATCACATATTAGATAGAAATCATAAAGACACAAGCTAAGTGTAGAACACTGAACCTTTAGCTTACAAATGACAAGTCCAGGCTATCATCACTTTGATTACGTGGCTGTGACTTTGGCTGCATCTCCAATGAGCGAAGGTAGGCATCCATCATACTGCCCTTGTCAACTGGAAGCCTTGGCTTGCTTTCGTGCCGCAGCGCTGCCAGTATTTTTGGCTGCTCAAAAGAGTCTGACTTTTTTGTCGGCTTGTCGACCTTATTTTTTCTCAATGAACTCAGCTTGAGACTGAAGCGTCGTTCCTTGTCTCTGCAGGGTTCTTCTGCCTCTTGGAAAACTTCATTGGCATTAGAAGTTGGGTTGTTTTCAACCTGCACTTCTTGGCTTTGCTCAGTCGACAGTTGAGAAACGTTTGTATCTTCATTATTGTGGCCCAGGTCTGTAACTTGTTCGTACCGTTCACAGGCTGCAGCAACTACCTCTCGGTATGAATCTTCAACCTCCACTTTCTTCTTAGACTTCAAGCTGAAGAACTTCATTTGTGGTGTGGTCTTGGACTCACCACTGGGTTTGTAAAGAAAATACTCTTGCTGATCAGGAGCTGAGACATGCTCCACTGGCTGTGGCTTGTCAACAGGCCTGAGAGTAGTAGAGTTACCTGGGAGATCTGGGCTTTGCTCTCTCCTAGCGTTCTCTGACACATGAAGATTTCTGGCCTCTGTTATTGCCGGCAATGCATCACTGCTGACAGATACATCAGCCAAAAGACGTAGGTTGTGGCGCCGCCTAGGAGAACTGTCCACAAAGTCCTCACTGCAGCCACGAAGAAAAGTTGAGTAAGTCCAAGCAGTAGGTGATGAAGAAAGCACATCCTTGCTTTGTGCTTCCAACACTGTAACTTCATGTTCCTGGTCAAAATATGATTTCACAGGCAGTTGCAAGTTTTCATCCATACTTCCATGACCTCCACTTTCCTTGGCAAGGGAACTGCTTACAAGAGGAGTGCTTTCAGTGGGTATAGGTACACTTGCCGGAAGACCATTTTTCTCAGAGGCCAAAGGCGATAATTGGGCATGGCCTACCAATTCCGTTTCCTTAACAAGCAGACTGCTCTCTTGATACTCCATTGAGAGGTTCAGGTTTGCGGTTGTTTTCCATGATTTAGGAAGCACAGGGGGTGGAACTTTCCTAAGTTGGCCGCGCAGTGGAGACTTAGGCTCGATGAGGGTTGGAGCTTGCCGTATTTCTTGTTGTTTCCTAAGTTCTGCTAATATTTCATCAAAAGATTTTTCAGGCTCTTCTGCCACAGGTTCTGCTGCTGCACACTCTGCTGCCACAAACTTGGCTGGTGGAAGCACAGGTTCTGTTGCTACAGGCACAGCGCTGATAGGTGGTACAGGCTCTTCAATACTGGAGGCTGAGAGCTTCTTTTTCTTTTTGAAAGAAGGGAATTTAAAGAACCCCTTCTTTCTGCCTGGACTCTTGCTAGGTGACGTAGGATAGTCAATAATTTCAAGGTTGGCTTCTGGAGAAAGAGTTGTTTCTTCAGGCCCTGCAAGCCCTCTGCTATGCTTGTGTCCCAACAAAAGAACTTCATTTGTCTGATGAGCATCTGTGTGGGCAACACTACTAACACTTTCAGGGCTGCCTGACTGACGGGTGGATGAGGGGTTTGTTTGTTCCAGTGACTCATACCTGACAGGTACAGCAGGAACTGAATGTGAAGAACACTCGACGGTATTCGAGTTTTCCCCTTGTTGAGCCTGATAGCCTATTTCTATTCCTTTATCCCTCTTTAGGGCCACATCACTTTCCCCTACAAGCATACTGTCAGGTGCTCCTGTGTCCCTGAGAACCTCCTTGTTAGAAGGCTCGGGCCTTACAAAATTATCTGTATTATAACTTTTGTTGTCACGTGAATAATGTTTTTCTTTTTCTTCCTCGTGACTTTCATTCTGTACCTTGGTTTTTGGTAGGCCAAAGAGCTTGCGACCCCATTTTCCGGATGACCGTGGAGCTTTTTCAAATTGGGATGGGAACTGCTGCTTTGCGGAACTTTCCTCTGTTGATTGTGGGGGCACGTGAGTCAATGTGGATTGCCTTGATTGATCGTCACTATGAAATGCAGACAGCTCCTGTTGATACACTATGGCATGTGGATCTCGGACTTTCCTTGAACTTCCCTGCTCATCAGTTCTTAAAGCACTCCTCACGTCCCAACTTTTCGCGGGCACTGGAGGTCCAAGGTCATCAGAAGGTGCCTCATCCTGATGCTGTTCAAGACATGATGGTGTTGCTGACAATTCTCCCTGGTTCAAGCTCACAAGTGCCCCTTTTTTCCCTTTCTGTACAGTTTGGTAAACCACAGGCTTGCTTGCCGAGTGCCCGAACAGTTTGGCACTCCACTTTCCGGAAGCCCGGGCGGCACTTCTCCGATCAGGCAACGATTCGCGAATAACGTCCACTGCTTCCTCGCCACTTCTATCTGCAGAACACTGTTCCAGTATCTCTTGGCACTCAGTTGTCTTTTGGTGGGCATCGCATCGAAGAGGAGAGACTGCTCCCGAATTCTTTTGTCCTGAGACATCTTCTATGTCTTCTGCACTGATGACTCTCGATATGCGCTCGTACAGAACACTGTCGTCCACAGAGACGCGGGGCGCGATGTAGTCCTTCCGGCTTCTCTCTGACCCGGGCGTGCCGGCTTCCCAGCTAGAGGAGAGCACGTCTGTGCCAGCGGGGCTCTCCTCCGTCGCGCTTGCGGGCGCAGCGCGCTGGCCTGCAGCCTTTCTCAGGTAGCTCCTGGGCGTGGCCGGCTGCGACGAGGCGTCGTCAGTCAGGGCTTCCTCGGAGAAGGCGCCTCGTAGCTGCTGCTGCTGCCGAGATGACGTCCGGGGTCTCTGGCGAAGGCTTCGGTCCCATTCCCAGCGCGAGTCGCACGTCGGCGCGATGTCCACGTATCCCCGCGGTGCACGGAAATTGTCGCGAAGTGCGCCGGGTCCGCTGCTGCCTCCGCCGCTAGGATGTCGGCGTCTATCGTAAGCGTGCGGCGGCGGCTGCAGGCTGACGAAACTGTACCACTTCCTAACGTCGAAGAAGCTCATGGCGACCTACGCGCCGTGCGAGTACGCAGCACGCGCGCCGAATCGTGCATCAACAGTTCCGCATACGAGCCGTCGACGATCGCACCTTCACCACGTCGCTAAACGTGCAACGGTCATGCAACAATCTCCATGACAACACAAGATAGCGCAGCGAGCTCCACTCGAACGGCGGCCAGCTATCGCGGCGGACTTTCTATCCGCACTTTGCGCCAGCGCCTCTCTCCCCCCTCTTACGGCCGGAGGAGTCCTCGCATAAAGACGTGGGCGTGCGCGCGGGGCGAACTCCCGCAATACACACGGGACCCTTATCACGGCGTGCCGAGAGCTTGGTATGTGGTCAGATAAGGTATACAGCTCATCGCCAGGCGAGGCTGCCTCGGAACACACGAAACGTTGCGAAAGCGTCCGTCCAAGGCGATCGAAACGCGGCCCAAGCTTGTGCCTTTGGAGTCGATCGGCATTGTGTAGTTTGAATAACTGAGAATCACAGGCGTGCGCAGTTTCCCTTCAGAAAAGGGGTGGGGGGGGTGGCAAGGTTCGTTGCAACATTCCCTTTTCCTATTAAGTCACCGTATGGGACGAACTTCACTCTCATTCCCCGCCTCCACGGGCGTAGGCAGAAAATTTTTTTTCGGGGGGAGGGGGGCACTTCGACCTGAAGTGGGGGGCAGGCAGGCAGATGTGGTTGAGTCTCTTGGCGCCGTATGCCATGACAAAGAAAGGGGGAAGGCACAAGCCCGTAGTGTGCCACCCCCTGGATTACGTACGCCACTGGCCCGTGCGTACGCCTATGCTGAGAATAGATGGCACTTCGAGCGTAAGCACAATTGTTGGCACACGCCGATGGCTCGCTAGCAGGAAGCCGGCGCAAACACCTCGCACGGCGTATGCCTCGAAGCTCCAAAGGGCGCGCGTTACAGAACCGCACGAAGGACTGCGTCATAACGGCAAACGTACGTGATGTTTGCTTGCGTTATACGCAGCCATGCAATCTGGGCGGGCTGCTGATGGCGCGTGGACGGAGGAATTTTTTTTCCGTGACTTGTCAACGCGTGCTTTCATAGTAACAATTGCCCTTGTGGCTCGGACGAATGCACAGCGGTAGACGAAACTTGAATGAGTCTGTAATAACAAAAACCTTTCAGTTGTAATAAACTGCAGAAGAGCATGCAAATTCGTTCTATCGTTTTTAGATCGAGGCAACTTTAACGAAGCAGCTAGAATATTACAGACGGTTACAGTAACATTGCGAACGCTTCCATATGAGATATCGATATACACCTCAATGCATGCGTGATTGAGAAAGAGGTCGTATTGTCATCTGAGAGACGAGCGAAATTTCACCCACGCATCCCCGGTCGATAACAGAAAACACGAACAGCCGACGGGCAGCTGATATGAGAAACACATGTACTGTACAGGCCTTCACACAAAAAAATGGAGGGGGGGGGGGACTGATTACACGGAGACAGATAAATGAGTCACTTCCGCGAGGCTCGTTTAGGAGGACATATCGTAACAAGAGCGCGTTCCGTAACAGCTGCCACGCAAATAGACACACGGAGGTAGTATATCTGTTGTGTGCGTATGTGTGCGCGGCGAGGGCGGTGCAGTAGTTTTCGTTGCCCGTTGCTTGCTCAAGTTCGTCGGTCGGCCACTGACACCGAATTTATGTCACGAAAGTAGCGTTCGTGAGGGTTCCAGTAGTGTTGCTGTGACTTTTTTATTATTAGAATTTCAGTACTAATTCTTGCGTACAAATACAGGCGGTAAGAAACATGTACGCGGTTTAACAGCACATGTACGTTATCACATGTAACCAAAACAATAACCAAGAAGTGCAGAATCAGAATACAACTTTAAATTTCATTACAGTACGTACTTAAGTGTTTAGAAAAGGTTCTGAAAGGCCTCTCTTCTAGCTTTCGCTGTGACTGTGCTGCGCTTTTCGCGCAAGACTGGCGTTTTTTTTTTCTTTTTTTACGAGCGCGGTGCCAGCTAGTAAATTCTCGTTTTGTTTTTGTTTTTTACTAACTGCTTATTGATATTTTGAGAGCGACAGAGGAAGCAGGATACGAATCTACAGAACGAAACAATGACCTCTTCTGAGTACCACTCAATTTACGGATCCGTCGCTTTAAGTTCTTCCACGTCAAGCCAGGGAGATGCAATTAAGCACGGAAAGTGGGACCACAGCAGATAACTGAGCACACACAACAACTAATGAACGAGAAAGCCCCACCTGAAGGCACTTATAGGTACATAATGTACAACGCAGAGCACGCTTTAGACATACATACAGTAGGATGATAACTTATTTACTGGAATATCAGGAGTTGATAAACGCGCACTGACTGTAAGTAAAACGCCTACTACACTCCGCTTTTACGAATGCAAAATTAGGTTTTACTTATTGTTTTATTCAATTTCCTTCGACACTTCAGCAAATTATTAAGACATTTCCATACAGGATCATAAAAATGTCTAACTCTACTCATCATTTCACACAGCGCACTTCAAGCGAGGTCAACAGTGACATGTTTTCACCTAACAAGCGCAGAAGTAACAAACAAAGTCGCAAAATGAAGAGGAACTGTACTTTCGTGGCGTCACTTACATATCGGTCACCGCCAACGCCGCCGCCGCCACCGCCGCCCAATAGTGGGGTTTGTGCCTGCGAAGAGGAAGCACCGCTGGTTAGCACACGAATCACGGTTACTATAGGCGAACACGAACACGCTCAACCATAGGGACATTTCAAAGTTTGAGGTTCCGTTCACACGGCCAAGGGCGGAGCCGTAGAAAACAAAAGCGGGGTGGAGGGGTAGGGGGGTCATTTTCACATCCTCTTCCTTCACAATCAGGGATAAAAGAATGAATTGAACATTTATTTCAAAGAACAGGGCGGCTCTCTGCCGCAATTCGGGAAAAGGTGAGGAAGGTATACTCAAATCGGTTCGTGTTCATCAGCTTTCAGTAGGGGTTCCATGGAGTCTCTCTCACTTGAGATGTTCGACCTCTTTTACACCATGGCACTCTAAACAGGCCACTTATACTAGCATAGGTTACAAGCATTTTTTTTTGTGCTTCGTCATTACATTCTAGGTAAAATATCTTGTTGCAGCCGCTGTACGCTGGATGTGCAAAGCTGCGAATTCCGTGATGGTGCCTGCTACAACCAATTGTGCAACACATTCACCGATGGGCATTTGTACTGAGCGACATCATTGTCTGGAGCGGTTGACTTGTCCAGGGCGATAGTAACTTCTACCATATACAGTGAAGCAACAATTATACGACAGCTGCCACATTATTGCGGGCAGCTAAAGAGGCGAGGGAAAACCATCTGCGCATTACTTGCGGTTTGAAGCTGGGCAGCCAGACACGCCCTAATGAAACGTAAGAGTGGTCCGAGTACGTGCTGAGCAAGTGCCAAGGTTCACGACCGGAGTCAGGCAAAGCGTGGCTTTCAATACTACGGCTTGATGGCGTGCAGTCAGGCCGTAATGCAAGCCATTTAGAAGCACAAAAAAGGTTCGCATTGGTCGAGGCCTCTTCCTGTGTGGAGAAGTTAAAAAAGCCAATTACATCGAATGGAACGAAAGAGAGGGGATTCATTCATTCATAGCGGGGGTCTTGTTCGGCAGGCTTGATGCGTATAGTATTTATATAGTATAGGTTTATTGGTCAGCTTCCAACTCGTAATAAGACCTAGTGCTACCTGACGCCAGCTGGAAACAAAAGTGTTCAACACTCGCCGTCACGGCTGTGAGCGGTATTGGCTAAGGCTTCCACGATTAAAACATAAAATAATAAAATATAACCTGTAAAGTGGACGAGGAAGCGGCCGCCGCTGAAACTGATTTGGTAGATTGTCGGATGCGTTATACGAATTTGGAAAGTTCGGATCATGGCTGCAACAAGTTGATTTTTCCCCAATTTTTAATTTGTTTTCAATTATCTCATAATTAATATACGAATATATGATATCCTAAACTCCCGTTTGTTCCCTGACCACTCTCCTCTCTTCGTATATGTCTCTTAAGGTTACATCTATCATTTTCCTTTCTATCGATCGCGATTGCTACGTCATCCCCAATATAAGTTGAACCCCATTTGTAAGCTTCCAGGTTTATGCTCCGTCGGTAAGTAGCACGATGTGTGCAGTTGTTATATACCTTCCTCTTGAGGCACAGTGGTAAACTGCTGTTCATTGTTTGATAATGCTTAGCGAATGTGCTCCACCCCATCTAGTTATTTCACTCTCATGGTTGGGCTTCACGGTTACTAGCATATTCCTTTACAACTTCCATGGAAGTTGTAAATCCGAAAAGGACTCTAAGTCGAAAAGGACTAAAGTGGGGTACGCTATTGGTTTTTCAGAGAACTAAACGGGCTGCCACGGATTTTGAACGAATTTTGGACTAACTGTGGGAGCAACTGCAAGGGTTCAACTGTTACCCTCTAGCGCTTACTCTACTTGATTTAAATGTTGGTTCTCGTAGAATGCTCCAGTAGGACTAACAGTTGAACCGTCTGGACGAATGGCAAAAAAAAAAGCAAATGGTGACCCTGCACTTGTGGAGTACATTTTATGTTTATTCCAGTTTAATCAGGACTGACGAACGCAGTATATTGGTCATGCAACACACACACACACACACACACACACACACACACACACACACACACACACACACACACACACACACACACATATATATATATATATATATATATATATATATATATATTCCTGCTCACGGCAAGTTATTTTTCACCCACTTTTCTTTCTTCTTATTTACATTACACTGGTTCTAATAACTTCCCCTATACATTCCTCAGGTAGTATGGTCTGTTAGATCTTTTTAATATTGTGTCAAAACACGGTAAAGCGAGCCTTCACGTATACACTTATTTCCCATATATATATATATATATATATATATATATATATATATATATATATATATATATATATATATATATATATATATATATATATATATATATACACATATATATATGAAAGTAGATGCGCTTTCACATGACAACTGTTTATTCTGCCGACGTTTCGATGGGAACCCCGTCTTTTCAATTCATGATAAGGTTCGGCATAATTATTTCGGGAACCCCGTCTTTTTCAGGCATAAAAATTATTATGCCTTGAAAAAGACGGGGTTCCCGTCGAAACGTCGGCAGAATAAACAGTTTTTACGTGAAAGCGCATCTACTTTCATATTTATAACCTTGCGGCAACCGAAGTTATTCTTCTGCATATAAGCATATATATATATATATATATATATATATATATATATATATATATATATATATATATATATATATATATATATATATATATATATATATATATATATATATATATATATATATATATATATATATATAAACACAGTATAGCGGCATCGGCGGCGCCGATGCCGCTATACCGTGTCGGCTTCTTGCCAACGGCGTCGCTGGGCCTACGAGGAATACGGCTAAACGACCACCAGCGATCGCAACATATGCGGCTCGTGAGGAATTTTCGTCGTCGTTATTTTATAGTCACAAATGAACAATAGGTAGGTGTCCACTGTGCGCGGTGTCTTGCTGAGTGATGTAGATATCTGTATAGTACTTAAAGCGAGGAGACCGTTCGCAGGCACGGTTCTTTAATCGTGCTGGTAAGTCGCTCGCTGTGCACCGCCGGCCGCACGATCCGCGATAGCCTTCATGCTTAATGCTTGACAACGATTGTCGCATGTTGAAAAAGACATAAGTTTAGCGGAGCTTTAATACACAAGACATCATTTTCTGTGAAAAAAAACTGTATGCGACGCTTCCTTCGCGTGTGCCGGCAATGCACTCACACCAGCAGCCAGCTTGATACCGATGACGTAGGAAGGCTACTTTTTTTTTTATATATCGCTTTGAAGTTGTGGGCAGTGGCTGTGCGGGTACACGACCGCTAACGAACAGCTTAGTTTTATTAGCGTTGTCAGTGTTCTTCGTAGTTCTAATTCAGCTCATTGAAGCGAGTTATCCGCATTGCCCGTGTTCGCGGAGACTTTCACTTGGTTTCGGCCCGCCCGTGCCGGCATGGTGGAAACGCGAGGGCGCTTGCTGTGTGCACTGACTGCGTGTTGTACTTGCCTCTCATAACATCTTCTATTCGTATCATAGTGCTTCCTTTTCACTGTTGCTGATAGCTGATTTAACTCGTTTTCGTGATAGCCGACCGGGCCGAGCATTGCAGTGCAGCATCGACAGAAGGCGATCGCGGCGCAGTTACTCTCCCCGTTGGTCCCTTCATTGCCGGGCGTTTGCGCACGACACGCACTGTCACGCGTTTGGTCCCTGTCGGACGAGCAGTTCGTCCGTTGGTTTAACAGCTGTAGTTAGTCCACCTTTGCCGAATTTCGCCTTAGAATTCTTTCACAGAGCAAGAATATTTTTCTTACTTCGTGGTCTCGACAACTATCGCAATTACAGCGCTGTTCTTTGCCGAGACTGTTGTCCATTACTTAATCACACATGGGTCGGCCACGTAGCGCATAGACAGTGTAATAAGTGGTAATTAACGGTAACTGAGTGGATTCCAAGAGAAGACAAATGCTTGAGAGGGAGACAGAAAGTTATAGCAGATGAGAGGAGAAGTTTGCGGGTATATATAACGTGCCAGCAGAAAGCACAAGACGGAGTTGATTGGCGGAACGTGGAAGGAGCCTTTGCCCTTCAGTTAGCGCAGTCAGGCTAGTGATGATGATGATGAAGTAACAAGTAACATTTCAGAAAGCTCACTGCTCTATATTGGCCTTTAAAACAAAAAGCTG
Organism: Rhipicephalus annulatus; assembly: GCA_013436015.1. Taxonomy (NCBI): domain Eukaryota; kingdom Metazoa; phylum Arthropoda; class Arachnida; order Ixodida; family Ixodidae; genus Rhipicephalus; species Rhipicephalus annulatus. Next base: position 85,348 of record WOVY01010111.1, on the reverse strand, counting down.
CTTTCACTTTTGTACATTATTTCTGGTCTTTTTGGGAAGTATCTCAGATTCCAGAGTTCCCGTTTCACGGAGCTCAAAAATATCATTCTAAAGCTAAACCACAAAGGGAGAGTGGGGACACTTTCAAGGCATATCCCCGCCAGACCGAACACAAGGGGGGGGGGCGGGGGGGTGAGAACTTTTTTTACTCGCCCTATATTTACGCCAGTGACACAAGTTCCAACGTCATGTGGGTCGAGTGAAGAAGACTGAAAGTTCAGTCTTCATGTCGTCTGTTAGTATCGCTCCGATCGAACTCGATTCCCAAAAGATCGGATGCCAGATGAACCGGACAATCGACCACCTTTCGATCGGAATTAATCGATGTGCCGCAAAAGCGAATGAACAGCCTCGAATAACGTGCGGTGGACGGCACGTATAGCATTCTCGAGCACCGGTAGACCACGCGTGGTCATAAACCAGCGTAGCGTATCACAGCTTGGCAATAGAAATCACAGAACTTATTCAGGTTGCTTCAACAAATGGCCATCTTATCACTTTCCAGAGGATTCCCGCTCATTGCGGCGTGATGGGAAACGAAGAGGCAGACGCTGAGGCTAAAAATGCCTTAAGCAGTGCCCCTGAAGTACGCATTGCGTTTTCACGAGCTGACACGAACGCCCTACTTCGCTGCGTTATGCGCAGCTACACACTTCAGCACTGGACCGAACCGGAACGGCGACACCAGCGACTTCACAAATGGGACACGGAAATAAGGTTCAGCATGCCCCTAAATTGAAACGGCCACTCACAAGTATGATCCACCGCATTCGTCTTGGTGTGGCGTACACCAGACGTTACGCACACATCATCGGTCGCAGTGACACCGGTCCTAATTGTGAACATTGTGATGTGCCAGACACACTTGAGCACATATTTTGTGTCTGCCCAGCATACGCACGTGAACGACAAACACTGATTTCTTCTACTGAACTATATCGCAGTAGGTCATTAACTGATGAGACCGTGTTGGGCCCTTGGCCAGACACCAACAGTGACACTGCGGTCACAAGAGCAGTTATAACCTTTTTGGAAACAACTGGACTGTATGCGCGGCTATAAAATGTGTCTCAGCTAGAAAGAACGCTACATACTCACCTCTCTATCTCACTATCGTCATCCATTAATCTTTCTTTTCCCCTTTCCCTTCCCCCAGTGTAGAGTAGCAGGCTAGAGCAAGCTATCGCTCAGGCCGACCTCTCTGCTTTTCTGTAAATAAACTTATCTCTCTCTTTCTCTAGAGAAAACAGCAGTAGCTTGTCTACAATTGAATACGTTACCTAGCTGCATCAACAGCACTGGATTACACAAACACAGAAAACACAAAACAATGCGATGAGAATAGCCAAGCCTGCTTGAAGACAAACATAAAAAAAGAACAATCAGGAAGAACAAAAATTTATCACCCGATAGAAGTGTCCGAATATGTAATGTGTCGAACTCCAATGAAGTGCCGTGTAACTTTATTCGATGCGTACACGCACAGTCTTCGTTTTATTGTAATCACCCACAATCTCGTGCAAGTACCACGTTTTATATTGACAATACGTTTTGGAGTTTTGTGCGTGTAAAATCCACGATGTGATTATGAGGCACGCTGCAATAAGGGAGTCCGGAATAATTTTGAACCAATGGCGCATCTTAACGTGCACCTAGATTTGGGTATAGGAGCATTCGTGGATTTAATAAAAGCGCCAGGCCTGCGCGGAAGGCGCAGCACAGTCACATCGAAAGTTAGAAGAGCGGCCTTTCAGAGCCTTTTCTAAAGACTCATTGAGTAACTGCTGGAAGCACACTTGCTCGATGCCTCAACGGCATTAATAATACAAAATTTAGGGTAGTAGGTCGGCATTCGCTATGCAATTTTTCGTCATTCTTCTGAAAAACATGGTATACGCAAAACTATTGCGAGGAATTTTGTGCTAATTGTTCATGCAGTGGCTGACTACGATGAGGAATTATGGCTGAAGTAGGTTTGCGCCACAGTTAATGGCTTAACAAAAACAATCTTTTGTAATGGATTCGAGCATTGGACGACCCACTCGGTACGCTTTTCGCATTGTGCGACGACTGCTTGTTCCTTCGCTGTTTTAAAACGCTTTATAAGTCGTATTAACACGATTGCTTTCCCAGCATCGAGCCTATCTAAGGCAATTTTGCCAAAAAGTTCTAAGCACTGGCGTAGTTCAGTGGTTGAATAGTGGGCTGGCACCCAGCGGACTCGGGTTCGAGCTCCACTGTGTCATTGGTGCTAATTTAGCGCGATGTGGTTACAGACACCAGCGGCGGCGGCGAACAACTGCAGTGACCCGAGTTGTGACGTCATAACAGCTTTCGCAGTAATATCACCCGTTTATCTATTCCCATCATGGCCACGGCAACGTAGCCAGTCACCCCGACCCCTTCACGTTCCTCGACATAGTGCCGCAAGACTAATAGCTAGTATTACGCGGCATAGCTACTGGCAGAATTTCACGTGCCACTATGGGAAAGACGATGAAAATTAGTTCGCGAAAAAGAACGATGAGCACGCTTTGCCAGTGATCCGACCAGGCTGGCATTCTGTTGGCCTCCAGTTACAGGTTTCTGTCACATAGGCAATATAAAATAATCACAAAAAAGTAACTTGGGGCCCCGCCGCGGTGGTCTAGTGGCTAAGGTACTCGGCTGCTGACCCGCAGGGCGCGGGTTCGAATCCCGGCTGTGGCGGCTGCATTTCCGATGGAGGCGGAAATGTTGTAGGCCCGTGTACTCAGATTTGGGTGCACGTTAAAGAACCCCAGGTGGTCTAAATTTCCGGAGCCCTCCACTACGGCGTCTCTCATAATCATATAGTGGTTTTGGGACGTTAAACCCCACATATCATCATCATCAAAAAGTAACTTGGGCACCACAACTTCAAAGCCAAACAATCTTCTTACGTCGGAACTTTCACCGATGTGAGATCGAGCGAGAGCAGAAGTTTGTCAGCTACAAAAAATAACACATAAATAAAAGACAGAACAAAGCTGCGATAACAAAATACGAGGAATCGACGGCGATATAACTGAGTGAGTATTTGAGATAAATAGAATGGGCCCTTCGAAAACCAAGGAACGCCCAAACAGAAACAGTAACCCAGCATATCGCGATAGATTTATGACACACCAAAGATTCCTGAGACGCACGCACGCATATAGCACACACATACCCGGTATAAAAACGAACGGATAACAAATGCCAAAAAAAAAAACACGTTTGAGAATAGCAACGGAGAAAGCGACGAACGACCAAGACGCGACGCCGACCTATAACACGCAGAGGCTCGATTCCGCTCTCTTCATCTTCCACAAGCGCCCATTCGTGTTCTTCTCGAACCAGCAGCGCGAAAATATCTAGCTTCCGGCGCTGTGCTGGGATGCCGTTCCACGACTCGGACAGATAGGGCCGCTGCAAAGGGGTCGCCATCTCTCTTCGGCCGATAGATATCGGCCCGGGACGCCCAACAAGGGCGCTTATAACGACACCGTATATTACACCACGCTCGAGTCTGCCTTTCTCAATATAGCTCCTACTTCGTCTTCTATCTTTATATTTTCGCTCAGCCCAGACGCACTCGTAGCTAAAATACTTAGAAAGAGTAAAACAAAATGCCGACTAGAACGAAAAGAAGTTATCTGTAAAGACGCCTGAAAAAAAATGAAGAAAAAGAAAAGAAAGATCAAACCATTCGAAATGGACCTAATGCCCGAACACTGACGGCAAGGACGTTACGATATAGGACGAAAATCAATGAAAACTTGTAGCTAAAGCTGCACCACGGCAGTTCGAGTCATCGGCTTTTCGAGCGTGCTGAAGAATGAGCGACCCGCATGCATGCATATGTATGCGAGTCGGCGGGTATGCGGGACACGCACGCACGCACGCACGCACGCACACACACACACACACACACACACACACGCACACACACACAAAAAAAAACACACACACACATACACACACACACACACACACACACACATATATATATATATATATATATATATATATATATATATATATATATATATATATATATATATATGTTGCACCACTACATAGAAATATTATTATCACATAAACTGTGAGACTTAGGTACTTACACTGTAATTAAGACAGCGTTACCATGCGCAACCATGCGCTTAGATTTAGGAATGCTTTAAAGAGCCCAGACGTTGAAAATCAATTCAGACGGCATGCCCTATATATGTCATAGAACTTCAGTAAAAATTTAATCTTTTTTATATTGTTTTCAGCGTTTGTGTGGCATTGTTAGTGACCAACGAAAAGCAGTGGTAATTTTTGTCTAAAAACAAAAAAAGCATGCTTGTCCCTTTAACCAGGCCTTTGTTGTAGCACTGTCATGAACGTAATTCATCAATGAAAGCTTTCTGCTGAACTCTCATATAAGATTTTTACTGGTGCAAGAACATGTGCGTACACGTGGTAAACGCAGTGTCGCACAAAGCGCCGTCAACCACTAAACTTTCATGATTAGACTTATTGACCATCCCACATTTTATGGTGAAAAAAAAAAATCAAAGTTGTATAAGGTGCGAGTGGTGGTACTGAAAGACTCGCACAAATATGCGGGCTTTCTACGGTCTTTATTTCTCTCTTTTTCGTAGTATGCAGATGACAAAAATACAAATAAGTAGTTCAGTCACGCTACAGAAGTGCGCAGCAGGCGGAACAGAAGCTAACCACGTAAACACAACACAGCAAAGGCGTGATTTAATGCGAAGGCGTGAAGAGAGTCACACAGGGAGAGCATCCCTATGAAATGCAGAATGCGCTTAACACGCGGGTAATGTTAAGGTTGCATAGGAGTCGTGCACCGATTCAGTAGAGAAGAGCGCATGTATTAACAGTAAAATGTAGTCAACGCATTTTATCTGCCGACAATTGGCTCCAACCGCACGTAACGAAGCGCCGCTGCGTTTAATTTGTATACGCGCCGCCGACCGCCTGTCCACACTTTCGCGGGGCAGTGCTGCCTCCGATCTCGCCGCGAATAGCAACAATGGATCCAAAATGGCACCGCGGTGTTATATTGCTACACATACACTAAAGAAGCACAGAGACGCACCAGTAGGCGGCCCCGGCGGCAGAGCGCACGTAGACGACGCTCCTGGCGGCACCGGGCGCATATTCGTCGCCGACGCACCGTTCTGCTCTCCAGCCCGTCGACCATTGCTTCGGTTGCAGCGAGTGAGAGACCTAGGCGTCTGCCTAACGGTGCGTCGGTGAATAATGAGTGACGAACGCGGATGAAGAGAGGTATGTGCGTGCGAAAATTAACCGTGATGATATAGAGATGAAATATAGACAACGCCAAGAGGAAAGCTTTATATAGGGAGCACTGAAAAGCTCGCTGCGATATAGATATCGCAAATGTGAATCGAAAACAGGCACGATAAAATAGCTGGATTAGTACGGAGGGGGACTGATTATCAAAACAAGATAAAAAAAGAAAGACAACAATCAAGCGATTACAAAATATCTAGAAATACCGAAAATCTGAATGAGATTTACTTGTGTTGAGTAGCCTACAGTCATTCACACAGAATAAAACCTAATGACTGCTATTTGAGAAACCATAAAAAAAGCATAAGATCACTCTATATTATATATAAAGAACTTCGTCAAGGCTACTCCTTTCATTGGAGGAGGAAAGCACAATACTCAATCCCTGTCTCATATGTACGAGATATTTACGATGACGCGCGAAGGCTCGTCATACGTCAGCGCCCCTTCGTTCATACTTACAGAATAGTATATATATATATATATATATATATATATATATATATATATATATATATATATATATATATCAATTTCTCCGGGAAGAATCATAACCTACTCCTTTGTTCTTGCCTTCAAACCTATGCAGATCCTCTAAAACTCCCCTCACCCCCCTTTTACTGTTTTCTAGCAACATGTTTGTGCACCAGAATAAACACATTCTTCCTTTCTCGTCCTTGCTTCAATAGCGTTATTTTCCTCAACATAAACTGGAGTTGGGGTGTTTTTCTGCGACAAGACAGAATCGTGCGTGCGACCGGTTATGCGAAGCCTGATATCGATCAGGGAGTAATGCATTCGCATTTACGTATTCATGAAGTGAATTGAACTGGTTGTATGAAGACCCTAATCAGTCATCTCTGCTCGCCAAACCTTTGCGCGCACCGATTGCATCGCCTGTCACTCGGGCAAGATGCACGCTCCGCCGCACGAACACCATAAGGGCCAAACCTCTTAAGCGCGAAAATGCACGCGACAGCGACTAGCGACGCTATGAGCGACGAAACTTGGCGTTCGCGCGACGTGTCGCGTGCTCGTTTTCGCGCGATCGCTCGGTTCTCCAGATTTGGAAACCGTCGCTCATCGCCCGGAAGAGCTGGGATCAAGCAGCCAATAGCGAGAAACCGAAAAAGACAAGGACTACATAGGTGAACGTGACCCAGCCCGAGTCACGTATGCGCAACAAGAAATAACGCAATGTTTACGCATGTGCATATAAAAAAAGTGTTGTAAGGCTATGACATAAACACTTTCCGTTACATTACACAACAATATATCTTATTTTTAAACTGCATACCGTTCACTACGCGGTTTTCTTGGTGCGAGTAGACGGCCTCATGCCAGCAACAGTGGAGTTCGCTCGCCGAAGCCATCGCGTGAATGAGGTTTGCCTGCGCTAGCGATTGATCGCGGGAAGACGATCTACGTCGCGTGGCTCGTCGCTGTCGCGTGCATTTTCGCGCTTATGCGGTTTGGCCTTAACTCGAATGGAAAAAAAAGAAGAAAATAAATAAAGAGCGTCTAAGCCCTACCCACATGTGCGCGTTACAGTGCGTCAGCGCGTGGCGTGCCCTCTCTCTATACGCGCCTTTTCTCTACGGAGGGAGAGGGCACGGCACTACGTCACAAAGCCACGCGCTGCGACGGATACGTGTGGTCAGGCCTTGAGAGACGCACACGGTTTCTTTTTTTGTTTGCCAGGAACCTTAGCGATGCGCGAACCCATTTGGACCAACGCGCTCATCTACGACCTCAACTTACTTCAACTTCACGCGCAGTCGGTTTGCCCTCCACACCTTTTGCAGAGGTGTTCCTCTTCGCGCACGCCTGATAAGAGTGGTGGCTCGGGAAGTTCGCGCCTCAAGCCACCACACTTCTCGCGATAGTACGTGACCGCACGAGACGGAATAAGGGCGCAGTCATCACAATGGCATGCTCCCACGTGACCAACATCAATATAACGGCGGCGAAGGACAGAGCTCAGCTGAGAAATGAAACAGAAACTGAGTGTAGGCAGGAGAGCTACTATATTAAATTATACATAAAGGTCTCTGAGGCTTGCCAGAAAATCCTTCATAGGTTCAATATCTCAGACCCTCACCGTAGGAAGAAAGGAACTGCTCGAGAATTCTGCTTTAAGCATAATTGCTTAACGCAGCATGGTAGGCTTGAGAACACTGTCTAGTTTGTCCAGTGCTGACGACACTGGCAGTGGCAGGATGAGGACGGTATGGATACGGGCGGCATTAAGCTGCTGCACGGCCGAGTGGGCCGTAATCTCCCGCGCATGAGCGATCTTGCTCCACCCTTCAGTTCTCGCCGACAACGTGCGCACACGCATGCGAAGAGACGCATAATTAAACAGAATCAGCCACGGTTATTAAGCCGCCTGTCAGAACACACGGTGCTGCGGTGAAATGCAAAAAAAGAAACAAAGTAAAAGTGCAAAACTCCCGAAGATTTATAGCCGCGACACAAGCAGGTGCTGAGAAATGTCGCCACGCCCTCCATAGGGTTTACGCAGAGGGCGCTGCTGTTACGCGGAAGGCAAACAGGGTAACGCTATAGCATACTCATACGATGGACACAGGCATGGAGCGAGCGAACATAAGATTAAGAACAAGAAAAAAAAACCTGAAGGAGAACAACGACGGAGGCGAGACAGAAAACACACACAGCGTAAGCACTGGCAGACATTGTTGAATATAGAGGTTAAAAAAAGAAACACAACATAAAAATAAGAAGTGATTAAAACGAACACACAGCGCACGACGTACAAGCCTTATGGGCCCGGGAACAAACACTGTTTTCGCTCGGCGGCCATTCCAGTATATGCAAGTTAGTCCCGCGAGCGCGGAAATGACGCTTCATCATTTCAGGATAGCGGCGGTGTCGCAAGCAAGGAGTTTACCCGCGACGTATAGTGGCCGTTCTGTGCAAGTGTTCGTCCTCTCGAGTTAATGAATTTCTCCCCGGGAGCTAGAAAGTGCTGAGCATAAACCGCTTTTCTTTCTTTTTCTCTCTCCCTCTCTTCTATTTTTTCAGTACCACAATTTTTGCGGCGAAGCAAAAGTAAATAAACGATGTGAAGCACGAGCTGAAAGGGATGATGTTGCTCGAAGACAGGAGCAGCACCGGCCGAGCCACCTTCGTGGAGGAAAACGGATGGACACGTACATTAAAGCTCCGCGGTGATGCAAAGCCAGGATATTAGCGCGTATGAGAATACCGGTAGCAATCAACCGCTTCATCATCCCAGTTATTACAGAAACTTTCATGTGATTCCAAGTAAGGTGAGTAACATTTTAATTAAAATGAAGGGCACCCCTACCAGGCGAAGTGAACGACGACATATTTCAGTCGGCTATTAGAGGTAAGTACTAGAGTAGTCAACAAATATAAGCTTTCCAGAGCAATTGGGGCAGCGGCATTGCATCACCATCATAAGTCCAGAAGTGCTTATTTGGTCCGATTAACAGATGAATGCAGCCAAAGAAGCATATTACGATGAACAGATAAGAATAGGAAACCAGTTGCATTATTGAAACTTAATATTGTACTGAAAGCACCTAAAAACAAAAGAAGGCTTCACCCCAAGCACAACAGCCGCATAATATAAGAGTAATTCCTGGTCAAACGTTGCAATAGATGTCACTGGCCAGCGCAGAAACGCGCGGCCTATAAGTGTCTCTGTTAAGTACGCAAGCCAGGAAGCAAACGTAAGCGTCGACGTCCAATTATCATCAGCGTGGCTTCACGCGCACGCAGAATACTCCAAGTTGTTATTCCGAATTCTGTCAAATTTCTGGTTGTCGGCGTTCTAGGCCAATCAGTTAGCCCGCAGCCACCTCATGAGCTCATGAGAACTGGTGTATAGGGTGATCAATACAACAGTGCGGCAAAATCTTAAGAGAAATTAAAAACCGCTCAATGAGAAGGGTTAACCGTTTAGAGATAAAAGACCAATGAAATGGGGAGAAAGAGATGACAAATGTCCACATTTCAAACCACACGTCAAGGTTGTCTACACGCACCTATACATTTCCCAGCGGCACCGCTAGATGGCGCATAGTGAAAATGAGGGCATTCTACTTGAAAAGGCAGAGAAATGAAACATAAATTTACACTATTCTTTGTAATAATAAGATCGATTTGATCGAAATATATAAGGTATTAGGCCAACACAAAAAAAAGTTTTCTTTTCTTTTTCTTGCGAGCCTGTTGGCACACATGTGGACGCCCTGTTATAAAGGGGACGTTCATAGCATCCATCTATCGAATCGTAACGGGAACCCGGCTGCAGCTAAACGACGCATTTCAGCAGTGTCGATGCAGCGTGACGCGACAACGCTGATCACATTATAATATCGAAGATCCATCATTTTCGTTTGCCATGCTAACTTGGGAAATGATGTGCTGGGCTGGTATGCCCGATCGAGGAAAAGGTTTTGACTACCGACCGCGATGGACGCGAAATGTAAAATTGAAGTGTACGTGTATTTACATTTTGAAGTCTCCACTTTGAGAAAGCCAAAATGTTAAAATCGTTTTGAAGTCCTTCAATAAAGTATGCTTCATAATCATAGGATGGCTGTAGCACTTCGAAACTCAAAATTAGATTATCGGCACTCATCATTCAATGGTTTCTTCCAGATAATTTATCTCTCTCTCTCTATCTCTCTTTGTTTCGAGAGTGCGAACTAGGAAGTGATGATGAAAAATTCGAACGTCATGTAGTGACTCAAGAAAAAGTGCGCGAGTGCATGCGCGCGCAATAATAATAATAATAATAATAATAATAATAATAATAATAATAATAATAATAATAATAATAATAATAATAATAATAATAATAATAATAAAGAACACGAGTTGATGCAAACCAATAACCGCCAAGCACTCCCGAATCTTCGAGATAAAACTGGCTTATCATCTTCTCTCTCTCTCTCCTTTTTTTCATCTACAACGGGCGGCCTCGGAAGAGGAGAAACGTAAGGCAGTTTTGAAAAATACGCATTGCTGCCATAAAAGATGATAAAACACTATACTCAAGAAAATAATGACAAGATAGAGAGAGACAGAGAACAGATGAAACATTCTTAACGTCTTTTGAGCATTTGCACGATTACTTTGTTTCGTCCTAGGTCGCTCCAGAAGAAGATAAGAAGATTGCGTAAGAGGAGAGACGAGATTTACGACAGAGACCCAAACACGCAGACGTCGGCATGCTTCGCTAGGCAGGCAGCTTTGTTCGAGGCGAGACTGATTAAAAGCCACTGTCATAAACACGAACAGCAGAGGAGGCACCGGCCGAAGAAAAAATGGCCACTTTTTTCTCGCATCGCCGCCTTCACCAGCAGCGGCGTAATTGGTCCGCACCAGCGCCACAGAAAGAAAACAGGGGCAGCAGGACACTGCCTGCATCAAGTGCGCGTACAATGTTTCCCTGGAGTGATGTACACATATTTATCTTTTCTTCGAGAGTGCGCAGAAGAAAGTAAGTGACCACAGCAACAATCAACGCACGGCTCATAGAAACAGCGCTTACAACGTTGTACACAGCTTATGATCACGTGCAGTGAAAATTAGTTAGTGCTCTTCATCGACATATTGCGTTCGCAAGATCGGCGCGACTTGGCACAAGGCGCAATCAGCTATTGTATACCCCCTTCCGTCACATTGTGGTGCTTCAAGAGTGAAATAGTCCTGAACATGGAATTGCCAATGATGAGATCACTATTTTTGTAACATCGCAGTGTGAAACGCGCGCGCGCGCGCAAACACACACACACACACACACACACACACACACACACACACACACACACACAAACACACACACAAACACACGCGCGCGCGCGCTAACACGAAAGAGAAGGCCCGTAAAAAGAAATTCAAGAAGATTACATAGATAGATAGATAGATAGATAAGATAGATAGATAGATAGATAGATAGATAGATAGATAGATAGATAGATAGATAGATAGATAGATAGATAGATAGATAGATAGATAGATAGTAATCTAACCTTCCAGCTAAATCAAAAGCAAGAAATCGTCGCACTCAGGAGCGCGCATATTCTCAACGGCGGCCAGCGATACACCGCCGAGAGGGAGACGCGATCGGCCGCCGCGAACTCATCTTCGTGCACAGGGTAGCAGTGTGATTTGTGCGAGGCACCCAAATGAGATTTTGATAACCACGGCCGGCGACGAGATGGGTGGTGGAGGATGGAGAGGTTCGAGCAGCACGTGCAGGAAGCGGTACAACCGCGCTCACGGCGGCCTCTTATAACAGCCTCCGACGACCCAGCGCCCTCCTGATGGGTCCTTGATGGCGGGCACCGGAGTCACATTATAGAGAGACGGTGGGCGGTGGGACTTATGGGCGGGCAAGGTAGGAAGAGGCAAAATGGGGTCGCCGTGGCGCAGCCGGCGATGTCACCTTAAAGCTACACCATGCAAAGGGATATGTGGAGCTCTTTCATTTCGCGAAACACGCCCCCTTATTCGTCTTCGGAGTCAATCCCAAGCTTTATGCCTCATCTCATTCCCGATTTTTTGTGTCTTTATTTTTTTAGTTATTCAACCCTTCTCGAACCACCCGTTATGCCGATACGAATATTAGAGAGGAAAAATAAATAAAAACGAGCAGGCCCACGGCCGTATTAGCTGCCGGTTCCTAATGCCTTCGCGGTCTCATTTCTCAGAATAGGAGAACAAGAACACAAAGAGAAAAAAAAAACCGAGTTCGGATTGAACGTGCGTGTCCTCGCGATGGAAAGTGAGGGAGGGTAGATGGAGGGAGCGCACTCCAAGGAACGCCTCGACACATGTGAGTGCCTGTACATTCGCAACTGTTGGTGAGCGGCGCATATTGCTGCCGTACGACGAGTGACAAATGTTATGCGAGAACACGACAAGCACGTCGCCGTCGCGATGGCGCTCGCTCATGTGCGTGCGAAGAACGTTCCGTGGCGACATTACAGCTTCACTTCGGAGCTGCTCAGCGTCCTCGCCTTCTCCCGGGTAAATACGGTATACAGGACTTCTTTGCCGGGTGTCGCCCACTTTTTGGCACTCGCTTCCACCATATGGCACGCTATATAAATTTCTTATTTTTTCTTACTTCTTCAGTCTCGAAGCCGTTCGGATAAATTTATTTTTCGCGCTGCAACGTGCTGTAAATATCGCGATCTTGCAGCCCGCTAGCTATGCGGGTCTTTGGATATGCTTCGGATGTGCTTTTCTCTCTCCCTCCTTTATTTATCTTTCTTATTTGCGTCCGAATGCATCTTTAGCGTGCAAAACGACATCTCTATGACAGAGAATAACGCTTCTCCATCTTAGAGCTTCTCAACCTCGTTAAAAGAGCAGGATCAGTGAAGATTTTTGTGCCGGTTACAAATTTATGTCTTTTCTTTTCATTTCACCTCTTTATTTGAGGAGCGTTTGAAACTCTGAGATTTCGCACCTTAAAAGCGGAGCAGGTGTACCTTTCGGAAGCATATCCCCCAGCACTCTTAATGATGTTCACTGAGAAGTTTCTTGCTGTTATTTAACAACCATCGACGCGAGTGTGAGAACAACGACGACAATGACGACGAAGGCGACGAACACCACCACCACCAACAACAAGAACAACAAAGAATTAAATTTGCAGCGCCTAAAGCTATCGTCGCAACGTATACGCGCAATCAAGCCATACGAGCGGAACGTTAGGTCATAAAGATACCTTAATTAAAAATAAGTCCGGTGTAGAAAGAAACATGTCTCGCGACCTGTTCCTCCCACCAGATGTCGCCCTCACAATAGAAAAAAAAATACCGATTAATCAACCGGTTTTCATTCCTCCTTGCTCACTTTTTCTCAGTGTCTTTGTGATTTGCTTTATTTTAGTCTTCCTTTCTTCCTTTGTTTACTTATTGGTCAGTATGGTACAAAGAGAGAAGGTGTCGGACCTCGCTTCCGCAAACGTATAACTTACGCAAACACAGCGCTCGAGCTATTGGAAACACAACTTCTCGCGGAAGGAAGAGAGAAAGGAACAGCCGAGAGAAAACAACAATGGAATTCCAAGGTATACAGTGCTGGACACAGAATGGCACCCGAAAGCGTCGCCATAAGGTTCCCGACACGGCGGTCTATAAATCGACGTGAGCCTTGCTTTGTGCGTTGCGACAGCGGCCACACGCCTCGGCAACGACCGGGCAAAATTAGGAAGCCGTGGCTGCATCTTACTACGCTACGACAAATGCTCGCGAACATTATGTTCCTGGTTTGTTTGTCTCGGTCTTTTTTTGTTTTGTATTTTGTGGAAACTGAGTTTCGATTCAATCGTTGTTTCCCTTATCGACTATCGCCATGTCTCGCAACTCAATTAGTGCCGCTGTCGCCAAGGGCATTATCGAGTTGTCCACTTGGACGCAGCAAAATAAAACTGAGATGAAGAGAGGGGGGAAAAAAGTCAGGCTCAACGCGATCGTTAGACAGTGCAGATGGATGACCCCAGCAAAGAAACGAGCGGAAAGATATAAACACTGGTGTTAGACTTCACAAGTATTACAGCGGAAGCTTTTCAACTGAGAAGAAAATTATGCCAGCACACATGGCTAAGAGAGCAGGAGAGAAATAGGAAGTATAAACGTCATGGTGTGAAGTGTCGGTTACCTGCGGAATACAGGTAATTACTGTTCCATCTGGCGACTGGTGTGTTCCGCACAGAGCACATGCGGTATAGCCTTCTACCGATCACTTGCACGAGTCTCTGAGATACATTAAAAAGCCAGCAGACAGGTTCCGAATTTTCTTCTCTTACAACAGCCAAGCAAGCCCGCTAATTCATGCATGTTTCGGCTATCACATTTTGCGAATATGACAGCGCTGCGCAGCTATACTCCATTCAGAAAAACCATCCCAGCACCCCTTGCCTGCGCCTGTCAAGTCCTCCTCGTACGTGAAATGACGAAACTAATCTTGCCCATGGGCAACACTACGCAACACTGACCTGGTGGATTGTCCCTTTGCACTGCGAAACGGCGCCATGGACTTACCGTGATGCAGTTTTGACCATTTTGACTGCGTAGTCTGCATTATCATTTTCCTGTGCTATTCTTGCTATTTTGGTAGAGCTCCGAGAGTGCCTGGACAAACGTTATTGCCAAAACGAAGACATTCCAAATGAGGAGGTGTCTCACAACTTTTCCGCTAGGGGTAGGATCCATACGTCATACCTGGACCCTACTCGTACCACCCCTCGCCCCGCCCTTTCTCCTCGTGCCGCTATGGCACGAGCAACACGTGGAAGAAACCTTTCTTGGTCGCTAGCTGCACGCCGATGACGTAACCGCATACGTCGTGTTAAGATCAATAAGCGTAGTCACGACAAAGAGCTGCACCTACCACTTTCCACTGCTGAGAAGGGTGGGGATGCCGATGAGAGAAACCAGCAAATTCGAGTTGTTGTACACGCTATAACTTCTTTATCGCAGCACTTATTTGCAAAGTTCTTGCGGCAGCATGTTCACAACGCAGAAGTGCGCATGTATTTCTCCGTCAGAAATTCTGGACCGCGATGTTCTTTACTGGCCCTTTAGTGTCTCGTAAGGTTCGGCTCAAGGGACCGCCAACGTGACCATTTAAGGTATCGCCTTAAAATACACCTTGTTTTGTACATATGTCGACAACGGCCACTTTGGTCATCGCCACCGCACAGCAAGCGACGCGTTAACAAAGCGTAAACTCCAGCGGCGGCACATGTTGCCGGAGCGTGCATAACGTTTACATGCAAAGATCAGAAGACGAAGCGTAAGGGTTTGACTGACATACAACGGTGGTGAACTCACTCGTCAGTGGGTGTCGCTTCTACAAAGCACAGACTCTTCTTGCATCGACATGATGGGCAGTATCTAGCGCAACTTCTGTCGTTTCTGTCGAAGCGAGTAGATCTAAAAAATAGCTGATCTATTAAAATTTTAAGCACGTTCATCCACGCTGTTTATTCTTTTCCTCGCACGATCATCGGACAAGTCAATGCCTCGTGCGTTACTACGATGACTTGTTGTATACTATAGCTGCAGAAACCACCGAGTATGCGAAAGAGTTCACACTTAGTTTCCCACGTCGGTGGAGACGTCACTTTCGTGAACGTTTTCCCGTTCTAATCCTATACAGTCGATAATAAACAATACAAAGTCCGCCTTACGCGGCGGTACACAAAAACAAGCAAAGAGTGGTGAGACTTCCGAACAAGTGTTTTTAGCCACGAAGCGTCGGCCTGCAACAAAGGTGGACCTCGTCAGCAACGTCAATAGCACAGAGAAACCTAGTTTCTTTGCTGCAGAGGATGGAAAGCTTCTTTGGTATAAGAAACTCTGGCTGTAAGGGTGAAAATGAAAAGAAAGTTGTGGAATCAGCACAGTTACAGCAATATTGACGCACAAGGGCTGATTACCAAAAAAACGCGGCAACAAAGCACACCAAATGCTGACTAAGACAGAAGTTCATCCACAAGGAAGATAAGTGCATTACTATACACGAGTCTTTTCCGGAAAACTAAACCAATAACAAACAAACAAACGCAAGAAAGAAAAGCAGCTTCCCGCTGGTTGAAAGTAACTCCACTACCATCCACCTTAGTTAGCCTCTGCATTCGCAACTAGTTCAGTATAGTCAACAATGGGCATTGATATTTGTTAACCGATGCCGCGATTGACTGTGGTAGTAACATGACAGCTCCAAGTAACGCCTCCTAGAATAGTTAAAGCTGGGAAACAGGAGCTGAAAGTCGATAAATAGAGTTGAACTTAAAAAAAAACAACAATGAAATGGGAAGAGAAAAAATTGGCGTGCACTCCGAGTAGTCTCCTCGTTTTTCAACTCTACCACCATAACGAGAAAACGTGACATCGCTCCCCTGAAAGAGCGGCCGTGCAAAATCCAAAACCTCGCGCCAAGCGCTACGCCACCGTCGGGGCAAAGTGTTTTATTTCAATTTTCTGCAGATCACCGCGGCAGAGAAGAGTACGTAGCCGATAAATATGAAGAAGAAATAGCGTCTTAACCCAAAAGTGTACACAAAAACGTGGTAAACTCGCGGAGTCCTCGCTATACAGCTACCGGTAGTTCTGTCTCTCTTTCAGAGACAGGCGAGAGGAGTCGGCAAAGCAGCCATTCTGCTCCATCCTTATCCATTCCGCGCCGTTCCCCCCCGCAGGCGTCCCTCCTCTGAAGTGATGGGAGCATCTCCCTTAACGTACCCAGCAGAGATTCGTTCCTGTGCCAAGCTCCAGCTAGAAGTATCAATAACGAAGAGCAGGCGCCGAGACGCCAGTGACGCGAACGGGGAAGAGGATTTCGCAAGGCATACACACGGGCCACATTCGTGGTGGACGTGCATATAGGCGATACGTGACGGAGAGCGAGGAATACACGGCTGCGCGGCGTATCAGTTTCGTCGTGAAGGGCGCTGCAAGCCAGACGCCATCCAGCAACGCGTCAGGGTGGTCTGGCGCGTAACTCACGTCAGGTGAGGAGGAAGGAGAGAGCTGCAAGTGCGGCGCAGTAATGCACCGCCGAGAAGCAGGTAGAGAAGGAAAGAAATAACAGCACCATGCGGTTTGAAACTACGTAGCCAAGACAAAACGCGATAAGTGCGGGCGCTACATAGCACCGAAGGGGACAACAAAAATAAATAAAAAATAAAAACTGGCAGCCGATCGACGATGCGAATACTGATGGAGCGAAGCTATAGGTCCTATAGGGTGCATAATGTGTACGTCGAAGTCGCCGACTAGTATAAATAAAGGACAGATGGGCGGACGAATGGACAAACGGACAGAGATACAGACGGACGCATGAACGGACAAAGTACGGTCTATTTTTATGTCATATACGCGCAATTAGCGTTCTCTGTACGGTGTACGTAACACCTGTGTTTCAGTCCGACGGGAAGGTATACGACAACGACGGCGTCAACGGACTTCCTGCGAGCCTAAGCAGCTTTGCTCCTAACAAATGTCCTGAGAAAGAGCGCATATGGAGCGACTGGCTTTGCACGGCACCCCAGAACAGGTAGTGGAGCCCCGAACCGCTTATGAAAACACGAGGTCAGACCAAACTGGATCCACGCATTCAGAGACAGCAGGATTGCCGTTAACCATAAGCGGTTGCCATTTGTGTGTTTATTTGTTTATTTATGGCTGAGTCAGTTTTGCATGCCTTAAGACTGCCGGTTAAAACATCCATCTAAGCCCCGCGCCGCTCAATCACATTCAGCGGCCAAACAAAACCATGATTAAATGGCTGCTATCTACGATATTCCGTGGTTAAAATAACAAAACGCCGTGACCGCGCAGGACGGACGAGTCTCCGAACGTCTCGTTTTCCTGACTTCTGAATCCCGCTGAAGATATCGCATATTTCTCAAACTAGCTTTAATGGTGGCTCTTGCGGGAGACGACCGCGAAAAAGAGAATAAAAAACGACGAGACGGGAGCCTCGCGCACGCTTGTTAAGTGGCGAGGGCAGGCAAAAAAAAAGTGGTTCCAAGTTTTCCACTTGACTTTCCTGACGAAACATGTTTTTCAAAGGCGTCACCTGATATGCTGCCGATAACGTGCTGAAAGGAAATCATTGAAAGAAATACAGAGAGTATAAGCAACAACCTCCCAACCCTGCTCCTGCCCATCACTACTGGCGCTCCCGGCGGACGCCAATGTTAGCGCCATACGAGATGTCTAACTCATGCTAACGCCTTCAGTTTCCTCAGGGTCTCCCTCACTTTCGCAGACTTTGAAAGACAGCAAAACGAAAACGTGCACGCGAGTCCCAAGCCAGAGGTTTGTGCAGGTGCACAGAAACAAGCACAGCCACAAGCAAACATGCCACTTCGTTGTTTTAGGCAAAAGAGTGCCACTGTGTATACACGGCAGCATATACTATTCGCTGGGCGGCCAAACCGTATTCGAAATCGCCACAGCGCGAACTGTTGTTCAATACCGCCGAACAAACTTCTGCTGAACGGAAAGCGAGGCAGGATATGGCATGTTGACGCGCAGTCACGACGCAAGGCTATATCTCACGTGGCGCCCAACAGTCACGCCTTCGCCGTGCAACCGTATGCGTGCGCTGCGGATTCATAAGTTCGGGGTACGCCTGAAGCAGCGTGCAGCATATACAGGAGGGCGACGCAAGGCACGTGCTTCCAAAGTCGTTTTGTTCCCATCTGCGCGCGTGAATATATACGAGTGTTTATTATTTTCTTTTCTTGTTTTCTCCCCCCCCCTTATGATATATGTTATGCACGACATTTCATTCTCAGCCACTCAATATCCGCACCCTACAAAATTGAGGGACAGGCCCGGATACGATAAGAAAGAAACAAGATACTTTAGCAACCCTGCGGAAGGCAAGGCGCGATGTGTATGTCGAACATCTCACACGTTGAGCGCAGTTGCTACACATCGATGTGCATGTCAGCCGACGGCCACGTACACGCGGCAAAACAAGCAAACTTCCAGAAATGAGGCACTCCCCCCCACCTTTTTTTTTCTCTACAGTCAATATATCAGAGCCAAAAGGGCTTTTGACAAACTGATTCTCTTCGGGTACTCACTTGACCCATTTTGGAAGGTAGGCGCACAAGAAGAAAGTTGGCATTTACGAGGGAGTTATAGAACTCTCGCAAAGCGCGTTTCGATTGCAGTATACCGAAGGCGCCGCCGTAGATGCCATACATATCGCGCGTTTGCATTTCGGTGTCGTCTTTGCGGGTTCGCCGCTCAGCCCGGCTAGGGTTACCCCCGCAACGGCCGGGGTAGCCGGGGTGAAAATAAACCCGTATCACACGTCACGACCAGTGCGACGCCACCCTCTCTCCTCCGCCTTTTGAATGTGTGCCTGTACCTTATATGGCGCCCCGTTTCCTTTTGCTGCACATCGATCCACGTTCCCCGGTGTCATTGCGTCATTTCAGCAACGAAAACTCACAGAGGCCCTCACGCATTCGCATAAGACGACTGCAAGGCAACAGTCATCTTCTCAGTCGATGTAATGATCCTCCCCCAGCACCCACTCCGTCATCTTTCGCTTTCCGCACCTGACGTATTTACACACTGCGTCCAGGGCCAGAGAAAGTATCGCAAGCTTGTTGTAGTTCGGCTCCACCTCCGCGATGGGCCAACCTTTGGGACGGTGTCGTGTTACGACGCCAACACGTGACGTCACGATTTAGGGCAATATGCCACGTAACGATGACGACATACGGCGGATATAACATGATGTCAATTTTTAGGGACGCAGCACCTTGGAGTCTACACTTCTCCGTTGTTGTGCGTTGTCCGTGTTCACGGTGACGTTGACGCTCGTGACAATGAAGGATAGGCGCGTACCAGAGCACACATTCTCTTTCTGCCATGAATGAACACGAACAGGAAAGCACCTTCGATCGCCAAAGGCCACGCCGACGCAGCCAACAAGCTACCCCGGAGGCGGAAACTCACTAACCAACCGACAACAAGCTTCTATCCCGGAGTTGAGGGCGCGGAAAGCGGCGGTTCAACGGCAAAAACACGTTGTACATGCTATACGCACACGTCATCACTCATTTGCATCCGCGACGGGGCAATGTCACTGGTGATTTATGAAAAAAACTTCCAGCGCCGCCTCACCCACTCGTCACAATTCACTTCGCGGAGATGCGTGGATTTTTCGCATCCCATCGCGTTGACGACGACGAAGGCTAGTTTCCACGTTTGATTAAGCATCTAAGACTTTCACCTAAAGATAAAAAATATGCGTGGGTGAGGACGGGGTGCATGACGAACGTAAAATATTGCAGCCGCCTTGCTTCAAGACAAGAGTTGACGAAGAGGCACGAAGCGAAGTACACGACTAGGAGTGACATCCGTAATGCGAATCATGGCTCCATCGTAATTTCACGTTCAAGAAAGAGAATATATTGTTACGGTGCATCATCGACAAGAGCAAGCGTGGCACTTAGCGAAGATGAAGAAGACGCCTGTGCGTTAGGCGCTTGCACGAGAGGCAACTCAGACATCTTGTTCTGCTGCCGATTCTCGGTGGACGCTGTCCTGTAAGCCAAGACCTTACCCCGTCACAATATTAAGGGAAAGGCAGGGAGGTTAACCAGAAATAGGAGCATCCTGTTTGCTACCCTGCACTAAGGGAAGGGAGAATAGGGAAAAAAATATGGGAAAGAAAGCGAAGAACAAAACAGACACGCGGAAAAAAAAGTGAGCTGGGTGCTAAAGCCTATTCAATAGGCTTAGCACCCCACGCAAAAAGTCTAATAAGGCCTTCACCGATTTTATGTTCGAAATGTGCTTTAACCTGTGCCCGCCAGATGTGCATCGAAGCTTATTCCACACAGACGTGACCCTGCAAACTCAGACTGCAAATGTTACGCAGTAGATGGTAGCCCCAATGAGGGTCTCCATTCTTACAACGCACGGATTACTAGCGTTTATTAGGTTTGAAGAACCATTATATGATACTACCAGCTTGAGGAAGGAGAATGAACTTGTTTCGGCGAATATACACGCTTCGAGTCACAAAAGCGGCACGCCTTGAATCACACACAAGCTGCTTACTCTCCATAACAGAATCAATTATAGGGCTATAGAATAGAGTTATATGAGGCCTACATATGCTGAAATACAAGGAATGATATGTCAGCGGCAGCAACACTGTGTAGAGGAGCGGAAAACTTGCCAAGGTAATATAGCCGCGCCACGGCAACCATCAGTAGCGCGAAGCGACATAATACCGGACGCGCTGGCCTATAAGCGAGCCGCAAGTAAGGTATATGTACAGAAGCGGTAGGTCAGCTGCGCGGCATAGGCGCAACGGAAAAGCCACACGGGCGCGGCTGAGGCCGAGTGATGAATAGGTCCCGCTTGCCTCGAGCGGACATGGCCGTGCCAGTCCTTTTACCTAGCGGGAAAAAAAACAAAAACAGAAGCGAGCTGAGAGCACAAGAAGAGTGGGGGACGCTGAGAAATGAGCTCCCCACTAGCGTCCATTCTTCACAAGCACTTCCACCAGCTGCGGGCCTGGACGCCTCCGATGAGAACACGCTAATCGGATCTTCCTGCTGACCACACACACGAGCACACGTACACATACGCGGACAAACCGGGCGCATCGAAGTCGCCTGTCTCGGCAGCACGTCACCGTCCGCGGCGCGCGTATTTATTATACTCGCGTTGAAAGCACACGCACGAAGCAGTCCCACGAAGCACCCTCCTGGAAGAGTATATATGCGTGCGTGAAACGTGTATACATCGGGGTGTATACGGAGGAATTACGTGCATCTCGGAGGATACCGCGGGCGCGCGCGACGTGCCCTAGGTCCCGGGCATTCATTTCTCGACGAGGATGATGAAGTGAGCCGAGGAAGGAAGCCTGGCTTCGGGAAGAGCGTTCGGCAAGAGCGCTCGGGAGGCGGGTGGCCATCTTCCGAGGATCTAGAAGCCATTACGGCGGTGACGACGACGACGTGGAAGGCCTGGCGGCCGGATACACGCGTGGGAGATGAGCCCGCTTGACGTACACGGGCAAACTCACTCCCTGCGCTAATGCGGAAGTGAGGAGAAAGCAATTAAGGAAAGTTTCATAGACACGGACCTTCGTGTTTGTTCACTCCTCTTGGCGGATAACACTGGATAAACTACAGCACTAGGCGGAAGCCATACATACCGCGGCTGATGACCAAGACGCTCGTGCAGACAAGAAAAACATTCGGGTTGCGTGTCACACAAAAATTGCAGCTTCGGTTCACATCGAAAGATAAAGAACGACTAGGTGCAGGGAGACTTTTCTTTTCGATCGAAAAGTGACGATATCCAAGTAACGTTACGTGCGGTAGCCGTTAATGCTCCAGCCGGGGGGCGGTGGGGGGGGGGGGCGTCACATGCGCATGCCAAATAAATGCGTTGTAGAAGGGTAGTAGAAGAAGACGCCATTCAATGAGTAGACTTTAACGCAAGCGTCACGACGAACATCCCCGACACAAGGAAAGGGTTGTTTCTGCCACAGCACTTATAGTGCCCTTTTAGAGCTGGCTTTCCCTCAAATACGATCTTTAGGCGGAAAAGCATCCTTCGCAAGCCATTGCCAGAAACAAGCTTAATTAAAGCGAAGACGGCATCTTCAAGCGATCATATTCATTCGTTATGTTAAAAAAAATTAGCCAACCAATATGATACAGTGGTTTTGATAGACGCCATGGCGGAAGCTTTAGAATTTATTTTAGTACTCACAGGTGCTCTCACGAGCACACTATTCGCACGAGCTACGATGCATTTCGCTCCCATCGGGATGCAGAAGCCTGAGTTAAAAAAACCAGTACAGGCGTCTATAACGGGACGAACAAAACTCTGGGCTTTCTATTCTCATTCTTCAACACAAGTTCAGTATTAAATGATTCACCCAGGAGGCAAGGTATAAGAGTCCATAAACGGTGTACACGGAGCTTCCCTACAGTTGCTACAGACGGCGACGCCCTATACTGTTCTTTCACGAGAACTTAGGTTTATGA
Source organism: Rhipicephalus annulatus (assembly GCA_013436015.1). NCBI lineage: Eukaryota > Metazoa > Arthropoda > Arachnida > Ixodida > Ixodidae > Rhipicephalus > Rhipicephalus annulatus. Next base: position 62,421 of record WOVY01010111.1, on the reverse strand, counting down.
GATAAAAAGAAAAGTCCAATAAAGTGCATCGAACGACGTCTTTTTTCGGAGGTACTAGAGATTGAGATGGAGGTATATACACGCATTGTCTATACGTTAGCTCTAGTAATCCGTATATCCACGCATAAACAAAACAAAAAAAGGCTACGAGTAGCTCGCACGGAAACAGCACCACAGCCGCATTTTACTCTTTCACTTTCCGTAAGACGGGCTCAAGTTTCTTTCGTCCGACTAAACAAAATGAATGCGTATACCCTTTACCACTCAGTTTTGGAGAAAATTGGGGCAGCCAGCTGAAAGCGATAGCACGCGCGCATCCTGGCGAGACGTTCGCAAGAGAAACCAGATACACCCGGACGCCCTCGCACCAAAACACACTTGAAAAATTCGCTAGCCATTCCCGCAAACAAAGCTTTCAGGCACGATTGCTTTGAACTCACAGCGCCTAAAGAGTTTCACCGGTTTATGTTGAACGTCACATTATCCCCTATCCTCTGCTTTCTATACAGGCGCGAGACACGGGGAGCCAAAACGGTGAAACTGTGAAACTCCTGCAGAGTGGTTGATAACAAAAACAAAGAATAGGAGAATGCTGAAACACGCATATTCCGCAGAGCGAACTACGCACCGAGCTAGCAGGCAAGAAGCGAACAATGATGAGAATACGTTGCTCCAGCGACCACACTCTCGTGAACGGTGTATACCAAGCCAGAGAGAGAGAGAGGGAGAGGGGGGAGGTAATTGCGTGCTTACACCACTCACGCTGGTTTTACTGAGCGCTCAGCCCCTGTGGTCGACCGAGATAAATAGCCCGACCAATTTTCCGTAGAAGAGTAGACGTTACACAATGCTGACAAGCGACAGTCTTTTTTTCCGCGCTGACGCGACGTCAAAAGTAGGGTGATGAGGGACAGCTTTCATCCGCGTTCCCTTTTTCCCTCTCACTCTTTATTTGGGGTTTTAAAGCTTATGAGTCTACGCAATAGTGCTGATTTTCGGCGAAAGTGTCAAATAAAAAAAATCCACCTAAGGAAAAAACGCGGCTAGAGATTAAAAAGAAAGAGCGAGAGAATATTGTTTCAGCGAAAACAGTTCCGAACATGCTATGGTATTGCTGAATGCACAGATTCCAGTCATGCTAACGGGACAATCTTCGAGCAATGAATAAAATGCCGCGAAGTGCTCGTCATTTTAAGTTGTGATGACTATACTGACGGAATATAGTGTCTCGCGAACACCAGGAAACTGTTGCTTTGTGCGGCAGTGAATGTGTCCCTATATGATATGCCTTCGATATTTCTCAACGATGCCTGCTGTCGCAGTTCTTATTGGTCGCATTCAATAGAGCACAATCAATGGGCGCACACACAGACATCAACAAAATACGCATACTTCACATACACGCAGCAAACTTTTGGGCACCACATTGTTCTCGACGCAGCAGATGTTGAAACGCCAGGTGACCACTGACGGAATACTCAAAACGCCAGAATCCGAGTTCACAGGTACTTTTAGTAGAAACCGCTTTTTATCATTTATTCCTCGCCCTCGCTAATATGCCCAACTTCACGATCGGCTGTATTTTGGTCTCACAAACAATTATATCAAGAGAGTTACTTTTATAGCTTTCGCTTTACATAGGCATTTGTGTTTCTAGTTATTTATGCCTAAGCCTACGCCTATTTCTTATTTCCTCTCATATCTCTTTCCGCTTTCTTTCCTCCTGTCTCCCTTCCTTCTATCTCTTACCTAATCCCGAGAGAACAGACAGGCGTTGGCCCCTCTAGATGGCAGCCGTCAGCCTGTCTACCCCCCACTTAATCTGTAATCTGTAATCTTCCTTTTTTAGACGTATATATTCTTGCCACTCTGTGAAATAAAGTTAGTTGGCCCACTGACCCACTCGTTGACCTAGCACTCGTTCAGCCTAGCAGTCAACGACTGGCTGGTTGCGTTTATGCACATGAGTACGTCAACAAACAAATGTAAGGTGAAAAACTCGTCAAGACAGTCCTAGTACAACTCAAGCCACTACGCAGATTGGGTTGGCCTGGCAACGCTAGCGACGGGGAGGAAATTGTTCGGTCTCCTCCGACAACGAGAAACACCCAAACAAGGCTTCCGAGAACGCAGGAAGGCTCTCAGAGCAGCCGGAAAGAAGCTCTACCAATGTTGCGCTTCAGAGCGGAACAAGGGCGTGCCGATTGCGCAATTTCGTGCTCGGACACACCGAGAGTGCGATATGACGGAGGAGGCCCACACGAACGAGCTGCGACAGCGGAAACGACGGTTGTTCTGGGTTTGTCGCAGCCAGATCCAGCCAGAAAAAGCCGGAACCGGATATTGCCGAGCTATCCTAAAGGTTCTCCTCACGCGACACTCATACACACGCAAAACAAGGGGGAAAAAGACAAAGGGTATTGTACACCGAAGTACGAAGTGGGCAACAGCGTTTATGTTTTGGTAGGAGCGAACCGGACGAAGTAATTGGCTCCGTAGTACCTCGCAAGGCCAGATCCGTTTGCAACCCACAGCCTTATTTCCCCCTTCTTCCCTAAAGGTATCTAGCTTAGGAATACTGTACTTCGTCCCTGAAAATATGGCAAGAAGGCAGACACCGCTGTTGAATTGTCCGCATCCTCATTACAAAAAGAATACTAGATTTGCGCCAGTCGCAGTAAGAGCTTTCGTAAGAGCCTGAACTGTTCAGCGTCTTTACTGCCAGACTTCGGTTTTCGTAGATCAGTTACATTTACAAGTTTTCGCTCCTGAAAGCGAGAGCTTGTTAGAGCGGGACTCGGGAGCCATCTTGAACTGTGGTGGACGCAAACAAACGCCGATCTGAGTTTTGAATCTACGACAGTTATTCCATTTGCCACATATTTCATACCAGCATACATGAGTATTATTACAGTGTACAACTCCAATGCTAACCACACCATTGCCAAAAAACATGATTATTACCCGCTCGGTGGTCAGCGCGATGGCAGGTGTTAAAATACCAGCCACGCGCACGCACTTCCATTCCAGCAAAATGGAAAAGAATGTCCGTGTACTTAGCTTAGGTTAGAGAACACGAAGTTGTTGTAGAAGCACCCATTACACAATAAATGTCTCAGAAAGAGCGCATCAAGCTAACGCGAAGAGAGAGAGAGAGAGAGAGAGCGTAAGCGAAAATGAGGGAAAGAGGGGAAGATATCGTAGCGGCCAGCCGGCGAAGCAGAATCGGCGCAACAAAACTACAATTGGTGACACAGCGATACATCGAGAGCCCATGTACAGATCCAGCATCGCGGTAAGAAGAGACGAAGACGCAAAATCACCATTACTTACGTCACTACTACTACCTATGACCGACAGAGGCGACGAGGTTACGACAAAGAAGAACACGAAAAATGGGGGGGGGGGGAAGGGAAGAACCAAAATCTCCGAAAAATCCCTAACCATGTGTCCAATCCTGACGATTCCTCAGCGACTGTCGCACAGAGATACGCTAGGTACTGGTCTCCGCACCGGGGAAACATCTTCAAAGCCTCCATAAAGTCCGGATCTATACGCAGGGCCGCCGGCGCACCGCTAGGTCGTCAAACGAAAGGGAACGAAACAGGCACGTAACAAAGGACCCTGAAGGGACGGCGAAAAAGCCAACCCGCTACCGAACAAACACCGCGAGTATACTCCACAGAGGGGCACGACGAGCGACTCAGCAGGGAAAGACGACGGGCGAGCATGCACGAAACTTGAGGGCCTGCTTGGGCACGTTGCTTCCATTCCTGGCGAGAGCCCAGACTCGGGACAACAAATGACGTGTTTCGCTCATTCTTTTATCTTTACCCGCGGCATACGTCCTCGCTTTGCCGAAGGCAGCCCGCACGTCGATAGCGGCCGTTCGGTCGCAAAGGGCCACGCATGCACGCGTCCTGCCTTTTGTGCTGGCACAAGAGAAGCACCCAACAAGAAAAAAACCGGCGGCTACTTTGGTTCCTTTAGCGGTCCCCAGTGCCATATCGGACCCAGAAGAGCTGGGACAGAATCAAAATGGACAGAAGGAAAAAAAGAGCGAGTACAAAACCACGAGCAAAGAGTTCGCTATGGGAAACTCCTGGAGTAGTACATGTGGCTTGCGTAAGAGCTGCTTCGATGGATGGATAGCTAAACAGAATGGAGCTTTCCTTATATATTACGACACTTGAGTAAAACGGGAGAAGACGAAGGGGCTATCGAAGCCCGAGGAGAAGAAAAAGAAAACACAAGCGTAAACAGCGTGACTTGTTCGTTGTTATTTCCCGCTTTCCGAAACAAACGATGAAAGTTAAAAAGAAAAGACGACGGCTTTTGTAAACTCTCTAAATATGTTTTACGATACCATTTTAATGTCTGCAGGCTGGGGTACAAGTCCATGACGCAAAAGGACTCTAGCTATCGTTATCGGTTACCCGCGCACACGAAGACACTGTGTTAAGCCTGTAACACATAAACGTAACCTCCCTCCACAGCCCCCGAAAAAATGAGTTGTCCCAAAATCAGGAGACACCTGAAACATGACCTTTTGCAAGAGCGAACGTTTTAGAACTGTATTCTCTCTTTTTTTTTTCATTTCCCTCGGAATACCCATTTCGTGCTTTTCCAGTCTCGCGCTTCTCCCAGACTGGGCAGCGCATAAGACACGGACACAAAAAATAAAGACGTAGATTGTACAGGCGCTTCGATTGGGTAGCACTTGTGCTGTCGACTTTTTTTTATTTTTTTTCTGCATCCACGCTTTATGCGCTACCGATTCAAACTTATGCAATACTACTTTTAATGGCCAGACAGATGGCCCGTGAACATAACCAATCTGAACAACACTGGAGAACATAATCCTTCAATGAAGCTTAGTCCATGCGAACGAAAGCATGATGATGATGATGATGATGATGATGATGAAAACTTCATTTCGGTCTAACATATTCTTTTTATCCTAAGTAACTGGATTCCCAGAGATGACAAGCGCGTTAGGGGGAGACAGAAGGTTAGCGAGGTAGATGAGATTAAGAAGTTTGCGGGTATAAATTGCCAGCAGCAAGCACAGGACCGAGTTGACTGGCGGAACATCGGAGAGGCCTTTGTCCTCCAGTGGACGTAGTCAGGCTGATTATTATTATTATTATTATTATTATTATTATTATTATTATTATTAACCACTATTCCGCATTCATGTAGGATAGCATATAATCTAAGAAAAGTTAAGAGGATAGTCAGTTTAAAATATATGCAAAAATATATGACCACAGCCAGATGGCAAATTGGGCAGGAAGAAAGCTTAATGTATTACAAAAACCCGATGACTTTGATATCGAATATCATGACAAGAGCCAGATGGTTTACGGAAAAGTGCCTTTGGCTCGCTTCGTCAACCCCTTCAAAAAATTACTGACCGGAAAAAAAAAAGCGAGCTTGGATCATGGACAACCCGTCTAAAAAGTGCCTTCTCAAAAAAAAAAAAAAACACTTACGCGAGCCCAAAAAGAAAGAACACGCTAGATAGACTATATATAGGCCGATATTGGTTTAAGCGAAAAAAATATGATAAAAGCAGTAACGAGGCTAGCAAAAGAAAACACTCAAAACGCAATGGTTGTAGCATGAAGAGAACGAAAAAGAACGCTTATTCATAGAAACTTATCGGATATGCGGGAAGAGAAGCCCATAGAAGCGGAAGGGGGTCGCTGGAGCGAATTCAGCCCCGAAGACAGACCGCCTCGAAGCCGATGAGGTCAATTGGAAGCAATCGGGAAAGTGCCGACTCGATAAATAGGAAGTTTCTGCCCAGTTAGCGAATGGCAGATCGACCAGCGATCGGGCCAGAGCATAAGGTATGTAGTAAGTAGGCGGAATCTACAAGGAGGTAAACGAAAACCTCCAAGAAGGCTGCAGAGCAAGGAAAAAAGAGCCCAGCTGTGGCCCAGCAGTTTGAGCTATAAGCCCATTGTAGAAAATCGCGGCACGCTAGAAAAAAAAAAGAAAGAAACGAAATCCAATACAGCTGTCGAATACGCCATGCATGCAGAGTTAAGAACGGAGTGTGACGGAGCGGCCGGTCTCGCACCGAGCAAGCGGAGCACACACGACTCGATAGAGCAGAGCTAAAGCTGATCGCTTAGGCGCTTTACGGAAATGCTCGATCGCCAGCCACTCAAGTCCGATCAATATATCAAACTGCAAGAAAAAACAGATTACAGAGCGAAACTGAAAGGAGGAGGAAATAGGGGTGAAGCCGTAAGTGCGGAATGAACGGACAACGAGCGCTTTACGTATAGTCGTGCTGTTTGGTCCCTAGGATTCTTGCTTGCATTACTTTTTCTTTCCTGTTCCATCCCAGGGTCTCTCAAATTCGAACGTCGGCAAGCCTATGCTCAAAGGGGCGGAAAATCTGCGGACGCTGGGGGAGAGTGAGCGATCTGATGCCTCTTTTTTCCCCTTTTTCTCCTCCTTTTTTATAAGTTCTTTTTTTTTCTTTCTTTTTCTATGCTGCCAACCACGGCTGCTGAGCTAGCACGAGTGATTAGTTTGCGTAAGGCGCCCAGCAGCACCGACTCCGGGGCTTCATTAGTCGCCTGCGTGTCGCTGAGTGTAGCTCTCCGCAAACACAAAAGGGGCGACGCGGCGCCGGCCACTTATCGCAGTTAAAGCCGGAGCTGGAGCGCTACATACCCGTTTCTTTTCCTTTCCCTAACAACCGAGAAAGGAGGCCCTATAGGCTCTATTGCACCCTTACTCGCCGATAGAATTTTCCTTTGTTTCCTTTTTTTTTGCCAGTCAGTGTGCTCTCGTTCATAACGACCAGAAAAAAAACAAAAGTAACAAAACGACAAGTGTAAGTCCACAACTACGGGATCAGAAAAAAATAGTACAAAACAACGAAAAAAAGAACAAAAAAGAAAGTTTGCCCCCGAATGAATAGTCAAAATCGACTAAAGAATCAATATGCGGAGGGGAGAAAAAAAATGCTAGCGTTGCGATTTTCGCTGACGTTTTCGAAGCTTACTGCTGCCAGAAGAGAGGGTTTTGCAAGCGAAAAACCAAAACAAAAAAAAAGAAGCGGGAAGAGCGAGAGCGGGTGCAGAACAGAACGCGTGAGCGCCTGCCTCTTCCTGCACATCTCAAGAACGTCTTTGCTAGCGGAAACTGCACTGCGGGGCTTAGAGAGAGAGAGAGCAAAGGGTCCATCGGACCTTAGCGTCTTTAGCGTTGGACAAAGAGACGCTTCTCCGCGAAAGCGCGCTCGGAGCACTGCTGTGCGGCATACGCACATTTGCGCGCGTTAAACGGAGGGCGTCGGCTATTGCGCAGTTGCACGGTTAGTTGCTGCAAATGAAGTTTAGCTGCAGGCCAGTTTTTTAACAACTGGCATGTCCAGAAACAAACGCGATGAAGAAAAAAAAAAGAGAGCTAAGTGCCAAGATTCAGGGCAAGTGAACGGAGCTGCGCACAAGGAATAGACAAGGGCAAACAGTGTCAGGCCAGCCACGCTATGAGTCATTTCTCTAAAGAGAGCCAAGCATGTAGCAAGTCGAACGAGTAGAGAACAGCAGATTCGAGAAATGCTTTTGCTCATCGCATTTCGTCTTTTTTGTGGTACGATCAACGAGTGAAGAACTTGCTTGTCTTCCAAGCACTTCAAGTTTGCCGATGATTAAAAAAAAAGAACCTCTTCTAAAAAATGCCCGGTGCAAATTAGACGATTCTTCTTCAAGCTAAATGTTACGTAAGATACACATGACGTCAGACAGCAAGTTTACCTAAATGGGGAGCCAAACGACTGTTTGGTTAATTAGCGAAAATGAATTGGACGAGTTCGTTAAAAAGCAGGCGACATTCTTGTGGGCAGCTCAGATTGCTGCGGCCCCTGGCAGAGAAGATCTCAACCACGAATCTGTATCCACGCGGCCTCTGAGATGCACCTCGGGAGTACGCCGAAGCACGAAGTCAACCAAGGAATATATTCAGGGCGCAGAAACACCGAGGTGCTAGCGCCGTTACCTGTCATTTAATTCTAGAATAAGGCCACCTGCATTCTTTGTTTTTCATAGACGACGGGAAGTGATCACGCTCACCTTTAAGTCACGTAGTACGTACAACTGCCTCCTCTCTCTCTTTTAATTCCAGCATGGCTGCGCACTGCTAATAAGTGCGCAAGTTAAACACAGTGCTAGTCAGGAGACCAAGGAGCTTATTTCTTACCTGATCGCTGTCCGGAGCCTGCCAGCTGTCATTGCTCTGCAAAAGAGAGGAAACAAGCAGCGATGTAGCATCTCTCAAACGCACAACGAGTAGAGAGAAATAATAATTTAAAAAAGTGGCCTTCTCTGTAGGTGCTCATTTTTCATCGAACAAAAAGCTCACGACGACGCTCGCACCCCTGATTTTTGAAACGCCTTGAAAAATAAAAAAAGAAAAGAAAGTGACATAAATTGTGACACAAGACGAGATAAGCTACTCCTTACTCGAATGCGAGAAAAAAGAAAGCATAAAGCAGACGAACAGCGCCCAACGCACTTCATGAAACTTGTGGAAGTTTGTTTCGCGCGGAACTAAGAATATAGAATAAAACTAATCCACGCCCTGTAGTAATTCACGCCACACAAGAAAGTTTTTCCAGGACGTGCTTAATATTTAGAAATGCAACAGCGTATAGTGACGGTCCCAATCAATATTAAAACGAAAGCGCACATCTTCTTATAGTCACCTATCGTCGACATCACGAGCTGATGCGCAATAACCCCCTTCTGAAATCTCCGTGTGCCTTGCAAGAGATATGCAGTACGTAAATTTCGAGAATATCGCTTTCACCGGCGAAAAGGTTTCTTATAATAATATAACATCAAACACTGGAATCTGTCAAGAATTCCCCAGGTGTCGCTTAAAAGCTTTTCATTCGCCTCCCCGTACACGCATTCGATTTCTTTCATTCGTATTCCATTATTCCGCTAATCAACGCTTCTGTCACCAATAACATAAATATAGCACGGTTCACATGTACAAAACAATAACTTTACTGCCATTATGTCAGCGTTCTCGATTACATGTAAGCATAACCGAAAAGTTGCGTTCCCAACGGTTACAACATTAAAACAAACGGCAAACAAGCGGGCTTCCCCGCATAAAGGCTCCCAATGCGGAAAAACGAGCTTTAGGGAGGCTTACGTGTAATCGAGTCTATTTACCCTGAATTCATGATAAGCAGTCTTGTTTCGAAGGCTCTAGGAAATTATAGAGCTCCCGGGACTCTGAGCAGACGGCAGGTCAGTTCCCGACGGCAAAAAAAAAGTAGGGCGATTCCCAAATGAGGTATTGTCGAGGTAGGGCTGAAAGTCATCTGAAGTCCTCCCATTACGTTTTCCTGCTCGCCTTCATGGTTTACCTTCACCGCAATAAATTTTACATAAATTGATATGAGATATGATTCGTAATAGAACGTACAAAAAAGAACCGCAAGTAAATCAGAAACAGGGAGAAATGACCGAATTTGCTGGAAAATTACACCCAACAGATGGTTCGTTTCTTCATTTTCCTTCGAAGGCTGGGCACGCCTACAAAGTACGCAACAGAAAATAGGAGCGACACGAAACGTTAAACATACTAGTGCCAAACAAACAAAAATATATCAGGCAGACCAACGAGAAATAACTCGTGCATTAAATAAACATCGCTCGTGTTGCCTGACGAGATGCCAGTACGTGCGGATATGGTATTTCCCAGACTGTTTCATCTTGAAGGCACGTAATGCCAGAATTACAGAAAATAAATCAGGCCTGCGTTAGAAGAAAGGAGTAGAGATCGTCCATACTATTTGAACGTCAGCGAAGAACGTGAAGACGAACAAAATGACACTCCGCGTACTACGGCGGCACTAATGTACGAACGTCGGCGTCACAATATGCAAATACCATACATAAAATGCTGCGCCTTGAACGATAACACCGGCGGAGCAGCACAAATATCTGTGCAAGGCGCTTGAAATATGAATAAAAGTTTTAGCGAGAGCGCAATATAAAATCCCTTACCTGCCCCAGAATTCCTCCTCCACCCCTATGATGTACCTCTTCCACGCAGAGGAAAAGATAACGGTACACAAGCGTAACTCAAAGCAAGAAGCGTCAACCATTTTGACAACGTGATACAAGAGATTGAAACGAGGAGACACAAGCGGCGCCTAACGGTTTTCATTTCCCATTTTTATTCTACCGTTCGCCAAAGGCACAACAAGCATGCAGTGAAATAGCGCCCCTTTCATTCCATATACCATGTTTGTTTCTCGAAGTGTCAAAATGTCTTCAAAACCTTCGCTCAACACAGGAAATTGCAACAGCGGTAGCTACTGAAGGTACCACAAACTTACGGAGAATGTATAAAAGTTTGTTTCCACTCGCAGTTGCTGTTTCACGCAACAGAAACACACACAAAAAAAAGTAAAAACACAAGGCGAACACCCCCGTCCCTCCTATCCTTTTCCCTTTGGCCCCCTTCTTTTGTTTCCCAAACTTCAGCTCGTTCGAAATGCAATATGCGAGACGAGTCTTGCAGCGCACTATGCACGCACGTTCTCGCGCTCTATTTATTCCGCGGCAACGCAATTCCCGGCAAACTGCAGCTGTATCTGAGCGTCCCACGTGCATTATGACACGGATTTGCATCCACGGAACTCCTTTTACCAGCCAGCCGTTCTTTTCCTCCTCTCGTACTCATTCTCTAGTCCCATCGTAGTACAGTCAGCTGCCTGCTTACTGCCCCCTCTCCCCACACACACGCCGACTTGTTTTTCGTCTTTGCAATAATTATGAGAAGAAGTGCCCACCGTTCTAGAAGCCAGAAAGACAGAGATGAGACGCGAGATTGGGATTAAACAAACGAAAAAAAGGGGAATTGCAGCAAGCACTAGCTTGTACAGCTGGTGTGCGAAACGCTGTGCATTTATTAGGAAAAAAACAAATAAATATAGGAATACAACTACCACTTGTGCAGATGGTGTGCAAGCGAAGGTATACACTGGAAAATCTGCTCGGCGGCGCACGGACTACTTTATTAACTTTTCTCGCAAACATTTCAGCGATGATATAAATGAAGGCGAGTTTTTGTCTTCGGGAAATACTTGGCGTTCCGATAACACAGTTACTGGAGCATCAAGAATTACAAGCCGTAAAACATTGTAAGAAAGTTTGCTGCTGCCAGAATATTAAGTCGCAAACGCAACACGGTCTTGTTTCGCCTGTGGATACACTGTACAAACAAAGCCAACAAGAAAGAAAAAAAATGAAATCAGGAAACGTTGTAAACGAGCTTAACGAACCAGTAGAAGGAGTGTTTCAGCGTAACTGGAGAGACAAAACACAAAAAAGAAAGTCAGAGACGCTAACAAGCCGTAATCATGGGTCTCGTTAAGCTAACTAGGGGTGTCATGTATTTCTGACACGCGCTTAATCGCCTTAGCCATAGCTCTGCACATACTAAAGAGACCCAGGAGCATTAATGTCACCATGTTTCTTCTTTTTTTACTTTTGGAAGTGTCGCGACCTATATCATGATTGTCTTTTAAAGCGATAGCGTGTTACGTACATCAGACAAGCTACGAATAATTATATATATATATATATATATATATATATATATATATATATATAAGTGTGTGTGTGTGTGTGTGTGTGTGTGTGTGTGTGTGTGTGTGTGTGCAGGTGGTTCAAAAGCTGTCTACATATATCCAATTCATTAACTTTTTCACATATATGAGCGGCGTCTTCATTTGCCATGAATTCAGTCGAAGCTATTATTTCGCGCAACTATCCTCAGGATGTCTAACAATTCATTTCGTGTTGTGCAGAAAGCCAGGAGCACAAAATGAATCAGACATTTTATGTAGATGGGCAGGTACTACTGAGCTGTGGAATTCGTCAAATAATATAAAAAGGGAGCTTTAGATTTACCACCTTATAGTCAAGCAAATCTTGGCCCACGCTAACTACCGACAACGCGAAAGGACCAAAACTAGTTTACCATAGGTAAACAGACTTTAGGGCACTGCGTACGATCAGGCGCTAACTGTGTGTAATGCAGTCGCCTTTAGTTTACGGCACTTGAACTAATTATTGGTGTGCTTTCTCACCGTACCACTAATCTAAATAAAGTAAGAAAAAAGGTAGTAAGACATCTTCTCGAGCCGACACCATAGTTCCCCATTTTCCGAGGACCGACAGAAAATGTCTCTCAAAGCTTCCTTGCTGTTACCAGAAGACGGCCGTGAACCTTACCATTTCGCCCTGACTCTTGAGATAATTATGGGAAAGTAAGGAGGAGATATCAATTCATTACTTCGCAGTCTAGGCACCTGCGTGCGAACTATAGGAAGACAGATGAGTTAGCAAAACTGTCATCCCCCATTTGCCTTAATCTCGTGCCACTTGCGAACGTGCCAAAACTTATTTCAAAGTTAACTTTAGTTGTAAAGGCCAAGGCGTTTGTCTCACGCCGCCTACGGCGACTCGCGGCAGAGCCAGCCAATCGTGCTAAGTAAAAGACCTGCGCCGCTCGCTCGAATGGCCCCGTGCAGCGCTGGGCCGCCTCGCAAACACCGGACGCGGCCGACCCGCCAGGCGGTCGTTTATCGTCCTCGCAGGGTAAACTTGGTTCCCGACCGGCGCGGCGCTGCAGCACAGGGCACACCGTGGACCCGGGACGTCGGTTCCAAATGATTCCCCAGACGGATCGGCCGCGACCTGACCCAGGGGACTCGGGCTCATGAATCACACGTGCTGCCGCCACGGCCTTAAACGGAATGGAGGTGGACGCAGAGGGAGGCAGGAGGGCATGACACTGTGCAGGCACGCGCGGGCGCTTTGAAGGCGGCGTTGGAAATGTCCCTCCTCATGCGTCCCGCGGAACCTGTCGGGTGAAATAATGTCCGCCGCTCCACGGCGAACGCGCATACGCCAGACGCGGTGCAGATAAGGTCCAGAGCCGGGTGACCTGCACTTCCTGGACCTCCCGCATTTCCACGAAACTTTCGCACGCGTACGCTATTAGCTGCCCGAATAAATGACACGGTGAAAGATGCTTGGCGGAGCAAATTAAATAGCACAAAAAAAAAGAGATCAAAACTCTAGGTTTTACAGGTACAGTCTTTATAGTCGGTTGGGTGCTTCAAGAAATCAAAACATTGCTCGCAGAGGCAAACACCGAGTTCATACTTATTGAAGATTGTAAGAATTAAGCCTTGTTGGTTCGTGACCGTATGTCTTAAAATAGCTAAAAGGAAGCGACGACAAAAAGAATAGGACGATACGCATAACTCGACATTCAGCAATGTCTAAACAAGCAATAGCGTTAAAGAGAAGCGCATCAAGGCACGACTGTATTCTTGAGGATATAATATGGTTAGACAAAGAAGCTAAATGTATAAAGAACGTGCTTACATCGATGAATTACAGTTATGTATGTATACAGAACATTGGACAGATGCTCAGAGACATTGGACAATTGAACATACAAAGTACGTATGCTGTAAAAGTCGCGCCGCCAACGCACCAGCCGAGAGAATTTGAATGCCATATATTTATGAAAATATTATCTTTGAGCGTTCCATGCATGACAAAACTAATGACGAAGCCTGGACGACAAAATAAGTTCGAAAACATGAGAAGGTTCTCATCAAAGAGCATGCACGAAACGACATCTGCTCAGCGCATTAAACTTTTGTTAAAAAAACGCGCCGGCAGATTCGTAGAAAAAAGCGTCAGACTTTTCAGTCGCAATAAATGAAGTCAAGCAGATGATGAAGTAATACGGCGTTGTCCTCCCTGCTATGCCACGTGTTTCTATAAACATATAGTTTGCCCCGTCAAAGTCTAAGGCTGTATCAGAATATAAATTGAAGCGAAGGGCAGGACCAAAAGGGCACACAAAATGTCTCGCAACGAAACCGTACAAGCACCACTGATGAATTAAGCTATGTTCGCGCTGTTTATAAACGAGGATGGAGTAATAACAACTGCTCAGGTAACATTGCGTCAATTCACGCCATCGTGTTTGCCTATGCGCCCGAGTCGATTGAATCAAATAGAAAACGATAAAGAGGCAACGTAGGGCGCCTCAATACAACAAGCGCTATACTCATTCTGCAAGAAAAAAAATCTGTGTGAATGCACGATACAAGCTCCCTAAACGTCGCTTTACCAAGAGATGCACTCCTAAAAAAAGCATATTTATTAGCAAGCGAAACCAAGCCTAACAATGGAGCACCCAGGAAAGTAAAGCAACCATATGTGTCGGTTGTGGTCCCGTGTAGCGTTTACCAACCCATTCATCTATCGTTCTGCTATGGCAGAGTCATCCAAGTGCGGCAAGTGCAACTGTGCAAGGACTATCGATCATCTCTTGTGCCATTGACGTCAACTTGGACAAGATCGGCGAACTCTCCAGTGTACCTTGAGGAGACACGGTGGTCGGTCCTTTACTTCAGAAACGATCTTGGCAGTCCTGACTCAATGCATATCAGCCCAGAAAGCCACTCGTAGTACTTGAAGGAAACAGCACTGAGCGACCGCTTGTGAAACCACGCCGTGTGAGTGCTTTGTACATGTCTCTCTCTCTCTCTTTCACTCCCTCATATCATGTCCATATGCGGGATAGCAAACTTGATATAATTAACTGCCCCACCTTCCCCTATATTCGCTCTTCATCTCTTTTTGAATCGTAAAATTAAGCTAATGCCCCTAACGTGGCTGCTTAAAGGGGCACTGAAGTCAAATAACAATTTACGTAAAAGTTCAACGTATGACAACACAGAAAACGACAATATTATCAACAACATTGCCCTACTTACTGAGAAATTAAGGTAAATGCACAAGAACACAAGCGCCGCAGTAGGACATTCTCAAATGACCGCGATGACATCAAACGGACCGCCCACAATTAATCACTAGTAATAAATCTAACTGCACTAAATAAAGAACTTTCCGTGCATAAAGAGGCGCAATAAAATGCTGCTTGTTCCTTTCTGTTTGATTCAAGGAAATCAGAACCACCGGACGTTACTATGGGGAATTGCACGAGTGGTTCAAAAATTCAATTTTCGCGTGGTTACACGGGACAGGTGGTGCCGTCTAGCGGGGCGCAGTTGAAACAAAAGCGTCTGCAATCTCGAAGCCAATGGAGCGAAATTGATCGATGGCCATTATTGCTGCTGTGGCTCCCACTGCTTTCGGTCTGCTGCTACTAGCGCAGTAAAGCCGGGCAACGTTGTGCACGGCAACAGTGACGTGAGAAGGACCGGTCGGTCCGCTTCTTGAGGCGGGTAATTTGAAGTGCGCTAACCCGATGCCGACCACTAAAACATGATTTCATTTCAAAATAGGGCCTTCCTTGGCACAATAGTAAAACTAGGAGGTTTCTGGACCGCCATTTTAACAATCAGGGTCGACTTAATAGTTGACTTTAGTGTCCCTTTAACGTGATGTTTCAGTGACATCAGCGCAGGCCACCTATAGCTGTCAAAGGGAGAGAATTTTGGTGTAAACCATTCGTCTCATTATCAGAGAAGGACACCCATCCACCAGGAAAGCAGTTTCTAAGTACTGCGCACTGCAACATTATTCGCACATCATGCGTATACTCCGCCCAGCAACCCAAGAACGCGTGCTGCAAATGCTTGCTCAGGCACCGAGGGTCATAACCACGAAACAAGAACGCCGGCAGTAACGGCAGTTTAGTTATCGCAAGCTTAATGCGCTTTCCGGTCGGCCTTTATACGACGGGGAATGAACTACGTTAGTGCGGGATATCGGGTCGCGACGTTAGCTTCATGGTTTATGCATAGACGCGAGGCAAAATAAATGGGTGCTGCGGTATACACAACAGCCGTTAAAGCATAACGATGGCATGAAGTATTTGCAGGGCACGCTTTTTAGGCTGAGCATGGCTATAGAAACGAAGGGTTCGCTTTAAGTACGGCTACACGGCTCGCTGTGGGATAACAGCAGAAGTGGAATTGGTGAATTTGGAGAGGCTGCTGAATTAATAGGCTCCAATGGTAGCGCGCGCGCACACACACACACACACACACACACACACACACACACACACACACACACACACACACACACACACACACACACACACACACACACACACACACACACACACACACATACGCAAGCGTGTACACACATAGACAGGCACATGGACGTAACTTTCGTAACAACCCCGGTAGTACCTTTGCTATAAGTACATCCTTTAGTAAAAAAAAAAACATTTCCTGTGCGCTAAAGGAACAATGCAATGCCAATTACTCGAGTAACGTATTATCTGCCATTTACATCAATATTTCATTGCTCAGAAAGTTGTGGCTGATTTCTGGCTGAAAGGTGATACGTAAAAACACAGAAAAGAGGCGCAGCCACACATTGGTTTTATGTGGACGACTTCTTATGTCTGTTAGTGCTTCTGTTTTTATGTGTGCGCGTATATCTACGCATACAAAATGTAATCATTTCGAGGAGAATGTGTGTGCGTGTGTGTGAGAGAGGGTGAGAGGAGGGTGAATCCCGATGGCTCAGACATAGGCCGTCAGAACTGGGCGGGTACTCCGTAGTCATGACACGTCTGTGTGACGTTATAAAACTTGAGCATTTTTTTTTTTCGTATTCGCGGCGTTGTCCTGCGGTGCAGGCTCTAAAAACACGATTCTGTGGACTTTACAGAGTTTGCTTCCGCTTCAGAAAAAAAAATGAATATGAAGAGGAGAGGAAAGACGCTACTGAAAAATCTACAACTTCAGTTTGAGCTGGCGCGAACCATCCAAAGGGTGCCGCAAGCACTCTGTCGCTAACAAATTATTTTCCACGTGCGCCAGAAAACTTCAGATAACCTTTTCCCTCTTTATTCCTAGGTTCTTTCAACAACAAAAAAAACATAATAAGTTTTAATGTTTCACGTCCGAAAACTACCATATTATTATGCGAGACGCCGTAGTAGAGGGCTCCGGAAATATCGACTGCTTGGGATTATATTGGCGTCTTGAATTAGACTGGTTGGTGCAAACCAATTTTGAATGAAGAGACAGCGATGGGGCAGGTTGGTGACGATATGACACACACTTGGGTAATCTCATCTCCGCCCTGTTCCAGCGCCGTTTCTTCATTCGAAACCTAAGGTTATATAGCGTGCAGTTAAAATTGAATATCTTTCGTCATTGAGCTGTTTTTTTTTCTGAGTTTATGCAACGGGCTGCCTAATGCATAAGTCGCAAAAAAAAAAAAACTTGTCGATAGGAAGTAAACCGTGAAGCTTGGTTTGATTATATTTTATATAAAAAACTCTAGTTATGGTACCACTGACGTATTCACTAAGCGTTTTCTGGCTGTTAGTACAGCTACTAGGCTTCTTCGTATGCAAAACTGGAAACTTAGGAATACAGCTCAAACTATATTTACGTTCTATGTCCCCAAATAGAAGTACGGCACTGCAACGTGTGCTACACTGAAAGTATACAATGCATTTTACACGAAGAAGAATAAGCTTTGGCACATACTCGAAATATATATAAAACTGTTAACGTGTCTGTACATACTGCAAGTACTTTTGAGTGAGCAGGCGTTTAGCTTCTAGATCACTAAATTACAAACCATGCATCGACAGCTATAGTTGAATAATTTGATAACATGGCGCGATTTCCGTTCTGCACATTGCAACACGGTAATGTCCACCAGAAATACATTTGACTACGCTGATCGTGATAAGTGAACGAGCCAAATTCTAACATCACGTTAAGACATTAAAAGGAATTGCCACGCACTAGCAGCCAATTTTCGCCATCTACCTGTACCAGTTGCAAACGTAATGTTTCACGTCGCTCTGTGATCAAAAGCCGCCAAGATATTTTTTTTTAACTGGCCCTATTATATTATATTCTCATAATACTCAAAAATGTTTTTTCAAACCTGAGATAATCACTTTATAACGTTTTTTGTTGTTGTTGTAGTTGTTGTGAAAGCCTATCAAGAATCACGGATCTTCTCTCCTTTGGATGGTAAAGATTATAATCACATTCACACTTTTTTCTTAACAGCATATTCACACCAAATGACACAACGCGGAAAACGCGAAAGGACAGACATGTAGCGACATTTTCAAACACCTCCGAGACAGTATAAACTTCAAAGACTGCACCATGTGACGCAGTTTCGTCGTTTCGTTTAGAAACTCGCATCGAACAATTAGTCAGAACAAGACTTGCGGGAACATTGAGCCACGCGCGAGTAGACAACGTGTCTCCCTTCGCGAGCGAGACAAGCCCACCAGGCACGCTCTAACGAGCTCTCCAAAAGCCTAGAAAACGGGAGCAAACCGCTCGTTAAAACTCGGCGGTCGTGTCTGTAAAGGGTTCTCCGATGAAATTCCAAGGCGAGTTGCATACGCGACAGGAACGAGGAAAGTTTCAGCTCACCTTCAGCAACAGCCTGAGGCGAATGCGGGCGAAGAAACGCATGCCGTTTGGGTCGGGCCCTTTCCTTCCCTTTGAGACCAGCGGTGAGGAAGGATTAGAGTTGTGGGTATAGGCTGCGATCAGCCGGGAAGCACGGAGAACCGACCAGATAGAGAAGGAGTGAGCGTGCGCGCAGAGACTCAGTAGGCTCGAACCACGGGCACCACGAGAGGCGCACGCGCTGCCGACGCCGGGACCAAGCGAACCGAGAAGCCGAGTTCCCGCAACGCCAGCCGCTGCTATGGGACGACGGGCGGGGGAAAAAAACGCCGAGCTCCTGCGCCGCGGGCGAGATGGCAACAAACTGGGCACCGAGTGCGCGCCCCACCCTCCCCTTACCCTTTTTTGCTTTCCTCCTTCCCCGTCGCCGGCCTCCGCCCGTGCATGTTTCTTCCCACCCCTTTTCCCTCGCCCAGTTTCTGGAACCTTGCTTCCCTCTTCTCGCGGTCTGCGTGGCGCGGAGCGCGAACCTCGGAGATGCGATAGGTCACGTGGGCAGCGCGCGTGCCTCCGTTCTTTCCTCCGCGCAATCCCTCTGCTTTCGTCCCAAACGTATCGCTGGCGCAGCAAGAGGTGCCCGTTTTGGTATACTGTATCCTCAGTCGGTGCGCGTTTATCTCCCCCGATCGCACAGGCAGAAAGAGTGGACGATGCTTTCTTGAGTTATTGGGTTATGGATCGGTGCAAAGATGGCTTAATCGCCAGAACCTCGAAGCCCACTCGCGGTAACGTACAAGAACCACCGCAAAAGATCGCCCGACTCCAGTGATCTTTTCATTCCGACGTATCGCTGACGGTGGTGGTCAGTTATAGGTGCCCGGCTCTGGGATACGTTCCCGGAATACCAAGTGATCTTGAGACCGACCTCGTCAGCCTCGTCTTGAGACCGACCCTTTGTAAAACAACGAACACGCACAAACATGACCACGCACATACGGACACGTACACACACACACAGAGAGTCCCGTTGAGTTTTCATCGGAAACCTCTTGCACCTCTTGCACGAAATGTACAATAGCCTAGTGCACATATACACCGATGGTTCAACCACAGCGTCTGGTTCTGGCGGTACGGTGGTGATTACAGCTATAGAAATCACTCTGCGAATCGAGCTGTCACACGTCACTACGTCTAAGGCGGCAGAACATGCGGCTCTGCGAGGCGCCCTAGAGTACATCAAATCACATAGACTGAGTAAATGGGCTGTGTTTTCCGACTCGAAACCGGCCTTACAGAGTATGCAGTCAGTCATTCGACAATAATGCCACAAACAGTTAACATACGAGGTTGTCAAGCTTCTTCACCACGTCACAGAAACAGGCCACGAGGTCAATTTTCAGTGGCTACCTGGTCATTGCGGGATCAGTGACAATGATTCCGCAGACAACGCGGCTCGCACATCCCACTAAGAAAAGAACACCCTTGCGATTCATTTGTCAAGGACAGACGCTACCAAGCAACTTCGTCACCTGGCACGTAGTCTGTGTCTGCTGGAGTGGAACACCCCAAGTATAAGATATACAAAACTCTACAAAATGAACCTTCGGCTGGAACTTCGACCTCCATCCGGACTTCGTCGACGTGAAGCATCGCTTCTTTGTGGCCTTTGGTTGGGGGTTGCCTTCACAAAAGCATGTAGAACCCCGACGTACGCGGCACCGAAGAAGACATCAACCATTTGCTATGCCAATGCCCTCGATTTGCCCCTGAAAGACAGAAGCTTTCTGGGGCATTGCGACAATTGGACGATCGGCCACTCTCTATGCAAATGCCACTGAAGCACCGTCCTCGTCTTTCGTCGAAAGACGAGGACGGTGCTTCAGTGCACAAGACGGCTTTGACTGCCTCAAAAGGCAGTCAAAGCCGTCTTGTGCTTTTTAAGGACTACCGGCCTATGTGAACACGTTTAACTTTTGTGTAGTGCCACCGCTGCTTATGCGTCAGCCCAGTGACTGACTATCCTTTTTTTTCTCTTTCTCTTCTATTTACCCCCTCTCTGCCATCTTTATACTCACTCTTCCCATTCCTCCAGTGTAGGGTAGCAAACCGGGCACGTGCCTGGTTAACCTTTCTACCTTCTCTTTTTGTTCAGAAAAGCAAGTGAATTAATGCTTTCGGTAGCATACACGCGCTAATATTCAAATGAGAAACAATGAAAAAAAATTGCCCGCAGCTTCCCTCGGGGGAACACTGAGGAGGATGCGGAGCATATAATTGGTTAACGGGGTGTTAAAGTGCGACTTACTTGGGTCGATGGCTAAATTGCTTAACGTGGTTGTGAAATGGGGTGTTAAATTGCGACTTACTTGGGTCGATGGCTAAATTGGTTAACGTGGTTGTAGGAGGGGGTGTTAAATGAGTGAACACGTACACACGTATGCGAAAGGGCGGCGCTGGTCGAAGGGACGTCGATCATTGTGTTTGTGGATTCGTTGGAATTCATTTCACCGCGACCTTGGACGTCGACGCGCCGTACAACCCAACCGACGAGCGGCAACTGAGCGAGCGAGCGCCGACCTTGAGTATATATACAGCGCGACGGCACATGCACTGTCAGCTGTTGAATGTTCTCGAAGCGCGACGCCACATGCACGTCCACTGGAGAATCAGGAGAATTGTAGATGTCGAACGCGGTGTGTAGAGGAGCAAGGGTGCACAGATGGTGGAGGAGTGAAGCGCGCGCGGTGTGTAGAGGAGGAAGGGATGCACAGATGGTGGAAGAGTGGACGACGGCGCGACGGCGCATGCGCGCGCGTCAGCTGTCGAATGTTCGAGAAGTGGTGCGGACGGCGCGGACGGGGCACTACAAGGCGCGAGTATAAGATGCTTCCGCATCTAAAAAAGGGGGCAAAAGAAGAGGGTGGCCCTGAAGGGGCGAACCGAACGCTTCGTCTGTAGCCTCACACTGGTTTACTATAGCGACGGCTTACACGTGTTCAACGAAGAAATGGCCCTTAAGAGAGCCAAAAACGAACCGCGTCGAGTTATGCATGTACAGCTCGAGCACAACACACTTATGCGCTACATTATACAAGCACAGATTCACGGTAGATTTCACAGAGAACGCTTACACTGCGAGTTTCTGACTCTCGCGGCAGCTTGCGCTATGGGAATGCCATCGATGTATCGATTCGCTATATCTGACGGCCTACAGACGAGGCAGTTGCAGGGTGCGAATGGCAGGAGAAAGCTTTGCTCACTCTGCTCAGGGGGCACATTTAGGCGCTGCACATCAACGGAGCCACGCTATTGGCTATTTCAATATTGCCTCATTAGCGACACGGGCTGCCCGCACGGGCCGCTAGAGCTTGCGCAACCAGTTAGCCCTGGAGCTACACTAGCGGTCTCGCAGTTACCAAGGATCTTGAGAACCTCCTGAGGTCTTTTCACTAACACGATGCGGGTGCTGTACAAGTATAGCGTCGCTGCTTCAGGCCATCAAAAGGGCCGCTCTTGTGGCGAAACTCGGGAAGTTGCGAAACTGCCAAGTCAGATCTTTCAGCTGTAGCCCCGGGAAGAAAATCGAAGAACACGCATGCTCTGCGTTCCGTACATGGTTACCCGACTTTCTCCCACTCCCCCTCACCCCGTCATGACAGCGTGTACATGATCGAGAAACGGCGAACGACATTTGAGTTCCGAAGACGATAGAACTTGCAGATTAGCCGGCAAGTGGAGTGACCTAATTGACGTGGCGACAAGTAGGCGAACGAAAGAGTTGTGCAGAACTGCAATAGCGTTGGTAGAATTGCGGTTTAAAAAATAAGAGAAAGCATATGTGGAGCTTGAAGAACATAATACAATCTAGAGTCAATCGGAATGCAGTCATGGGTCCAGTAAAACGCACAGAAACAAGAAAAGTCGGGAGTAAAATGGTCCGAGCATTCAGGCTAAAGAAAAAAAGTGCACGGCTCGTTTCCTAGGACTCGTAGTTTGGATGCCCATCCGCACCGAAGCATGCATACTGCAAACAGGCATCGAAATACCATTATCAACTATAATGTCAAAACAATAAAATATGCTATATTTCACTCGGTTCGCCGCTCCACAGTGAAGAAAACACACACACAAGAAAAACGATGGCTATCCCAAATACTAACAATGTGCTCAAACGACCGTATCACTGAGCTAGAACACAGCACTAACACAACTTGTAACGATGTTTACGGCGACGTTAGCTTGGTTTATCACCTGGGCAACAGCGTGAAGCATAATCCTACAAGTACTTGTACGGGGTAATGTCTTTTTCCACGCACTTCGTCAGGAATAATACGAAAGCACGGAAAAGAAGCGAGTCCCAACACAAATAAAACTATCCTCCTCGCTCAGGCAAGCCGCACCAAAGCGGTAGTTTCTGCGTGCCCATCAACATTCCCGCGGAAGGTGCCAAGTTGAGCTTCCGAAAGAATCAAGAGCTGACTTGGGAGAGCTTACTTCGGAGAAGAAAAAGGGGGCTTAAGCAATTACGGCAAACGTAAAACAAAGGTGCGCACGTTAACCAATTAGCTCCTATGGAGAGGCGTTGCCGGCTGCGAAAGAAGTTCCCCCACAAGCGCTCCAGAAAAACAGTCGTAAAACTCCGAAAACGGCCACGAAGTTCACTTCTCCAAAATAATAAAAAAGGAACTGAAAGTGCAAAAAAAAGAACAAAAGCCCGTCTGTGCTTCCAAGGTACGGGCGCACATTCTCCCAACTAGTACGCAGCTGTAAGTGGGCTCTAAAACCTCCTAACGTTGTTTCCACTCAGCACAGCGCCGTCTACCCCCTCGAAGCGCGTTTCACTGCACGACGACAAAAGCGCGCGGAAAGGCCTAACTTCCGCAGCGTAAGCTACCCTTTGTTGGGGGCGTCTCCCGCCGAGAGCTACCGGGCACTGGGAACGCAGAAGCCGACCAAACTCGCCCCAACATCTTCGGTTGTGCTGCCGCCGTCGTATAATAAGAACGGCCGACAAACATGCCGCAGAAGCATTGCAAATCACGTCCGGGAGACCTCCGCGCTAACTTTATTCCTCGTGGCCCCGGTTCGGAGACAGCCACGGCCGTTACGGCTACCGGTCCGACAGCGCAAGGAAGTCCCCGCCAGCGAGGCTCTTTTACGAGCGCCGATTTTATTGCTGCCCCCGACCGGTGCTACAACAGCGCCTGCACAAAAGGAGAAGCGAAGACGTGACGACGCTAGAATGCGGGCTTCGCCGTTAATTGACTAATTACGTTTGGATAATTAAGCACGCGAGGGCACGCATCTCAGCATTACGCATCCGGTATACGACGCGCTATCGTAGCCTTTGAGAGGCGTCTTTTGCGCCCTTGGGGCACCACTGAACGTGACCGACACTCAACCTGTTAGGCGGCTGAGCCGGGGTCACTTTCTTAGCAGGTTTGTTAGCGAAACGCGGAAGATAGGGGTGCGCTCTGCGGAGAACTTGGCGCGGTGAATATGAACAAAATCTGAGATTCCGAATCGCGATTTCAACACATGTTTTACGATTTTTTTTTAATTTAGGAAATAAAACTGTGGGCTCTGGACAGGTGATAAGGAAGTGGGCATGACGAGGTTTTATACTGCGATTCTCGAACAGCATCCTCCTTGCACTTGAGAAGAGAAAGAAAGACTGCAAAGACCTTCTAAATTTTGAAACTTTGTTTCATTTATCGAGCAAAGTTTGAAATGCGATGGATAGATGAATTAGTGGAAAAACTTTACTGTAGTACTTCAGCACGCGCTCTGGCACGTTGCGGGCAACTCTCACGTCGGAACACAAATACCAGGTATCTGTTTCAACTAATTTGAAACGTGCTGGCGGATATTCTACAAGGAGAAAAACGAAAAGAACGAGGCAGCGCTTGCACGCAGACAGCCAGTGCAGCCAGTGAAGGTGAAACAAGACGAACAAGATTTTATATTTGTACTAGTATAAGTGTTCTGAGAGATCACGTGGGGTTACACTTATTCGTCTAATTACTATTCAGGATAACCACGTAGATAGATGGATATGTGGGGCTCAACACCTCAAAACCACCATATGATTATGAGAAACGCCGTCATGGAAGTCCCCAGAAATTTTTACCACCTGGGGTTCTTTAGCGTGCACCCAACTCTGAGCACACGGGCAGGCAGCATTTTCGCCTCCATCGAAGATGCAGCCGCCCCAGCCGGGATTCGATCCCCGCGACCTGCGGGTCAGCAGCCGAGTACCTTAGCCACTAGACCACCGCGGCGGGGCAGGATAACCACGTAGCTTTTTGGTCTGAATACACGAGTGAAATGTTATCGCACTATTTCCTTTACATCTTCTCTTTTCCTTTTTCTTGTAATCATAACGTAATGCTCTACATATTTAAATTTTATTAGATGACGAATTATCAACCTATTCTCCAGCGTGTGAACAAGCCTTTTTGAAGGATCATCATCATCATCATCCATCGTTCGTTCGTTCGTTCATTCATTTTGTTAGTATAGGCGTTATCTTGTCCAAATATTCCTTCATCTTCAAGTAAAGCCACAGCAAATAATTGGTGATGTTGGGAGGAACAGGGTAGGGGGGTAGAACAAGTACAAAACAAGTCATTTAAGTGCGGCATAAATATAAGTGAGAGAAAAAAGTGACATTATTATCTTTACGTTGTTAAATAAATAGAACATAAAGAAATTGAGATTGACCAGCAAGCACGCATTTGCGCTGCTCCCAGCAGAGCCCTGACGGGTAGTCGGCTGCGCGCGATTAACCACGCTACGCACAGCAACCACGGAAGTAATATTTTGCTCGGTCCTATAGGGACGGTGATACGTGGCGAACCAATGAACCATGGCGGCCACACGTGGCTATCCACCCACACGCAAAAAAAAGACACAATGCAACGAAAAAAAAAAACATAGGTGGGCTAAGTATAGGTCAGTCACGTCACGCTTCAGTGAAGAAATACAATTTCGAAATTAGCAAACGCACAGCTCCAATGTTCATAGGGTGAAGATAAAACGGTAACTCCGTGAAAAACCAAGTTGCAAGTAATTGTTTTAATTCCGCCTCTACCGCATTTCCATGCAATATAAAAGAGTATGTACGCTTCCACATTTCTGGCACTTTACAGGGCAATGCCTCCTAGACTAGATGCCTGCGATATCAGCCGAAAAGTTTACCCTTAACCCCCTTCTGTTCTTTCCTCCTCCACCTCACCAAATAGCGGAGGCTGCAAGTGCTCTTTGCGCGGCAGCCGCTCCAAGCCTCCTAGAATGAAAGAACGTCTGCTGTCGTGACGGAGGCATCGTGCAGGATGGGAAAAATAGGCGAGGACGTTAATGAACTCAGTTAATGAATCGTAGTAGGCATCTGACATGTACACTGGAGACAAAAAGAACGATTTAGACTCGGTATATATGAGTGAATGACTCCACTCAGTAGGTAAAACATGCCATGTACTACTTTTCAACTTCAATTTAATTTCCAAAGCACACGATAGGGAACCCGGACGCACCTTTCGTTGAGCTTCTTTTTTTTTTCTGCTCCTCTTTCGCATGACTTATAATCGGGCACATCTTTAGAAGCATGTTGCATTTCCTTTTCAAAGACCCATTCACTCAAGCTTGCACCAATGGGCGCGCACTCAAGGCTGACGTCACGAGTGGAAAGTTTGTGATACCGCCTTCAGAAAATACTGCCGTGGGCATGAACCGGGCTACCTGAGTCGTGGCCGTGATCAGCTTACCGCGCTTCGGCGATTAGGACTGGGACTACAGGAATTTTTGAAGTTGCAGCTCACTATAGTAATCTAAATAGTAATTGACAGAGATATGTACAGTACCCGGGACCACCACAACCAGAATGTAATAACTAGCAGTAACCCAGACGACATCCCACCAGTGATCACAGAAGAGGTCAGGAAAGCCTAGGGAATACAAAGAGGCAAAGCTGCTGGTGATGATCAGGTAACATAAGATCTGCTGAAAGACCGAAGACAGATTGTGTTAGAAAAAACTAGCCACCCTGTTTACGGTGTGCCGCCTGACGGGGAGAAACCAGAATCATAGAAGAATGCTAATATCATCTTAATGCATAAAAAAGGGAAGACAAGGACTCAGAGAAATAAAGGCCGATCAGCTTGCTCTCCATCGTATACAAGCTATTTACAAAGGTAATTGCTAACTGAATTCGTTGCACGTTGGAGGAACGTGCAACGAATTTTGTTAGTCTTCCTGCGAGACACTGGGCTGTCTGACACGTGGTGACATTTTCCAAGTTCAGGAGATGCTCAGGCGGAACAATTGCCGGCCATGCAGGCCAGGCTAACCCCGCCTGCTGCAACACCACCACCACCACCTGCTTCATGAAGAAACCGACAAAATACAAATAAAGAACCGTGTAAGACAAGAAGATACTATCTCCCCAATGCTATTTACCACGTGCTTACAGGATGTTTTCAAGGCCTAGAATGGGAAGACTTGGGGATAAGAGTTAATGGAGGGTACCTGTGCTTCGCTGATGGCATGTATTGCTGGGTAACTCAGGAGACGAATTACAATTTATGATTACGGAGTTACACAGGGAGAGCAGAAAGGTAGGTATTAAAATTAATCTACAGAAATTGAAAGTAATGTACAACAAACTTGGAAGGGAACAGCGCTTCGGGATAGTACTTCTACTTAAGACGGATAGCAACCACGCAGTCGAACCACGAAATTGAAGTGACTAGAAGAGTAAGAATGGGATGACGCACATTCGGCGAGAATTCTCAAGTCATGACTAGTAGATCGCCGCTATCCCTCAAAAGGAAGATATACCACAGCTGCCTCCTGTCGGTACTTAACTACGGAGAGGAAACCTGGAGGATCGAGCTTAAAATGAGGACGACGCAGCGAGCAATGGAAAAAAAAAAGACAGGTGTAACTTTAAGAGGAGTGGGTCAGGGAACAAACCGGGCAATAAGAAGAAATGGAGAAGGGCTGGGCACGCAGCGCATAGGCAGGATAATCGTCGGTCGTCAAGGGTAACCAACTGAATACCGAGAGAAGACAAGCGGGTGAGGAGGATACATAAAGTTAGGAGGGCAGATCAGATTAGCAAGAGCAAGTTTGCGGGCATACAGTGGCAGCAGCAAGCACAGGACTGAGTTGACTGGCGGTATATGCGAGATGTCTTTGTGCTGCAGAGGGCGCAATCAGGTTGATCATGATAGCAATCTACAACGGGACACAGTTCTCGTCATAAATATTCGTACCCATAAGGCGACCTTGAATGATTCATTGACAGATGGTAGAGGTGAGACGTGAAATACACAAATGTATGCGCAAAAGCCATCTGTAGACATTACTGCACGGACACACATACTGCGTTGCAGAATAATGAAACACACGGGTGACATGCAGTTACAGCCAACCTCACTAAAGATCGCATGTGCCCAAGTTTGATTACGGAGATCAGGTTAAATAATATTACGAAACTATGAGTCATCTACTTCACTACTTCGTACGCAACCTTCATTTATTCCAGCTTCACCGTCCCACTGCCCTAAATACTATTATTTTTATGAGCGTTGCCATGAAGCGTTGCCATGAAGCGTTGCCACGTCGTTACTACAACGCAAAAAGAAACGTACATAAAAAAGACATCGCAACCAGACTCAGACAACCACTCGGAAGTCTGTTACCGTCCGGTTAAAGATATTTCGTTAAAAAAAAGAAAACAAAAAAGGAAGCGAGCACTGTAAGACGAAACAATAGCAAGTGTCCCCGTTTTGTAGCCTCAGACCCTAATTAGTGAAGTTTGCAACAGGATGCGCAAACAAAACTTAAGGCTTTACGCAACGTCTAAACACATAACACCGAAGGAAGCGCTAGTGCAGGGAATGCACCGGTACACTATATGGCGTTACACTCTGGCCTAGATAGAGCTCATTACAGATATGATCGTGTGAAACACGTACAATGAATGAACAAAAAAATAAATATAAATAAATGAAAAAGAAAACGCGTGCGCAAAATCAGACATGAGGGCATACAGGTCGAGCTGTCTGGGTGGGTCCAGTAAAGGTCAAGACAAAACAAAAATTAGGTAAAACGTAAGCTATGTACTTAACAAGTATCACTTAAAGTGAGAAGATGAAAAAAAAAAAAAGTTCGGGATACCAGGGAAGTTAAACAGATGGTGTTCTCATTATTACGCTTGCGGCTGACGGGCCACTTCAACGTAATTTGAAATTTCACACGGTCAAGTGAGGATAGAGAACACAAACAAAAGACTAAAGCTTCGCAACTTGAAAATGAACAGCATAACAACGCGACAAAAAAACAAGTATCAGAGGGAGCAAGACAATGAAGTTTGCATTGAGACGGAGCAGCGCTTAGTGTTCTTACA
Organism: Rhipicephalus annulatus; assembly: GCA_013436015.1. Taxonomy (NCBI): domain Eukaryota; kingdom Metazoa; phylum Arthropoda; class Arachnida; order Ixodida; family Ixodidae; genus Rhipicephalus; species Rhipicephalus annulatus. The sequence goes on along the minus strand of WOVY01010111.1, from coordinate 33,556 downwards.
AAGAGAGTGAGAGAGGAAAAAAAAACTTCCACTTTTCTAGACGATTACGAGTTTCAGACCGAACTGTACACTGCCTCACTTCTGAACTTGAGAAGGCGGCACGCCTAACTGGGATATTGAATAGTCACCGTTATGTAGGTAGCTACGCACGCGAAGGGAAAGATCACGTCTGAAATAGAAGGAAATAAGAAAAGAAAAAAAAATTACGGTTGTTTCGCGATCCCGGTGATAGGAGCGACAAAAGTGAAGAATAGAATGTCGCCGAACACCACCGGACGTGGCCACTCCCAAATATGTACGCGTGGGCGGTGCCGAACTTTACGCAATGCTCGCACATCAAGAAAAGAAAGTAGATAAATATACTCGAGGGTGCGAGATCAATATTTTCACGACAGTAGGCCTACTAAAGTTTAGTGAATCGTTTCTCCACCGCGATGAACCTGATATGACAACAATTAAAGCTTCCAGCATTCGTAAGTAGATTCGCCGCTTAGTAAACTCCGGAGTGCGCTTTCCCTCACACAGGGTAGCATTAAGTTTCGCCATGTAACAAATAATAATATTAAGTATTAAAATGAACAGCCTGATTATGGCAGTATTCAAAAGCGCCGTTCTTAAAGAAATAAAACGCAGCTGTGAGAAAGGGCACATCACATTTGCTACCGACCGTATTCAACAAATCCAGCTTGTTGGCGGCGTTCATACCTTTGTAACGTCGAACAAGTCACTTTCCAGGTTACGCTAAACGGGTAACATCTCGGACGACTGAGTCTTGGTGAACATAGCACCATACGTTGAGGCTATCGAAGCAACGCGGGCGCACGTTAAGTCGGAAAGCCTCAGTAGCCAACTGTAGCCACACTGGAAAGCCTGAAGCATTGGTAACGCCAGACCTTTCTTTATTGTAATCAATTCTGATTACATATTTCTGTAAGTTAACACACCAAGTCCCATTTAGATTACTACTTCCGATTAGGCGTTAGTTTACTGAATCAGTAAGATCGTTTTACAGGAAAATAAAACGAAACACCGGTATGTTTACATTACGGTGGAAAGAAGGAAGGAAGAGGAAAAGGAAGGAAAGGCCGGGAAGTGAACCAGACGTGCATCCGGTGAGCTATTTTACGCTAGGGGCAGGGGATTGAGGAATGAAAAGATAGATATAGAGAAAGAAGGGAGCACCAAAAGATACATGTGGGCATAAACTACACTCCTGCGTTCGGACGCAGGACTTGAGCCTATCACGTTCGGCTGTAGATGATAGATCGCCAAGCCACGGTGATACACTGAAGATTGAGGTACGTGTTTGTTAAAGAACCATAGGAGATGGAAATTAGCCCAATCTTCCCTACTACGGTGTGTCTCGTGATCGTATCGCGAAATCAACACATAATATCTCAGTAATTATTAGAGCGAAGCTCGCGATGAGCTACATATTTTTGCGACGACGGCAGCGTTTGCGAAAATCCCGGCGCTGTCGAGGGTACAGAAATGCAACCATCGCTGGTGCGCCAGTCACAAACGTGCTTATACAGGCTGTCCCACGTAACTTTAGCCAGAGTTTAAAAATATGCCGGAACACGTAATCACGAAGCGACCAAATGCATGTTGCTCACCGGTGCCTGGAGTTAGACTACTTTGTGTGTTCTCAAATATTGTATAATTAGATATGTTTATTAACTAACTTTTCAAGAAACGAAGATAGATAAAAAATTTCACAGGGAAAGCTGTAGATTGGTTCGCAAAACGTCCGATTAGACTCCTTTGAACTTTATGTCTGTTAGGTATTAGTGTTTTTCTGCTAATTACAAATGCCCGCGAAATACAAAAACATACCACGTGACAAAGCCACTCGTGCGCCAGTGCGCGAAATGGTTACAGTGCTCCTAAACGTTCCGTGCACGAACGACCGTAGCATTTGTCCCACTGTGCTGTCTCGGCAGGGCCGCAACGATGGTGGTGGTTTTACGATGAACACGTTTCGCTATCGGCCACAAAAAGGATAACCGCTGTGGCTGCTTATCGCTATCATAAACCGATACGAGGGAAGCGTGTCGTTCGTACGCGGAACGTTAGGAATCAGTAGAATCATCGTGCGCACTGACGCGCGAGCGGGTTTGTCACGTAGTATCTTTTTGTATTTCGCGGCCATTTGGAATTAGCAGAAATAAAAACTAATATTTAACAGATATAAAGTTCAAAACTGTCTAATCGTACGTTTTGCAAACTGATCTACAACTTTCTCAATGAAATTTTTATCTATATTTGTTTCTTGAAAAGTTAGTTAAGCAAACATATCTAATTAAACAATATTTGAGGACACGAAAAGTAAACTGACGAGGCAACGGTGAGCAACATGCATTTGGTCGCGTCGTGATTACGTGTTCTGTCCCATTTTTAAACTCTGGCTAAAGTTGAGTGGGACCCTGTAGATACGCGCAGTTTTCCGATTATTTACGCTTCATATTCTCCCTGTTTTCGAATAACCTATGTAGGCCTGATCGTTTTACGAGCTTCTCGAGGTGACTTTGTCCTTTCATCGCAACATTTCCCAGTAGCCTGAGCATGAGCGTGCACTGGACGTTGTTGCCCGTAGCAACAGTAATTTTGCTTTGCTGAGCACGTGGATGAAGGTCTCATTCCCGGCATGAAGGAAGGGAAAAAATATTAAGAGGCAGAATCGCACAATACGAAAGTAAGATGGAAAAGTGTTGAGTCTGGCATGCACGTACACGCAACGCTTCGCTTGGCCCCGTTTCCCCTATATTATAGGGAAGAAGGAGCCGAAAATCAGACTTTATTCTTACGGAGAAAGGGTTCCACTTCTTATTGTCAGAAGTAAAGAAAGACCATACGCCTTGAGTTTGTTCCGAGCAATACGAAAAGCGAGCCACTGTTCAATAGGCTGAAGCACTGGTTCATCAGAGAAGAACGTAAAATGTATGCATGGAGTCCCCCAAAAAAGGCGTAAATAAGAATGGCACTTAACCGTGACCCGCTTTCCCGCCGTCCGCGTCTCTCGGCCGTCACATCGGGCGCCTCTCGCGAAAGTTGATAAGCACACGAATGTCGGGCGCGCGGCGATGCGGAAACGCGTTTAAACAGTCCTTTATCTTGAGCGAACAGCCGTCACTGTGTGTCTTCCCCACTCTCCTCTCGCACAATCTTCTTTCTTCTTTTTTCCCCATCCTTCAAGGCAGCCACGACCACGGACCGCAATGACGGAAATTAACGAGCATATCGAAACCAACACGCGCAGAGAGGGCGAGGGAACGATCCGAAAACGACGAAAACGGCGATCGCCTAGCGCGGATGAAGAATAGCGATACGCCAGCGGATGAAAAAAAAAAGCTACGCGTAGAAGCGCCGAGTGAGGGTAGTAACTTTTCGAAATCTCTGGGTGACCTCATCTCTCACTCCTCGCCGTAACGGAGAAATGATCAAAGAGAACATAGCCCACACTGTAGTTCTGCCTTAAGAGGCACAAAGGTCGAGAGTACCAAGCGGGAATAAAAACAAAAAGAAACACACAACGGGCGCTTTAGAAAAAGAAGATGAGCGACGCATATACGAAGTGAGGGAGGAGACAGCAGGGCCGTCACATCCGTCCATCTAGAAGTGTCTCGCATCGTCGCTAATTAGCCCGCCTGGGAATCACAACCACAATCAAGCGACCAGCAGCCACGGCAACTGCGCCACGCGCATTAACCGTTGGCTGGAAAGCAGAGGGTGGAGAGTGAGAGAAAATGAGGCTGCGCACAACCAACGGCACACAAAGAAGAAAGTGCGCTGCCTTCTGGCGCCACAGCAATTTCTGGGAGGCGTCTCGAGATCACCAAGAGAGAGAAAGAAATAGAGAGGCTCATAAGGAAGAGTCCATGAATGAAAAGGAAAAGTGTGAGAGCGGAAAACACGAAGGGAATAGAGGGGCACTTCAGCACAGTTCCTCTTGCTTATCCCGTAAAACGCCGGGTACGGATAGGGGAAGGAACAGATCCTTCAGAGAGACCGAGAAGAAGACGAAGAAGAACGGAGAGTAACACTAAAGACGAGGCTGGCACACGCAAGGAGAGAGCGCAATGCGGAGAGAAAGAGGGGATGCAATAAAGGAAAGGATCGTCAAAGGTAACGAAGCTTGGCTAACTAGATCCGCGGGTTCGGTCAATTAGAGCGAAGAAAGTTGGAACGAGACGGGGCAGGGCGAGATGACTTCCTTCGACAACCGAGATGCCCTATCCGGAGAGCGCCTATTCTTTTGGCTCCCTCTTCCGTCCTCTTTTCGGCTTTTCGTTCACACTTCTAAAGCACGCTCGGCGGGTCAATGGCTCAGGGGAATGCCGGCCCGACGTCGGCGCAGTGTATAACGAAGCCGGCGAGGCACTTCCGCCACGATAATTCACGCCCGGTCTTTTAAGCTGATTAAGTAGCCTCCTTAGTGATGAAAAGAAAAGAAGCGGGCGGAGGACGTGAACGTAGAAGACAGTGAAAACAAAAGAAGTGCGTGGATTGCAACTCCCTCCTTAGAGAAAAGCCTGAAAGTAGAAAGAGGGGACAAAGAAAAGAACACCTTTAAGCCAAATAGTAAAAGGAAGGCAACTGAATAATACAGCAAATACAGAGCAAATGCAGAGCTTACAGGGAAGCAGCCTGAAGAGAAAAAAATAACAATATATATACACATATATATATATATATATATATATATATATATATATATATATATATATATATATATATATATATATGTGTGTGTGTGTGTGTGTGTGTGTGAAAATGAAGCAGACTAGATGTAGGCAATAATCATGACTAAAGTCCCTTGTCAGTTACAACAAGAATGAACAGAACAAAATGGAAAACAGGGAACGGTAAGGAGACCACGTCACAAACTTCACAGATGAGGAGACGCGCCGGCCGGAAAAAAATGTTTCAGTTCACGCCAACGTATCTGCTCATGCAGTTGCCCCTGCAACAAGCACGGCGTGTGTGACAGGCTAGAAAGAACGCTACGCAGATACGCAACAAAAATGGCCGATAGTATAACGGTACGCAGCGCACGGCTTGCGAGACGACGCGAGTGCTGCACTGTTAGGGCGCAGTCGACCGATATAGTTGAGGGCAGCGGAGCTAATTCCGGATGAGATTTACGGGAGTGGTGCGAGGAGTGCTATATAGACGGCTTCACTCAATCGGTGCAACGGTTTATCGGCGAGCTAGCAACGTGCTAGCCAGTGAGGGCCAACCATATAAAGGCCGCACCAAATGGAAGTCCAGACAGCGCTAGCAGCGGCACCACAGTCTTCAGACATGAAACTACGTGTCCCCCCGTTTCAAGGGGCCTCTCTCCAGCGGGTGGCGCGCATGCGCCATAGTGCTCAAGACAGCTGCCAGAGAAGCGTTAGCAAGACATCGACGCAACTCAACGGAGTGCAATCGGCATGAAGGCGATGTCGGCGAGCACACAGAGAGAAGTCGAGAGGGCTCTCGGGTCGACAGTACATAAAAGGGTAGCGGCTGGCGTGTACCTTCCAAGTCATTTCCTGGAATGACAAGCGGAAAAAAGGAGAAAAGCGACTGTATATCCAAAACAATCTATAAAGCAAAGCAGAACAAGGCGAACGGCCCTCGACTGTCGTATACCAGATTGGTGCGCGTACACCGCGGCTGCTTTCGCGAGTGGTATACCCATTTTCTGCGTGAGCAGGCCTGTACACCTTCAGAAAAGGTCTTCGAGATGGGCGCAAACGGCGCGGGCCTTCGCTGCGCACTGACCGTGGTGGTTCTGTTCGTGATCAAAGACCCTGGTTATTCGAGAGAGAGAGAGAGGAATAGAAGATAAACAAAAATCATTGAAAGGGGCACGGCAGCCCATCGTTCCGCAAAAGGACCGCACGGTTAGTAGCAAAGCGGCTTCTGCTACCTTCTGCGCCACTTTGGGTGCTCGCACGACTACCTATACAACCAGGCGGCGGCTGGTTCAGAGAGAACCCACTATGCTCTGGAACGCGCCAGCTTTCAGCGCGCTGGCTTTTCTCATGCCCTTGGAGAGATCGGGATCAAAGCGCGGCAAGCCGCCACATACGTTCTCGCTAACCGAGGCAAGCAAGCAAGCGGCCAACTTTGTTCTACCCGCCGTTTGCTTTCGTGCCGATCCGTATCATCAAAGCCCGCTCGCGCGGAGTCGTCGGCACGCTACGTTTACACACGGCGGGAATATGGAGCAGGGCCGATCCCAGTGGCGACTGCCGAAGCAGCAGCAGGGAGGTCGGCGGCAGAAGAGGCACTCCCCGCGGGAGAATGCCGCCATCTAGAGGAGCGCCGTGCAAACAAGCCCGAACACCGTCGGTATAAAGACGTAAAAAAGAATTCCGGCTGGCCAAACACTGGATGAATGGGCGCCTAACTCAGCTCCGATGGCGAAGAAACGGTGGAGTATAGTAGAACGGGTGTTCTCAATAAACAGTTGGATTCGGTTTCCGACGAATTACTCTAAAAGGTATTACCAAAGAAGGGAGTCATGGCTATTTCTCCGGGTTTTTGCATGAAGAAAGAATCGGGCGCGGAGTGTTTGTAACCAAAAATAGCGTTGCGGGCCACCTTTCATGCAGTGCTTCGGAAGAAAACGTTACGGGCGTACCGCCGTACGCGCAGAACAATACCCACGCAAATTTATAAAAAAATATCTTTTTACGCAATTATTTAACACACGATCTCGTTCCAAATTAAAGTAAAGGAAGGAAAAAGGGAAGCAACGCCAGTAACGGAAGTGACATGCACCAAACAGCGCGCACAGTGACTGTAGGTGGCGTACAAGCACAAACAAATAAAGTAAAATGAAAACTGGTAACAGCAAAGGAAAGGAGAAGGTTGGTGGGGGGAGGTGAGGAGCATGAGTGAAAAGGTTACGCGTCTCTCAAGCTGGACAAAGCAGACGTGCCGTCACGGCGTCAGGTAAGGCAGTGGCGCGAACTAGAACAGGAAGCACGGCTCCCATAGCACGTTGGGATACGCACCTCGTTCGCGACAGATACGTGCGCGGAAAGCAAGAGACACGCACACAGATTGGCCGGAACCCGAGCGCTACTACTACGCTGCCGGACAATGGGGCAAACTGAAATCTGGTAACGTGAACGTAAGCGCGCACAAAGAAACGAAGACGGAACGGATAGAGGGCGTACAACAGCGCACCCGTGCGTGGTACATAAGGCGATTGATATAGCTCCTGAACTATAGAGAACTAGCACTAGAAGTGGAGATGGAGTAGTCAGCACTACGCTGCAAAAGTGGGCCTCCCTTCAGGTGACCTATACTATCGAACAAAGGGAGAACGACGCCTGTACACAAGACAAATTAAAATTAAGCCTTTATGAAAGTACGAAAGATTCCGTACGCTAACTGGCCAACATCCTAGTCTAAGAGCACCGAATTGTGGGTGAGTTGGTTTTGCAGAACGCCGTCGAGGGTGTTATGCCAGCGAGTCCTCGTCAAACGGCCGTGCCTCTGAAAAAGGCAATCTGGGTCAAGGCCTGCCCGCAGTCTGCCTGGCGCGAACGGCGTAAACACGCGCGGCGCGTCTCTGGCCCACGTGCATTGAGTCATCTGCGCACGTGACAGCGAGCCGGCGGTCTCGTGTCTGGTGGTCTGACGCATGGCGCGGCGACCCCCCATTGGAGGAATCTGCCCTGACGACAAAGCGGCGCTTCTGATTGGACATTTTGGTTGGACCCGGTGTAAATAAAAGAAGCCCTGCGGCGCGTCGCGATCGGCGGTCCGATGTGAGTGAGAGGAGGCCCCGTGTCGGAGAGCCGGCATGTGTGTGAGTCGGCGGTTTTAGGCGAAAAGCTGACCTATGTGTTAGAGAGAAGAGCTCGGCTTTTCGAGTCGCTGTCGGCCCCAGTGCCGAAATTGTAACGCTTCTGTATATATGCTGTACATAAACCTTGTTTAACTCACCGTCGTCTCGTCCGCTCGTCTTATCAGCTCTGCGCAGAAGCAGTCGCGAGCTGATAAACCTACGCTACGCAACAGTGGTGGCTTCGGCGGGATCGGCCCGTCGTTTCTCAACAGTGGTTGGCAGCTGCGGGATCGGCCGGCGTCAGCGACATCGATGCGGTGAGTGCCTGATGTTTTCCCCTCAGTTCACCAGACTACTCTAGCTCAGGTTGTAGTAGTTTAGAGAAGGGCTGTGTGAAGCATTGTAGTGAGCTTTGATCGTTTCAAGCAAAGTCGAAGTGCTTTGAAACCAAAGTTAATGCGGAGGGGGTAAACACGGGAGTGTGAAAAATTGCTTGCGCGTCTTGCTAGTTGAGTTATAGTGGGTACGGCAGGTAGATTCTTAACAGGGGCAAACAGCAAGAGGCTAGTGTGAACGATGGAGAACCTTAAAGTGAAGGAACTCATCGAAATTTGTGAGGAACTCGGCATTACTTTAGGCCGTGCGAAACGAAAGCAAGCGATCCTTGAGATCATGAAGGATGAGGGAGTGTCGGCTGAGGAAGTCGATGAGGCCTGGATGGATATTAAAGCACGCCGTGAGGAGGCTGAAAGGCGAGAAGTAGAAGCTCGCGAAGAAGCTGAAAGGCGCGAAGCTCGCGAAGAAGCTGAAAGGCGCGAACGTCGCGAGGAGGCCGAGAGACAGGAACGCCTTGAGATGAAACGACTAGAATTGGCAATCCTACAGTGTTCGCAGGCGCCTAGCGTAGCTTCTCCGACGATTCAGGTCAGCGGTTTTAGAATTCGTGACCAACTGCCACCGTTCGTAGTAGGCGAGGACATGGCGAAGTATCTCGTCAAGTTTGAACACGTCTGTGAGCGAAATGCTTTGGAGCAGTCTCTTTGGGCGCGTAACCTGCTAGCTCTTCTTCCCGGTGTCGTGACTGGGGGAATTTGTCGGGCCCGGAGCCATCCAAGGGTCAGGGCGAAGACGGGCCGAGGAGCCGGAGCTGATAACTTGAACGATTTATTTACACTATATTACATGATGTTGAAGGTAGCGTGTTACATGGAGTAAGCATCATACTAGATGATGGAAGGAAGCTCTCTCTCCGAGCGTCTTGCGCTCGCGTTTTTATGCCCCCGAAGGGAGAAAGTCACACCGCCTCCTTTCCAACCCAGGAAGGGAGGAGAGGCCCGCCCAGTTCGCTGCCCGGCGAGGGTGTAACACACACAATACACGACACCACTGGCACAGTGCGAGAACGGGGAGTCGTACGCGCCGAGATGACTCTTCGAGGAGACATCGCTCGGGAAAGGCGCCATGGAACGTGAGGAATGTCCCCGAAGATGGATACAAAGCGCTCGGCTCATTGTCCGCTGAATGTTGACGACCCAAGCAATGACCACTCCTTCTAGGCAGCCCAGACAGCGAACAGCCCCCCCCTCGGTAATCCGTCGGTCGTGCGTGCCCAAAGGGCTTTTGGCAAGACGAGCCGACGACTCTAAGGAATTCGCAGTACTACTGCTGTGTTGTTGCCGATTCTGGACGTCTCAGGACGCGCTGCGAAGCCGGAACCATTCCACGCGTCCAAGCGGCGCCCAGACATGGGGGCCGATCACAACAGCTCGTCCGCCGCCGGGAAAAGGACTCGTAGATGGGCAGCCCAACGCTGCACCTTGAAGAGGCCTGGCAGCGCAGCAGCTCTGGAACGGCTGCGGCTCAGGTTTTCTCTCTCGCTCAAGTGGGGTCAGCAGGTCCGTAAGTAGTGCTTCTCCGTCGAAGGGGCCCCCGCAGGTCGAAGGCTGGGACTGACATTAGTGATCAAATCCGCACAGTACCCAAGCAGCGACAAGGCGGTACACCACCCCTCCCGAGATATGCCAGGCTACTGAACTCTTAGCCCGTTGTCGGCATAAAAGCAGCCACACTAGAACGTTGCTCGGAACGTCCCTAAACAAAGCAATATGGCAACGCTCCTAAAGTTTTGAAGAAGTTACCTTAAATAAATTGCACTCAAGCCGCAAGTCGCATAGCTTTGAGGCAAATGGCGAGTGAGAAGTGAGAAGGTCGGGAAACTCAACTAACAAATTATATCCCTTTCTCAACGTCTGGCCTTGGCAGGCAGACTAAGTAACAGGTTCACCATGCAGTAAAGGTTAAAAAAAAAAAAATCCAAAACGAAAAACGAAAAGATACACGGAATGACATAACAAAATAAAAACACTGGCTGTCGTAACTCAATCGGAATGCGCTTGCTCCTTATCACAGGAAGCCTCGGCTGAGAGCATCGGCATTTCCATTATCCCGCCCCTTTTTGTAGCGGATCTCAAAATTATGTTCTTGCAGTGCCAAACTCCATCTCAGTAGGCGGCCATTTTTAGGCGACATATTCCGAAGCCATGACAAGGGACAGTGATCTGTCTCGACAAGAAAGGGCGAGCCGGCCAAGTAGCACCGAAGCTTGTGAATAGCCCATACTAAGCATGCACACTCTTTCTCTGAGGTGCTATAAGCCTCCTCACGTGTTGAAAGCTTACGACTAATGAAAAGCACGGGGTGCTCCTCTCTACTTTCATCTCGCTGACTCAGAACAGCCCCAAGACCCCTTTCACTAGCGTCGCACTGAAGTACAAAAGGTCGGTTATAATCCGGAGCTCGTAAAATCGGTTGAGACGTCAGTGCTGCTTTCAAAGCCTGGAACGAACTTTCCCTTAACTCGTCCCACTGGACCTTAACGGGCTCTCCCTTCCTTAAACTGTCGGTCAGAGGACTGGCGATCTGTGAATAGTTGGGGATATAGTGTTGGTAATATCCAGTGAGGCCTAGAAAGGCCCTGATATCAGTTTTAGTGACAGGTCGGGGATAGTTCTCGATGGCGGCAAGTTTTACCTCGTGGGGCCGCCGGCATCCTCGCCCAACAATGTGCCCTAGATACTCTACTTCCGCCTGTCCCAATTGACACTTTTCTGCTTTAACAGTGAGGCCAGCGTTCCTTAAGCGCGTCAAGACGTCCCGCAAGTGGCTCAGGTGTTTTTCCCAGCTGTCCGAAAACACTGCAATGTCATCTAGATAAGGAACAGCGTAGTTCTCTGCTCCCGCCAGCACACGATCCATGAGCCGTGAAAAGCAAAAGGGCGCGTTTTTGAGCCCAAAACTCATGACCAGGGGTCGGAAAGTGCCCAAGGGGGAGATAAACGCTGCGTATTTACTGGCTCGTTCGGTCATAGGCACCTGCCAGTAGCCGCGTGTGAGGTCTAGCGTGGAGACGTACTGAGCCCTGCTGACAGTTTCCACTCTCTCCTCTACGTTGGGAATAGGGTACAGCTGGTCTCGCGTGACAGCATTCAGTTTCCGATAATCGATGCAGGGTCTCGGTTCCTTCCCGGGTGCTTCCACCAGTATTAGAGGGGAGGTGTACTCACTCTCCGACGGGACGATGACACCAATTTCCAACATTCTTTGAATCTCGCGTGCGAGAATTTCCCTTTGCCTGGGTGACACGCGATAAGGCCGTGAAAGAATGGGTTCCCTAGAAGTTAGTTCAATGTCGTGCTCAACTAAATCGGTTCTTCCTGGCCTGTCGACGAAAGCTCCCTCAAACTCGCGCAGTAGGTTCTCCAGTTCTCTTTTCTGTTCTGCATTCAAATTCGAGTTACTGGTGACCGTGTCTAGCAAGATGTCGAGGGACTGAGAATTAGAAGCCTGCCCGGGAAAAGGAAAATCTGTCTCTAATTCTTCCGGAACGTTAAGCGCGAGTTGAACTACTGCTGACCGCTGGTGGTAAGGTTTCATCAAGTTTGAATGGTAAATCTTTACCTCTTTCCGCCTTCCCGGTAGTTTGACCACATAATTGGTGTCCGACAACTTCTGCATAACCTTCGCAGGGCCCTCCCACTGAACCGCGAGCTTGTTCGCTTTAGATGATGCTAAAAGCATCACCTGATCTCCTTCTGAAAACGAACGTTGACGTGCGTTCTTATCGTACAGACGTTTTGCTTTAAGCTGCGCTATTGTCATGTTCGCCTCAACGAGTTCTCTGCAGGTCTGAAGTCGCCCGAGTAAGCCCAACACATACTCGATCACAGTGGGATCCTCACCTCTCCCTTCCCAAGATTCTCGCAGCATGCGAAGTGGGGTCCTTAGAGATCTCCCATATACTAGCTCAGCGGGACTAAAGCCGGTGGCCTCGTGCGGCACAGACCTCAGGGCAAACATGGTGGCTGGCAAGCATGCTTCCCAATCTTTCCGATTCTCGTAGCACAATGCCCGTAAGACCCTTTTGAGAACCGAGTGCCATGCTTCTACTGAATTGCTCTGAGGGTGTCTGACGGAACTGTGTATTATCCTAATGCCACACCTCTCCAAGAATGTGGTAGTTAGTGCGCTAGTAAACACACTGCCCTGGTCGCTCTGTAACTCTGACGGGAAGCCTACTCTCGAAAACACTGAAAGCAAAGCATCCACTATTTCTACAGATGACTGCTCCTTCAAGGGAACCGCCTCCGGGAATTTTGTGGCAGGACATATCAAGGTTAAGATGTAGCGGTACCCTGACTTTGTCACAGGCAGGGGGCCCACAACGTCCACGACAAGGCGGCGGAAAGGTTCACTAATGAGTGGCACCAACTTTAAGGGCGCTTTCTGCTGGTCGTGTGCTTTGCCTATTCTTTGGCACACATCGCAGGATTGCACATACCTCTCGGTATCCTTGAAACAATTGGGCCAATAAAACTCCCTAAGTAGACGAGTCTTCGTTTTCTTTTTGCCAAGATGGCCCGACCACCCGCCACCGTGACACAGCTCCAGTACTTTGGCTCGATATTTCTGTGGAACCACTAATTGATCATAGTGCACCCCCTTCGAGTCTTTGTACTGACGGTACAAAATTCCGGCGCGGCGGTGCAAAAAGACGTTCTTCCGCGCCAACCCCTCCTCCACCATATCGCTCAACTTTTGCAGCGTTTTATCCTCGGCCTGTTCCGCAGCGATAACCTCCGGACTTACTTTCGATAGCTCCAAGAACCCGCCCATGCAAGGTGGCACGGAAAGAAGGTTAACTTCCTCGCTGGCCTCACTGGAACTCTTAAAGCTGCTTTCGCCATCGCTCGGGACGTTCTCCTGATTCGCGTCTGCCCTTGTTTCGTCGGGGCCCTGTGCCTCTCTATTTTGGGAACTGCCGAGCTCCTTTGCGATCTCCTTTGCCTTAGACCGCGTTAGAGCATGTACAGTGTGTTCTCCAAAGCTCAGACCTTTCTTTCTTAACAGGTCCTCCGAGTGGTTAGAAAAAAGGTAACCGTACTGCTTCGGCAAACTTTGTGACACGGCAGCCTCTGTTTCCAGTTCTCCGAAGGGACCCTTGATGAGGACTTTGGCCACTGGCAGACACACACTGTCTTCCTGCGCTACCTGTCTGATCCACGCGCAGTCTCCGGTGAACCCATCCGCGGGCACGTAAGATGGGTGTATTACATCCATAGTGGCCGCGGAATCGCGTAGAACCCGGCAATTTTGCCCATTGACAGTCATCTCTCTTAAGTACGGTTCAAGTAACCTCATGTTCTCATCAGTATGGTTAAAAAGGGAGAAAACGAGTTTTTCCTTACGGCAACCCACTGCTAAGTGCCCCGGTTCATTACATCTATAGCACACAATGGGTTTCTTTGCCTCAAATGCTCTGTCGCGATTCTTATCCTGTTCTTTCTCTTTGCCAGCGCGTCCACTCATGGTCGATTCCCCGTGCGTGTCTTTTTCATTCGTCCCTCCTGGTGCAATAGGGGCATAACTGTTGCGCTCAGACTGCTTAAAACTCTCACGGTACGGTTTCTTTGTGGGTTTGTTGCGCTCTCTTATTTCCTCACGCCTCATGGTGTACTCTTCAGCCAGTTCTGCGGTGCGCTCCAAATTCTTTTCCCCGGGCTGATCTAATACCCATAAGCGTGCTTCGTCACTTAGAACGTTCAGGAATTGCTCCGTGCAAATCAACTCGACTACCTTGTCATGGTCTCCAAAAGCTCCCTCGCCCTTAAGCCACTCAGTGAGATTGCACCTCAGACTGTATGCAAAATCGGCAAATGATTCACTGCTACGTTTGCTACTATTTCTGAAACGTCGTCGGAAAGCTTCAGCAGACAGTCGATACCTCTTTAGTAGCGCACGCTTTACAATATCGTAGTCATTCGCCTCCTCTCGCGGCAAACGAGCCAGTACATCCGCTGCCTCGCATGGAAGCACGGTCAAGAGCATTTGTGCCCATAACTCACGCTCAAACTTGCCTTCGCAACTTCTCTCAAAATTGACCAAAAATAACCCGATATCCTCTCCCATCTTAAAAGGATTCAGGAGGTCTTTTATTTTTGGTGCCTTACTTACTGGAGCATTGAGTGTTGCGCCTCCTGAGGTAGTTGCCCGAGCTATTTCTAAGTCTAGGCGCTTTTTCTCCAGTTCGTGCTTGCGCTCGCGCTCGCGTTCCTGCTCTTCTTTATGGCGCTCTTCCCTTTGGCGCTCGCGCTCGCGCTCCTGATCTTCCCTTTTTTTTTTATATCCTCCCACAACTCCACGATCTCCTCGTCATCTCTGCTTGCCTCCATAGCCCTGATGACTTCCGCCTTTTTAAGATGTTTCCCGCAATCAATCCCGAATTCCCCGCATATCACGTCTAGGTCCGATCTGTGCAACTTTCTCCAAGCCATGGCCGCTACTTTTCTGCCGACAAGTTTCTCAAGGGAAAGCGTTGAAGCAAGGTTCCCGTGAACAGGCTTCCAACACTCTTGTTACCAGGAAGAACTAATTTAAGCCTGGCAACTCTCAAGGAGAAAAGGTCGTGCACTCACCAAGCCGGAGTCGAATTCCTGCGCAGATCATCCCACCGCTGCCATCCACTGTCGTGACTGGGGGAATTTGTCGGGCCCGGAGCCATCCAAGGGTCAGGGCGAAGACGGGCCGAGGAGCCGGAGCTGATAACTTGAACGATTTATTTACACTATATTACATGATGTTGAAGGTAGCGTGTTACATGGAGTAAGCATCATACTAGATGATGGAAGGAAGCTCTCTCTCCGAGCGTCTTGCGCTCGCGTTTTTATGCCCCCGAAGGGAGAAAGTCACACCGCCTCCTTTCCAACCCAGGAAGGGAGGAGAGGCCCGCCCAGTTCGCTGCCCGGCGAGGGTGTAACACACACAATACACGACACCACTGGCACAGTGCGAGAACGGGGAGTCGTACGCGCCGAGATGACTCTTCGAGGAGACATCGCTCGGGAAAGGCGCCATGGAACGTGAGGAATGTCCCCGAAGATGGATACAAAGCGCTCGGCTCATTGTCCGCTGAATGTTGACGACCCAAGCAATGACCACTCCTTCTAGGCAGCCCAGACAGCGAACAGCCCCCCCTCGGTAATCCGTCGGTCGTGCGTGCCCAAAGGGCTTTTGGCAAGACGAGCCGACGACTCTAAGGAATTCGCAGTACTACTGCTGTGTTGTTGCCGATTCTGGACGTCTCAGGACGCGCTGCGAAGCCGGAACCATTCCACGCGTCCAAGCGGCGCCCAGACATGGGGGCCGATCACAACACCGGCGAAGTGTCCGACGCGATAACTTGCTTGTCGAGGGAAGCGTTTGAGAGCTATGACGAGGTTAAAGAAGTGCTCTTGAGACGTTATAAGTTGTCGCCCGAGGCTTTCAGGCAAAGGTTCCGGTATGCTAAAAAGGGGAATGAGTCACACGTTGACTTCGCGTTTCGTCTTAAAGCCGATTTGATCGAATGGCTCAAGGGCGAAGGTGTGTATGACGACCGCGATAAAGTGGTGGAATGCGTTGCATTGGAGCAATTCTACCGCTGCATCGAGGAGGATGTCAGACTTTGGCTGCAGGACAGACTTGGGGAAGTACAGTTAAATAAGGCAGCTGAGTTAGCTGAGGAGTATTATGCTCGCCGAAAGTTGCATAGCAGGGCAGTGCGCGTTGAAAAGGATGAAAGGAAAGAGGGCTTTTCAAGGAAACCTGATCAACGGAAATCCGCTCCGCACCGTAATTTCAAGAAGGAACCGTCTCTTACGAAGGACAGTGTAGGGGAAGGGCAAACAGAAGCGGAGAAATCGAGTGAGGTTTCCACCACACAGGCATTTGAATCGGAAAACAAACGGAAGCCGCTAATCTGCTACAACTGTAAAAAGGAAGGGCACATCGCGAGAAACTGTCAGGAAAAATTTGCCTTCGCAACAATCCGAGAATCAGAAAAAAACATGCGGTTGTTGGAGCCGTATCTCCAAGAAATTAAAGTAAATAAGAAAACGTGCCGAGCGCTTAGAGACTCAGCGGCAACCATGGATGTTGTCCATCCTTCATTGGTGTCTCCGGATGATTTCACAGGAGAATGCGCGTGGATCAGGCAAGTCGCCGAGGAGCAGAGTGTTCGCTTACCAATCGCCACCGTTGTCATTGAAGGCCCGTTCGGTAAACTTCGCACCGAAGCAGCTGTGTCTGCCGCGCTAAATGATCGTTTTCCTTATCTTTTCTCCAACAACTCGGAGCAGCTTCTCAAAGAGCAGGGCAAATCGTTCTTCCCCAACTTAGCGTGCATGGCTCTCACGCGATCGCAAGCGCGGAAGCTATCGCGGCAGCTTGATCTGGTTCCATGCGGTGAACTCTCAAGTGACCTTGTCGGCGGGTCGACGGAACCCCAGAAGGGAAATTTTCCGCATGAGTCATGTGAGCAGTCACGCGAGCGGCCCGTCGCGAAAGCGGTCGGCGCGGCCGGCGCGGTAGGGGGAGACGACATGGCGCCATTGAGTCAGAGCGAGAGAGTTGCAACGCTCTCGCCTGTAGCGGAAAGTTGGAGCGAGCTGCCGAGAGTTGATCGAGAGACGCTCATTCGAGAGCAGCGTGAGGACCTCTCGATTGAAGCGCTAGTGGAAAGCCACAAAAACGCGGCACAAGTGCTGTCGAAGGAGCACTGCGAGAAATCGGTGAAGAAGCGTGCTTTTGAAGTTGATAATCAGGTAATGCTGCTGCAGCCGTTCAAAAGGAACAAGCTTGAGGTTGATTGGGAAGGGCCCGCCAAAGTATTATCGAAGCCTTGCGATACAAATTATGAAGTGAAATTAGGAAGGCGGCCGGACAAAATTTACAACTTGATGAAACCATACGTTCAACATCAAGCGGTCGTAAATCTGTTGTTGAATGCTTCAGAGGAAGAGGAAGCAGAAATTTTGAGTTCTAGTGAGGTAATTGAAGGGGGATCGAAAGTAATCCGGGAGCAGATAAACCTAGAGCCTAGCTTAAGTGAAGGAGGACCTGAGAAAGAGGACCTGAGAAAGATTGGTTCCGAGTTTGAAGACGTGTTTTCGGACCGCCCCGGAAACACGAGGGTGATCGAACACGATATCGAGCTAAGCGGTGAGGAGTCAATCCGTAGCAAGCCGTATCGTTGTTCCCCTGTGCAACGTCGCAAGTGTGAGCTGCTCTTGGTGCCGCATAGGTATCGTCGCCTAAAAGTGGCCGGTTACTGAGGTGGAGCATGTTGCTCCACAGCGGAACTTTGACGTTCGCTAAAAAAAAAAAGGGGGGGGAAAGCTAAACGCTAATGCAGGTGCATTGAGCAGTGCGTTCTAGCTAGTACTTTCTCAACCTTTCGGTTTCTGGCTGGCGATTCGGGGCAAAATTTTGACCTCATCACGACCTGGGCTGAGCGCTCTCGTTCAGAGTGATCTCAAGGGGCCAATTTTATGTGGTATTCTAATTCGTTGCGTTGTTGTAATTGTGAAAAATTCAAGTTCTTACTTTAAGAGTCTTGTGTCCCCCATGTGCCTCTTGATGTAGAGGGAACAAAATTTCGATAGACACGCAGATAGGTATATGTTGTACTATACTTTGTCTGGTGTTCTGTCGGGTGACCGAGGGCACTTGCTTGTGTCGTGTGTTGTTTGTTGCCGAACCGTTCTTAGCAAGTTGCAGAACCATCGACAAGTGCTGAAGCCGAAGATGGTCAGAAGAGACGAGGGAAGCTGGTCGACAAGTTGTGGAGACAAGCCAGTGGAGCTGGGATCCGTCGTCAAGAATGGGCTGTATTCCCGGAACAGTTTGGAGCTGTATTCTCCCTATGGCCCTGGAGGCGAACCTGGAGGGACCTGGCGAACGAGCGCACCTGACATCCGAGCCCCGTGGAAGCAGCTCGTCTTTCCGGTGCATTGTCTGGCGGCGGGGGTGCTGTTATGCCAGCGAGTCCTCGTCAAACGGCCGTGCCTCTGAAAAAGGCAATCTGGGTCAAGGCCTGCCCGCAGTCTGCCTGGCGCGAACGGCGTAAACACGCGCGGCGCGTCTCTGGCCCACGTGCATTGAGTCATCTGCGCACGTGACAGCGAGCCGGCGGTCTCGTGTCTGGTGGTCTGACGCATGGCGCGGCGACCCCCCATTGGAGGAATCTGCCCTGACGACAAAGCGGCGCTTCTGATTGGACATTTTGGTTGGACCCGGTGTAAATAAAAGAAGCCCTGCGGCGCGTCGCGATCGGCGGTCCGATGTGAGTGAGAGGAGGCCCCGTGTCGGAGAGCCGGCATGTGTGTGAGTCGGCGGTTTTAGGCGAAAAGCTGACCTATGTGTTAGAGAGAAGAGCTCGGCTTTTCGAGTCGCTGTCGGCCCCAGTGCCGAAATTGTAACGCTTCTGTATATATGCTGTACATAAACCTTGTTTAACTCACCGTCGTCTCGTCCGCTCGTCTTATCAGCTCTGCGCAGAAGCAGTCGCGAGCTGATAAACCTACGCTACGCAACAGTGGTGGCTTCGGCGGGATCGGCCCGTCGTTTCTCAACAAGGGCCCGAAGTCAAGGACACAGGGATAATATTGTAACGATGTTGAAGGACTCGATGCAGGCACTATGTCGTGGCAATATGTGTTAGCGTTGTCTGCACCGCTTCTGTCGTCATACCCCCCCCCCCCCTCCTCGTCCTAGTTTGTGTACGTTTGACAAAGTTCCGCTATCTAGAAGACGTCTTCCATTTCGGTCATTCCACGCCAGACACCCCAGCCATTCTGGCGGCCATCTGAAATGTACTAGAAAAAAAATCGTGCTGACTTGCTGTATTGAAAACAGTGAACTGCTAGAATATTTCGGAAAGAAAAAAGTTTTGGTAACGTGCGTGCCTTCCAAACTTATCAGAATGTAGTCTAGCTGTTGTTACGAAAAAAAAAACTTTATTTTAAAGGTACTTTTTTTCTTTATACGCCAAATTTCGACTACATATTGAGTAAAACTGCTTGTGTAAGCCTTTTCAAGCTTAATAATATTAGCGCAATTTTTCGGCCACATAGTCCTCCAGGAATTTAGCCAAACTGTTTTCTTCCCAATTTTTATATTGCTTTACTACACTTTTTATGAATATCTGAGAAATGACTACTTAAGCCAGAGAAGGTATATATTGCATAAAAATATTTTTAAACTCCAGAAGTTGCTGAACATCGTGAGCGAAAATCACACATTTCGCAAAATCATCATTTTGTTTACATTGACGCACTATTTGCACCATGTGGTGGTCCAATTAAAAATCAGCTTTGTACTTCAATCGAAAGCAAGTTAACAGGTTTTCTTTATAGCAGATTTTGTCAGTACAATTTTCGTTTTAAGGAAGAATTAAAAATTACAGAGCAATAGTGCAAAATAACAAAAACAAAAACGCCGACAAAGGTGAAATACACGAAACCTAAAAAGACGTTCCGGCTCCCGTCTTTTTAAGTTTTGTGTATTTCACCTTGGTCAACGTTTTTGTTTTTGTTATTTTGCACTATGTTTGTCCCCGACCAGAAGGGATTCCGTCGGACTCTTGATTACAGAGCAATGTGAACAAAATGACGATTTTGTGCAACTCCTGATTTCTTCTTGCAATGTTTAGCAAATTGATTCGTTTAAAAATATTTTAGCCGCAAAATATACCTTCTCCGGAATAAGTATTCGTTGCTAAGATATTCATATACAGTCCAGCATTAAATTAGAAAAAAAACGTATACATAAAACATTTTGGCCAAATTCTTGAGGCGTGTGAGGCAGAAAAATTGCGCTAATATTATTCAGCTACAAACACTTTACACAAGCACCTTTACTCAATATGTAGACTAAACTTGGTATAGAAAGAAAAAAAGCGGTATTTTTAAAACAAAAATTTTCACAAACAGCCAAATGACATTCTGGAAAGTTCGGAAAGCACCCACGCGACCAAAACCTTTTTTATCTTCGAAATATTCTAGCTATTCACTGTTTTCAATGCAGCAAATCAGCACAATATTTTTTTCGACTACATTTAAGATGGTCACCAAAATGGCTAGGACGTTAAACGTGGAATAACCCACTAGGGATATATATACCCATCCCCACCTCTGGCACCCCTCCGCATTATACACGCTCTACTCGACAACGCGCAGGCAAAGCTACAAAAGACCGATGATCTATTTACTTTCTCGATAAGCGGTGAGCGCATGGAACCTGTCTTTAAAGAAGACAGAGGGCAGAGTGCCCTACGTTTAATGAAGTAAGCGCAATATTGAAATAACGGAGTGGCAGCCGCTGTACTTCATGATCAGTCCACGTAACGACTAAGCAACGTATCCCCCGCAATGCCGAAATATCTGCATTGTTCTATAACAACGACGAAGACCACAGCTGCTTCCGCTCGGGCGGTTCTGAGAGAATCTGTGCAGAGACTTTGGTGTGGAGAACTTCGTTACTGGAATAACTTCAGCGAAGCAACATATGACTTCCCGAAATCTTGAAAGCCCAGAACTCGTTCAATACCTGTTTATAGTCGCTGGCGTACGGACGTCAGAGCTGCAAGTTATTGGTGAGCCCTAAAGAAAATGAAGCCTCAGAATTTATTCAAAGCTGCGGTAATGGTATACAGTAGGTACGTGGGCTCATATCTAATTAAGAAGCGCGGCTATGCGTGGGAGATCTGCACTGCTCTAATGGAATGGGTGTGAATTCTGGACCAAAGATACCATTCATCTCGTTTCAAAGAACATACAACCTCATCTTTCATAGTCCACTTATTGACAACTCCACGACGAGGATACATGCACTAAGGTAGCCTTCATGGTGCAGGAGACCAGACGAACTCTAGATGAAGCATATAGAGGCGTCAACAAATCCCGGCTTTCTCTCTCTTAAGTGCACTTTTAGAAAAAAAAGTTAGTAATCAGTTAGTAAATGCGTCCATTTACTAGTTTCGGGAGTGTTTTACTACCTTCGCGGAATACTTTTACTAGCCACCAGCTATAACAGCTAGTAAATTTAGCCGTTACTAACCCAACAACCTTTCTTAGTGTTTTTAACTAAGCAACTACTAAGCCACCTACGTTGCCATATCTTTCGTAAATGCCGCAGTACATTTCGCCGTAATGGCCACATCGTAAGCAAAATTTAGGCAAGCTCTAATTTTATTGAGTACCTTGGAAAAGTATTTTCGTGCTACGTAATGGCACATACATGCATACGCAAATAGAAGGGGGCATGGTTGTGCGCAGAAAACAACAATTATCTTATAAATTATGTGGCTGTTCACCAGTACCTGGTGTGCGATCCCAAAACATTGATTGATTTGTGGGGTTTAACGTCCGTAGTGAAGAGCTACGGAAATTTCGACCACCTGGGGTTCCTTAACGTGCACCCAAATCTGAGTACACGGGCCTACACGATTTCCGCCTCCATCGGAAATGCAGCCGCCACA
The DNA here is from genome assembly GCA_013436015.1 of Rhipicephalus annulatus. Taxonomy (NCBI): domain Eukaryota; kingdom Metazoa; phylum Arthropoda; class Arachnida; order Ixodida; family Ixodidae; genus Rhipicephalus; species Rhipicephalus annulatus. The sequence continues at coordinate 11,912 of WOVY01010111.1, read as the reverse complement.
GCCGGGATTTGATCCCGCGACCTGTGGGTCAGCAGCCGAGTACGTTAGCCACTAGACCACCGTGGCGGGGCTGCGATCCCAAAACAGAAGTATATATAGCCTTCAAGCTGCTGGTATGTCCAAGTATTGAAGACTTACTTGCGCGATAGTTTGCATGCGTGTACTCGTGATCCACTCATATGAGTTCTGATATGAACATATATTCATGTATGAGAACTCATATGAGCATATCATATGTTCATATGTGTCTATATGAGCATATGAGGTTCGCGTATGTACGTGAATCTGATTTGATCATAGGATCATGAGGTCGATTCTCATAAAAATGTTGCTGTGATACGCACTAGCCACAGTAGAGTTACATGACTTAGTTAAAAGCCATTAATTTATGAGGGCCATGCCAATTTGTTTTTTTTTCTATACTTTTGTAGTAGAATCATTTTGATATGGGCAAACACAAGAACATTTAACAAATGGGCGTAAACCTCTATCTGCGGGGATTACTAACAATTTAGTAAAGAACTAACCACTCGAGTCAGCACTATTCACTTACTAACTAGGTAGTAATTTTCACTATCGTGCATTTCACTACCTTCTTTTACTAAGAGGTTAGTGCTTTATGTGACAAGTAAAAGGTTAGTATTTAGTTAGTGAATATGCCGACCTTTCTTTTTTTAAGTGTTTGCTACTTGCTGAGAGTGTAATGTTGCTTACGTAATCAAGAGGCTTCTACGTTCACTGCCAAATGAGGCTGCGCCGTTCGTATATATTTCGATGAAGCCAGAAAGCTAGGGATACGCGTACATGTACGATATCAACGAATGTTGAAACTTTCAGAACCTTCCATACATACAGCGTGCCTCACTATCACATCGTAGATATGGAACGTATATACCCAGATATTTACATATATATAATGATGAAGAAGAGACAGAAATAGGTTTGTCCCTTTCGCACAGATGTACAACGTTAGATAATTCTGAAACTTTATTAAATAAGAAAAAAAAAAGAACTAGAGAAGGAAAAGTGCGACGTTGATATGCTGAACGAAAACAAAGGAAAGACAGGAAAGAAGAGCGCCGTACTCATGCTGAAATCGCAAAACTGACCTCACAATATATCAAAACATTCGCATCATCCGCACGCGCTACAATGCGACGCTCGAATTCCCCCATATATACGTTTCCACAACAATTCCCGAGCTGCTCACGTGTGCCGGCATTTTACGATCACCTTCTTCGGCCGTGCGTCAACACGACGCCCAGCATTCGGCTCACGCAGCTTCACTCGAATGCGGCTCGGGCTCTAACGACGGAGGCGGAAGCGAAAAACAGAGGCGCGAAGGCTACGACGAGCAACCGGCTGCTAAAGCGGGTGGATGCTTGCTCCGCTTGCCAAGCGGCTACCATTTCCAACTCAAAACTCCGAAAAGACCCGAGCGCCCTCACACACAAAAGCCTCGGGGACGGCATCAAACAAAAGCGGCGCAAAAGCGTGAGCATAGCCGATGGCGAAACTCAAAAAACCAGCCTCGTTGTCCACATCATTTCTTGCCTTCGGCGCTGTACGCTACCCTATGGGAACGAGTGATACGAGCGTATACGCAATGAGAACGAAGCGAAACAAGTCGGAACGACTAGAACAAACAAAACACCAGAAGGGCAAAGAGGCTAGGAGGATAACAATATCGAAGACGACGACAAAAGCTTCGAAAAGAAAACACGCCGCCATTTTAAGGATGCCGGCCACGCGGGCGACACTACGAGCTTCGAAAAGGGCGTTTCACCTCGTTTCGTTTGTTTTTCGATTTCGACGGTACACTTCGTAGCACGTACGAGAGCGGGCTTTCGAATTCCGTACCCGGCACGCCACGTCCCGAGGCAGTGAGGGGGAAAAAAAACAAAAGGCCTCGCTGACCACCGATCAAGGCTCTGCACACAGCGTCCGAGATCCCGGTGTCCCATGGCCTGCATGCTATAGGCTTTCGTTGGCCTCGAAGAAACGAGATCTTCTCGAGAAGAAAGAAAGAAAAAAAAAAGCGCGGGCTCACATGCTGCGTGGAACCCAGAGACGCGCGCTTACGTCCAGAGGCAACGCGGGCTTGCGAGGATGGCTTGCAAGGCACGCAGAAAAGCACGTCGCATGTGAGCCTCGATACCGACGGTGAAAAACAGGAAGACAAGAAATTTAAAACGCGCCTCAGCTTATAACACGACAAGGGACGGGTTGCGAGAACCCGCTGAACAAGCCATTTCCTTCAACCCGCAGAGACGGAAACTATTCCTTACGACAAAAGAAAAAGAAAAAAAAAGGAATTAGGTAACGTAAAATCTAGTAGGTCACGTAATCCAAACGCGATATATATTTTTATATATAAACACCAAAATTATACCAATATCGTGTCATAAAGTGAAATAACCTGATTTCACGAGCACGAAGTATACACACATAGGAGGTGGAGTTTTCAGTGTCATAGATTTCGACACTATACGATCCAACTTTCAAGAGCATGCACACTACGCAGCATTTCACCGCACATTGCCTACGGTTCGACACGAGGGCTTGCTTTTCTCAGGAAAACCAATGCCTTCCACAAGAGCGTTTTATATAGATACACATTAGAAGGGGTTACAGCCGCATCCTTCCCATCACCGTTATATTCCGTACAGAGTCCAAAAATTTAGCATCGCCACACGCGTCGTATGTGCTACCGATGCCGACGAACGCCGCTGGCAGAGATACGAGCCAGCCGTCCCTCGTGCGAAATGCGCATAACGATAGAAGCCGCAGGGAGCGGAAAGGCTGCGCGGGTTAACAAGGATGTACGTATACACTTTGATTGAACACGAGTCGTCACCCGGGCCATCGTGCACCGCGTCTCGCATTTTTAGAGATGATCACAAGATGACTGATAGCTTTGTAGGAATTGTACTCTCGTTTCGAAGGTTCCGTTGAATTTCGGTAGTTTTGGGCTAGTCGGTGTGACATGACGATAGTTATAGCGCGAGAACAGAACGACGACAAAGAGCGCTCGTGTCCTTCTTGTCTCTTCGTCGTTCTGTTCTCGCGCTGTAACTATCGTCATTTTCCGTTGCAGCCACACACAGCACGATGATGATTGCGATCGCTGTAGCAGCCCCGTTGCGTATATAACAGTGAGATGTGAAAGCTTTTTTACGGGGCGACGCTTGTTGCGCCGTGGGTCGTATGTCCCGTGTCGTCGCAGTCGCCGTAGTCGGCGTAGTAGCCAGCTGCATTGCGTTGCATGCCAATAAACACGGTGTCGCAGAATATCCACGGAGTGAATGACGATGAGTAGGGCGAAGCGTCTGTCAGTCCGTCGGTGCTTCCGTGCGTTCATTCGTCCATGCATCCATCCGCTTTGCCACACTCTTCATTATTGACCTCGTAGATATGCTGCGATTTTTTAGGGGCGAAGCTCCTTAGGGCGTGGGCTGTGCGTCCCCTGTAGCCTGTATGTAGCCACCTCTAGTTTAGTTCTTGCAGTGTTCACTAGATGGCGGTACCGTCTCCTGTATGTAGCCACCTCTCGTTTAGTTCTTGTAGTGTTTACTAGATGGTGGTACTTGTAGCTGATGATGAAAAGATGCAAGATGTTATAAACTAGAAAGCGGTACTTGTAGTTGATGAAAGACGCGAGATCTTATAAAATAGGAATGATGTCACATATGGCGCGTGTCATTGGTCGAAGGCAATCGTTCGATTTAGTGCGGCGACGTACGCTAGGGGGAGCGATGTAATAAAATCGAGTGGGCAAAATGTACAGAGGATTCATGGTTTACCAGGTTTACCTCCGGAGCTTCGCCCACTCATCATCATTCACTTCGTGGATATGGCGGAATTTTTTTCCTCTAGCAAATAAAAGAAAAAAATAACAGGCATTACTTCACATAACATACCGATCTCTTCGTGACACCATCATAGCTTCGCCGAAGTAAGTACATTTTGTTCATTCACAAATTTAGGCTGACTCCATCTGCCACTGAACATCCGTCTTACTCGGACCCTCCATGCGCAAGGCACGCAGTAATCAGTACGACTCTGCACACCTCTTCGCAGGACTGACAACCTTTCTAGACATTACGCACCTCAAAACACGAACACCGGGAATTGTAGGGAAAAATATAATACGCGAGGATGGCAGTGCGCCACATAGCGAAAAGAGTTACGGCGAGTCGTATTATAGTATTTTAGGAGCGAAAGCATACCAGCACAACGCCGAAGTTGGAGAAGAGCAGTGAAAGTTCTCAGAAGGCGAAGAATGAAAAGAAGAAGAGCAGCACCGTCAATGTGTCCCTAAGGATCACGGCAGTACACATAGAAATGGAAAAAAAAAGAAACAGAAAAGAAAACAGAGAGAGAGCGACGATAAAGTCCAGACCACCTGCGCACCCTGTCAAGAACCAAAGCCGATGACAAATGACCCAATTTACGCCGTCTGCTTCCAACGAGAAGGCTTAAGTCGCTCTGCAAACTTTTCATGCTCCTTCCACTAAACCTGCACACCTAAGGCATTACTTTTTTTTTAAACTTTTGTCTGCTCCTGTGTTTTCGTAACTCAAACTCTTATAGCACTGCGGAAGAAACAACAGCAAAAACAGTTAAAGCGGGAATGTCAAGAGGGCTGCGCACCGGTGCATACCTAGCCAGAGAGGAAGAGTCACATATTGAAGTCGTAGGCACAGATACTCCCTTCCAGCCATTTCCCGCCGAAAAAGGACAACTGGTTATAGACTGATTGCTGAAAAAGCTAAACGCGAACAATCAGGTGTCTAGGCGAATTCGATCGCGTACAGCGTCGGCGTCATGCCACTCACGCGGACGACGGCCCGCAGAAAAGCAAGTTCTTAACTCTCGCAAGCAAAAAAGTTCACACCCCCAGCGAATGAGTTTCTACGAACCACAAAGTTCTATGAAAAAGCTTCAAACAAACAAACAAACAAACAAAGGGGGGGGGTTGCGAAGCTTAGACTAAGCCACGCAAGGCGTGAGACAGCGAAACGGGACGGTTATTAAGACTAATATAATTGCTTATAGGTGCTTTCTAAGGCCTAGCTGGGTGGCGCAGGTCATTCCTTCTAGGTCTTTGCTAGGCATTAGCTAGATTATGCTAGGCCGTTTCTGCTTCGATTCCTAGCGCAGATAAGTTCGTGTCAAACCGCAGGCAGTCACAGACACGACACGGTCGTCCAAACTCCGAAGACAGAAAGTCGCGCTGAAAGCCAAGCGCTCGCGCCTCACGTGAATTCACGGGCAAGTTGTCGTCGGCGTGCACGCCTTCCACCACTTCGGGGTCTCCTCATAGCCACCATTGCCTTTCCCGTTCCCTATAGTGTTCTCTGGTTGTGCGCACTCTCAGTCTTCGGCCCACCACCGTCGCTTTGCAGCCATCTAAGTGTGGCCTTCTTCATTTTTAGTGTATACCAGTGACGAGTAATACAATTTCCCCAATTCCAGTGGCACATACCCGTTCATGGTGGAGATAGCTTTCCCCTACTTGGCCGCAAAAATTACGGCTAGCGCCAGCAGCTTCTTTGTTTAAAAAAAACGGGGGGGAGGGGGAAGGGGTACGAAAGAAGCCTTTGCCTGATTACCGGCTTGCTTGTTTTAGTGTGCTCATGAATACTGGGTACGATATCGGTTTAGTTGATGTTACTTGTATCAAATTGCACATTCAGCCTCGACCCACGCAACATGGGGAAACGAGACAGAAGAAACAATGGAGATAACGGTGAACTGGTATATGCGCTCCGGACGGTATATCGTACGTTCGGAACACCAAAGGGGCGGTCGCATTACGACAGCGGCAATGATACGGAAGAGAACAGAACAGCATCACTCGCGGACTGTGAGCCCCCACAACCTTGAAAGAAAAAAAAAAAGGACAAGAAGCCCAGGTATCGATGAGTTTCTTTCTTCCAAAGAAAAAAAAAATCCGAAATTTGATTCGCGAAAACTATAGGCTGAAGTTTTGTCTTACGTTTTGTCTTATAATGCCCTCTCTGAAAGAACCTCGTACAGACCAAACCTAAGAGGTACAGTTTACGGCATGAAGCACCAATAACCGAAACTACATTATGTTCAGTATGGAGTTTGAAAGGAAAGCGCACGTCTCAGACAGTTCCTGGTAAAGTAACATTAGTCAACTGCGATATCTTTCCAAACACACTGTGTCTCCTGATGGTGTTTCATACAGGACGTCGTACGAATAAAAGCGTGGTGGCTAACAATGGAGCATGTTTGGAAGCCTTCTCAGCATTCGTATAATTGTGCGGACGGTAAAAAAAAACATTTAAGACAAATAAATACGTTTTTATTAGTAAAAACGGCATCACTAGACTACAAACGTGGTCATACTGGCCCTCTGGCGATGTAATTACCACAGAGCTTTTGACGCAAGATGCGAAATAGACTTCGCTCCATCAACGGCCTGCCTCTTGCAGTATTGCGCCATTGGGACCGCAAGAATACTTAACGCGCGACAAAGTCAAATCAAGCTGAAAGAGATATGACGGAGCAAGGTGCACGTGCAGTTATGCATGCCTCATACAGGGGGATGGCAACCCCACACGTGTAGAACCACGAACTGCTGAGCGAAGTTTGAGCTATTTGCATCCCTTCGTGGAGTAGACAAAGACCATGGGCGAATCACGTCAGTGCTGAGCACTCCACCTTTGAAACATAGTGCACGCACGCGTAGGAATGAACGAGTAAGTGAACTTTATTGATTTCTTTATTTAAAAAACACTGTCAATCCTCACGAATATTGGAACCACTCCGTGATGGTCGGCAGCATTTTTAGTAAATAAATAAATAAACAGAAAGAAAGAAAGAAAGAAAGAAAGAAAGAAAGAAAGAAAGAAAGAAAGAAAGAAAGAAAGAAAGAAAGAAAGAAAGACGCACTCTAATGCCTAGGACACCCTCATAATACATCAGATGCGCGTAAGGTTGGTCGAGCGGAAAAGCCAGCCGGCATGCAGAAGACTTCTTCGGAAAAATGAAGCTTACTAGGCGTGAATATCATAAACAAATAATAATTAAAATCAATCGCAGCGCCGAGAAGTCTGGGCTTCTCTATTTGTTGCCGTCTACTCGACCTGTCAGCGCAACGTAACGGCCTGAAAAATCATAATCACCATTCGCGCATATCCAGGAGGCAAGCCTTAATGACAGTCGACGACCAAGAAGTAAAACGAAAAAAAAAACAAATGCAAAGACGGCGCAGATAAACGAGGTGTCTAGGGCGAAGCCACAAGATACGAGCGAGGAGAGGATGTTTTTCGAGCCACGCGTGCTGGGTGAAATAACGTATAGATTAAAGGATCACTAACGCAGGCGCCAAAGTAACGGGTGAATGAGAAGCTTTAACGGGAGTAGTGGGATGCGAGACCTTTCTGGACAGGTATCTGCATGATATAAAAAGCATGACGCCTGCTCATACGCATGAACGCGCAGTTCGTTTACTTCTATGTTGGAATGATGGAACGCAAATTGCTGTAGTTCGGACAACAAAAACACAAATAATAATAATAATAATATTAATAATAATAATAAATAAAACGAGGAAGAAAACTAGAAAAAAACTTAAATTCTTTCAAAATCCGGTGAGTTGTCTTCCACCTTGCTGGGTCAGAAAAAAATGCGCGAGAAAAAAAAAACTACTCCCGAGAAACCTCTCTTCAAATTACGAGTGAAGTTTTGTGTGACACTGATCAAATAGATATATCCTTCCATTTCTCGTTGTGATCTATCTTACTGTGCTTACCTCTCTCACGAATCTCAGACCACTTAACCACTCCCTCCTCTCTTATACGTATGTACTCGTAGACGTGTGCGTTAGCAGTATAAGAAAAACAAAAACAAACAGCAGAGTAGTTCAAGGGCCAAACGCGCGTTAGAAATATCTTAGACAAAACCAAGAAGAAATCGGCTTGGGAAATACATGCAACACGTACGCAATATGACCACCGGTCAGTCGAGAGGGCCCAGCGACGCTTTTTCAGCACGGCCGAAAAACGCTGTCGATCGGTAGTCGGGGCATCTGAGACCACTTGAGGCAGAAACCATAGTACAGCACGTGGCGTGCAGTTTACAATTGTGTTGAGAGTCAGCTAAAAGTTGATGCCTCTTCTTTCTACAAATTGCTGTGTACCATACCCAATTTCATGGCCACCGGCTTATTTGAGCATCGTGAGCAGCACAGTCACCAGTGCCGCCACGAGGGGCCGCCACTTGCTTACTTGCGATCAGGAAACGTATAAACGCATGTGCTCGTGACAAGATAAACCAGATCCGATAGAACGATTTCCCCAATTCCCCGAAAAACATCGCACATCGACGCGACATACGTTTACAGTCTTCAATGTACGTTAATTTTTCACATACTAAGCAGTCAACACCCGCATTATACTGGACGGGCGCTTTGTGATACACGCGAACGGGCGCGTTATCTATATAGAGCACGCCCTTATTTATGGCCTAAAAGTGACTTATCGAGAGCACCCTAACTCGTCACCAGTAAGTGACAAAGTCACAATTAAAAGCGCCAGCCACCAGGCTCTCAAAATACAAAAAAAAAATAAGCGCAATATTTTATCCTGATATTTCTCGTCTTTCTTGCGCCCATCTGTGACGTATACAGTAGTTCCCGTGACGTCTATAGCATGCGTGCTCCCGATTGGTCTGTATACCCGAAACATCTAATGTGATTTGTCTCCTGCACTGCTTGATTACCATGCAGCCACCCATTAGTTCTTCCTAGTCTCGGATGAATATCGTGCATTAGCAACCGATCAACCTACGTTTTGTGTGTTCACAACTGCGCAAGCGGCGATAAAGCGGGCAGCCGAGAAGCGCGAAATCCTGATAGGCTCCGGCTTTCAGTGCTAACATTTTCTACGTGCTTTTAAGAACTAAGGGGCGGGGAGGATGCAACGCATGTGCGAAGGAGAGGAGAGAACGACCCCCTCGTTTTCGAACACGGGGTGGTGAGTGGACCTTTATGAAAGCCTGACGCCTCGACTTCCCTGATGCGAGAACAACTTATTCGAAGGCGCAAAAAGCTACCAAAAGTTACGAAGCTCGTTCCTGGCACTTCGATGACATCAATTCGTTTCTGCTGACGAAACCCACACGGAGAGGACATAAAGGATAAAGAAAAAAATAACATCATCAAGAGCAAGAAAACACCAAGACCGCTAGCCGCAAAGTATGAAGATTTTGGTCGGCCTTGCCCTGCCCTGCCCTGCCCTGCCCTGCCCTGCCCTGCCCTGCCCTGCCCTGCCCTATCTATCTATCTATCTATCTATCTATCTATCTATCTATCTATCTATCTATCTATCTATCTATCTATCTATCTATCTATCTATCTATCTATCTATCTATCTATCTATCTATCTATCTATCTATCTATCTATCTATCTATCTATCTATCTATCTATCTATCTATCTATCTATCTATCTATCTATCTATCTATCTATCTATCTATCTATCTATCTATCTATCTATCTATCTATCTATCTATCTATCTCTATCTATCTATCTATCTATCTATCTAGCTATCTATCTATCTATCTATCTATCTATCTATCTATCTAATCTATCTATCTATCTATCTATTATCTAGCTATCTATCTATCTATCTATCTATCTATCTATTAGTCTATCTATCTATCTATCTATCTATCTATCTATCTATCTATCTATCTATCTATCTAATCTATCTATCTATCTATCTATCTAAATCTATCTATCTATCTATCTATCTATCTATCTATCTATCTATCTATCTATCTATCTATCTATCGATCTATCTATCTATCTATCTATCTTATCTATCTATCTATCTATCTATCTACTATCTATCTATCTATCTATCATCTATCTATCTATCTATCTATCTATCTATCTATCTATCTATCTATCTATCTATCTATCTATCTATCTATCTATCTATCTATCTATCTATCTATCTATCTATCTATCTCTATCTATCTATCTATCTATCTATCTATCTATCTATCTATCTATCTATCTATCTATCTATCTATCTATCTATCTATCTATCTATCTATCTATCTATCTATCTATCTATCTATCTATCTATATCTATCTATCTATCTATCTATCTATCTATCTATCTATCATCTATCTATCTATCTATCTATCTATCTATCTATCTATCTATCTATCTATCTATCTATCTATCTATCTACTATCTATCTATCTATCTATCTATCTATCTATCTATCTATCTATCTATCTATCTATCTATCTATCTATCTATCTATCTATCTATCTATCTATCTATCTATCTATCTATCTATCTATCTATCTATCTATCTATCTATCTATCTATCTATCTATCTATCTATCTATCTATCTATCTATCTATATCTATCTGTCTGTCTGTCTGTCTGTCTGTCTGTCTGTCTGTCTGTCTGTCTGTCTGTCTGTCTGTCTGTCTGTCTGTCTGTCTGTCTGTCTGTCTGTCTGTCTGTCTGTCTGTCTGTCTGTCTGTGTAATTGTCTGTTTGTCTTCTCTTAACGTTACCTCAAACGGCACCAAACGGCCGACCCCATCCTCAGCGCCCAACAATATTGTTCAAGATTTAGCGTTCATAGTTGTGCGATTGTCAATCAAAAAGCAATTATTGCTCATATCTGAGGCGCCATAACAACACGTCGATGTTTCGTATGTCTGCCTTTATACTAGAAGAGGCGCACACAAGTAACTCTAAGGACTGTAGCGTTAATCGCACTGCGCTGACAGTGCAACGCGATGCTCAAAACGGCAAGTGTTTCAAACGCTTTGCTACGACTACACGGTGGTCGCACCTGCCCGTCGCTTTGCGTTCTACATCTTATCACCTCCGAGACAGGCGCGCATCTTTCTCCGCAGGCGCGCGCACCTTCGTTTTCGAAGATAACTGCCAGATGGCGCTCGTGTTTAACGTGCCTCGATGCGCTCGTTCCCCTCCGCTACACGCTCGAGGCACTCTAACGCAGCAGCGCCTTTACAATACCATTCACCAATACTCTTCCGCAGAACATCAAATGAACGTTTTGTGCACTCTCTCCAGACGCAAGACTGTCGTCTTTCGACGAAATTTGCAGTGTAAGATGCAGATTAGGGGCCAACTTTTTACTATAAAAAATCATAATGCGCCAACGGTGCGAGCAGGAAGAAACAATGCACGAAGCAAATGCACCTAATTAACTAAGCCACGTGCCAACCTTTTACACCGTAATTCGCGTTACTGGTATAGCGGGGCAAAAAGAGCCAGTTTACCAAAAAGGCACAACGAATCTTCCACACCACAAGCGGCAATACTATAATATAATAAGATCAAAGCAGCAACATCTGGAGGAGCACTTGTGCCTAATGACTTTCGCCGCATAGAAAGAGAGAACACACTTTCTATCCGCATGACTCAGCACATTTCTTTCCATCCGAGAGCCCTATACACGCAGTTCTGCCATCTAGGAGTAGTTAATTACAGTCTCTACAAAGATCAAACAAAGATTATCGCCGATACTTGCGAAAGAAGTTATTCATTGCCTTGTCTCGAAAAAGAAACAGGATAGCTTACGAGTCTCCGCAAAAGGGCAGCCAAAATCATAATGCGCACTAGAGGGGCTGGTTACAGCACCCCGCCTCAGAAGCAATAAAGAGTAATTGAAACAAAATATAAAAACGCCGAAGTACACACGCAAACGCGGACGAAGTACTTTGTGATGCGGTCTTCAAAACAAGGGCAGGGAACCACCGCAGTAAAAGGATACCCAAAAGGCAGCTCCTCCAGTTCGCTCCTGAATCAGCACTTTGCCGTTCCCTCTCGGAACTTCCATCTCCTCACCATTGCCTAGCCGCGGCTGTTGTTCTTTCTTGA